>CAHIKZ030001547.1:225000-400000 GCA_903632075.3 Acanthosepion pharaonis
AAAAAAGAAAAAAAAGAAAGTGAGAAGAAAAAAAAAGAAAAAAAGAAAGTGAGAAAAAAAAAAAAAAAGAAAAGAAAAGAAAAGAAAAAAAAGAAAAAAAAAAAAAAGAAAAAGAAGAAGAAAAAAAGAAAAAGGAAAAAAAAAAAAAAAAAGGAAAGAAAAAAGAAAAAAGGAAAGAAAGTGAGAAGAAAAAAAAAAGGAAAAAAAGGAAAAAAAAAAAAAGGAAAAAAAGTGAGAAGAAAAAAAAAAAAAAAAGTGAGAAAAAAAAAAAAAAGGAAAGAAAGTGAAGAAGAAAAAAAAAGAAAGGAGAAAAAGAAAAAAGAAAGAAACAATAGTTGACTTCTCACTCATTATTGCATTGCTGGTTTGTTGCTGGTTATTATTATGATGAGCACAGTTCTATTCAATCTAGCTGGAGTTTGTTTGTTTTACTACAATTCACTCCACTTCTACATTGTACTTTTGATCTCAGAGAGTGAGAAGATTGCTGATGAAGTATATTGAAGTGAAGAACAGGCAAGGAGCTACACAAAAAGAATTCTTTGTAATAATGAATTAACTAGGGTTAAATATGTAACAACAATTTCGTTTATATATGATTTGCTGTATACAGTGGTTTTAACCCTTTCCACTTCTGTTATAATGAAATGATGCAGGTATCCCTTTTGGAGTTTACAGCCTCTGTTAGCAGCAATTTAAATTTCTAAGTTCTGGTCTTCATGGCTGGCACAAGGTCTTGGTCAGGAGGTCTCAGCAAATGATGTGAATTCAGTAGCAGTAATATAAGTTTTCCAAACCTCCAGTTTATATGGAGTCCTGTCTCTCACAGTCGTGGAGTTGACCAGGGTCTGGGTTCAGTTATTTTTCACCCTTAGCATCAACCTTTTCTTAAAATTCCATATTTTTAAAATAGGTTTGTGAAATTTTCTTAATTTCGGTGTTGTCCAGTCCTACATTTTAGAGTGGTCAGAGGAATCAAGTTGTCCTTAACTCCAACTCACACCATCACTCCATATAGGTGGTGCTAATCTTTTCTCCTACCTTCACAGCCAAAGACTGCTACAACTGTCTTTGTGATGAATTCAAACTTTTAGAATGTATGGGTGAGAAGGGGAGTTCCTGTAATTAATCTTTATCAGCTTGTCTCATGTTAGTTGTTTTAGGTGATTTCCCAAAGGGAGGGACTTGACCATATCTAAGATAATTGGAACTAATCTGGATGGCCCCTGCCAGCCAATCTCAAAAATTGTTTTATTCATCCATGTCATTATGGGTATGGAAGAAGAGGAAGAAAAATATCCTCAATATCTTTAATAATAAAAAAATAATCTTTCTCTTTGTGTTTTGTTGTCCAGCAAGACTATACAGGTCGCCCCAAGCTAGTAATTAATCTTTATCAGCTTGTCTCTAAAATAATGTCAGTTACAAAAATTGATGAATGTCAAAAGAAATTAGAATAAATGAACCTGCCCCTAATCTTAGATGCTAAGATTTATTTTGTAGGATATTTTTTTTTCTAGGTGGCGATACAAACCAGATGTTTTTTCTGGCTCTTTGTCCAGAACAATTTAGATGCTATTTCAGTGACCACCCATTTTCTTTAACATTTTTTTTGATTTTCAAGGACTGACATCTTTGATGATACATTGTTTCTTTTTTATCAGGAGGAAGGAATGGTAGTCTTGGTTTTGCTCAATCTTACTGAATTCTGTCAAGTTAAATTTGAGTTTGATTCTCCTTGGAACTGTTCTTGATTTCATTTTATTATTTTAAGATATAATTTTTTAACACATTTCATTTTTTTAATTTTCTTCAACCTTTCAATCCACTTCAAGAATTTCGATAATTATCATCCAGTTAGTAGTCATTTTCCTCCTCTTTTTTTCCCCGATTAACTTCCTAGGGTCCCAGTATCACATCAGAAGTCATTTTCTGCTAAGACATTAGCACTTCTACATTTCTTAAATTGATGTTTCAATGTCTCAAAGGTATAAAAGTGATTAGTTCAAAACAGCTCATAGCTGTTGTACGATTTCACCTTTAAGTGTTGATAATTTTTCAACAGTGTTGTTTTTTTTCCGTTGGCAAGTTTACACATTTCAGCAAGATCACCCAACATGGAAGAAGAAACAAAGCCACGGTCTGTCATTTCTGGAAGGTGCATAACAAATAAAATCTACTAGATGACAAATTCCAGTCAAATTACACTGAATTCAAGCCACCTTCACCAAAATATAGTCCAACCTCTCATATGATATTACAAACCTTGACAAGTGTATTGTATTTGGTGACCAGCACAAGTATGGGTTATGTCTAGTGTTTATGGCCATGGGTCAGGTTATAATTAAAGTGAAAGAAATTTTCAATGTATTAAATAAGCCTTATCCACAATGAGCTGCCTTATGTCTTATAGTTTCACATTACTTGACCTCCTTCTCCACCAAAAGAGATTCCACTTCTGCCTTGTTCTAAACATGAATAGATAATTAAGTTAATGTTGAGGGGGACAAGTTAAGACCAATTCTATTTGAAAAGAAACAGATACCATAAGAATTACACCGATTATTTAGCTAATCTGGCATCTCGGCTTCAGTCACTTTACCACTGCCATTATGCTCATCAACCTCTTATTTCTGCCCTCACTTTCTTTAGTTTAATTTCCTTCTCCTCCTCCATTAGGTGAGATGTCAGTTCTCCAGTGGATGCAAGACATTTTTTCATATTTCAAATGTGCTTTTTGTATTTGTTGTTGTGTTTAAATGAGTGTGTGTTTAAGCGTTAATGGATAGACAAATGATTGTTTTAAATTACTTAAGTCCTGCATTAATTTTGTCCAGTTAACTGATGTTTCTGCCACAATTAAGGATTGTGAGGGGGGGTATTACTAGCACTACTGTTTAGTTTCTTGTAAATAGAGATTAAAATAAATTTTAAAAACACATTGGGGTTAGATTTTTTGTTGTTTTTATCCCCCACCCCAGCCACAGACAAATATTTGTTCACATAGGGTCTAGTTAGAACTACATAGAGACTTTGAGGTATTATGGTGGCTGTAGTAAGAATGGTAAGTAAAAATGTGTTTTCTGGTGTAAGGAATACTGGGGTATGGAGATTTACTTGACCCCCCCCCCCACTGAGTCAGGTTGTGACACAAGGTCAGTTTTTAACGTGGGGACCCGAGTGTTTTCACTTGGGCCACTGACCTAGCTTATCCAAGTTGGTCAGAGCCGATCCAAGCTAGTTGTAGCTGTGATACCACCAGCACAGGGATGGAGCCCTGTGCCAGGTAAGTATGAGGAATACTGAGGTATATTTGAATCAGTAATTGTTACTAAGTTTAAGATAAGACAGATTGAAGACCAGCTTTTCCCCTATCCCCCCACTTTTAGCCTTGTGCCACATCTTTGTATTATATTAAAATATTACTTTCCCACCACCATAATATAGATTCCCTGTTTTTCTATAAATATTTTCATGGTAAATGTTCTGATGAACTTTCATCTAGAGACTCTGAAGTATTGAGGTGGCTGTGGTAAGAAAAAGAATGTGTTGTTTGAGTGCAAGGAATATGGTAGATTTTAGGTCAGTGTTTGTGGCTAGCTAAGTTTAAGACAGATTGAAGACCATGTAGAAGAGAAGACAACTTACCTCATGCGGCTAAGCTAGCATGTGTATTCCTGGCGTGCAAAACAAATAAAAAGAAATATGGCTGCCCTGATACCTTAATTTAAGAAAGACAGTTTCAGAGCTAGAAGAATTCATGAGAGTGGTTGAGCATATGCAAGTTTTTTGCAAGATCAACTGGACATAA
Source organism: Acanthosepion pharaonis (assembly GCA_903632075.3). Lineage (NCBI taxonomy): Eukaryota > Metazoa > Mollusca > Cephalopoda > Sepiida > Sepiidae > Acanthosepion > Acanthosepion pharaonis. Next base: position 228,812 of record CAHIKZ030001547.1, read on the forward strand.
AAACATGATGCAAGAGAGAATAGGCAGTTCACTCGTGGATGTGTTACTGCTTGTACGGAGAGACCTTGTCAGTTGAAAAGAGATTACTTGGGTGAGTTTCACACAAACCAGGCTTCTCACATTTTGTCCTTGTGCCACAGTTTTGCATTATTATACAAAATAAATGTTACTTCCGTCTATGGTACCTAGGCTTATGAATCCCGAGTTTTATTCCAAAACGTTTAAATATATAACATTCATAAGATTGTAAAAATTTCTAGGACACAAAATAATTAGGAAAATTTGACATTGCAGGACAAATTGATGGCAAGATTATTGAAAAAACTGACAGAACAAGTAACCTATTTAACCTAACAAGCTTGTTAATGAATGGCAGAACAGGGTTTAGGAGATATAACAAAAGTCAAAACATATTAAGAGCTTAAAAAAACAGAAAATTGTGGAGAGCCATGATCATCTGAATGAAGGACATGGCACATAAAAGTTCTTTTAAAAGAAAATTTTGAAGGAATCAAGAATTCTCAATGCTCAAATTTGCAAAGATAAAATTGTGGAAAAGAATTACTATAATATTATACACTTTGCTTTTATCATTATTCCAGGTGTCAATAGAATAGCAAAAGATACTTTTTAAAAGGTTAAATAAAAAAAATAAAATTTTGTTAGAAACAAAGAAAAAATTATTGAACTGTTATAGTAATATTGGCCCACCTAAATAAGAGTGAATGTTGGACAATCACCTCAAAGATGTTAATTGGAGCTAAGAGAAAAGAAATGTTATTCTCCAGAATTTTAACTGAGAAAACAATGGATTGAACATGAAATGAGGAAGTTTTAAGGAAAATGGAAACAAAAAGGTTGAATGATACAATCAGAAAGAATCAATTGAAATAGATTTGTGATGGTTAATGGAAAAAACTTGTCTTTGAAAAGACAGGATTCACATGATATATTGAAGTTAAGAGGGCCAGAGGAAAAGAATAAGGAACAAATTTACCTAATGAGCTCATTTAATTGGTTGGAACAAAGTTTAGGAGAAAATAGTAAAAAAACAAAATTTTACTAAGTTCCACAAAGGACAAGGAATTGTTGAAAGATGGATTCCGTTTGTCCTGAAAGGACATTATTTATGAAAAAGAATTGGAACAAGGAACAAATTAAAATGCAAGAACTGTTAAAGAAAATATTGTTTTTCTTGACATTAGCATTGAGAATAATTTAAAAATAGTGTAATAAAAAAGAATTTTTGTACACTAAAATTTAAACTTTGCAATACTGTCATGAGATGGGTCTGGCAAACAGAAACAAAAAAAAGTCGATAAAGTCATTCATGATAGAAGAATTCAGAATTCATTAAAAAAAAATGCAATTTTTCATTGAATTCTACATTTCTTAGACAATTTCCAGGAGGATTTATTTTGAATGGATCAGAATTTATGATAGCTAATGAATAACTTTAAAATTTTTGCATTTTATATATATATATATATATATATATATATATATGATTTGAATTTGTGTGTGTCCTGGAAACTAACAAACAAAATCTTGCTATGTTTGGGTTTGTCTTTGTAACCCTAAATTTTTCAATTGAAAAAACCATTTGGGCATCATCATACAATACAGAAAAACCGTGTTTATTTAAAACACGTCCATCTCTAAATGATCAGGAAAGAAAAATTATTTCAGTATGAAGAAAATAAAATTATATTCCATCAAATATATATATATATATATATATATATATATATATATATATATATATATATATATTAACAGATAAAATGAATTTGTCATTTTGAGAAATCAATCTGGATAAACTGAAGTCAAAGTCAATAATGCTAAATTTTTTGTTATATAAAAATAAAATTCTTGGACATGTATTTTTTCAACAGTAAACATGAGTAAATAGCCAATCTAAGTATGCTTAAATATACATGTGCTCGAGGTACCAAGGATGAAAGCTCATCATTGCCATGAAAATATTTGCAAAAAGACAGAAGGATGTCACATTCTACAGAAAAAAAGAATATGAAGCCAAGATAAGGTCAGTTTTGATAATATTACAGGTCCTTCTTTTGGATTTTGTCAAAAATCTGTAGATAAATTACAGGTTACAGACCATATATATACAAATATATCAATTTTTGGGATTGAATATAGATTTTACTTTTATATAAGATGGATTCTGGTGAGAAAAGAAAAAATAAATTTGAAAATATATTTTCAATTTACATGTGTTTGAAATTTCATGATGACAAATTTGACTTGGAAAACAATTTTTAAAAAAAAAATTAAAAATAACTTTTTAAATTTATTTAAAATTGCCATGATCTTTAAGTTTTATGTTTAATATATGTATAATATTTATTTCAAAATATTTAAATTATTTATGATTAAACAATTAGGGATACATAAATAAAAAAATAAATATAAGTTGAATATAAAAAGAGATACATATTGTAACAAAAAACATTTACATTTATTTTTATATATATATATATATATATATAACTGCATTCATATTTTAGAATACCAAAGTTACTAGGGTTGTAGTCATTTTATTGCTCAACATTTTAACATACTTGTGTTTGTTTTTACACACATGGTTTGATTGTGTTTTTTTACTGATTTTCCTGTAAGCAGAATAATTACAACAAAAAAAATGGAAATGTTATTTTTTATGGTCAACAAGGCCAGAAACGCTTCGACCAGAAAGGTAAACTTTGGGATTGAGAGTTTCAAAAATTTTTTATCAACAAAATGAAATATTTTTTTTTTTAGCCATAAGGACTTCCATAACGAGTTGTGTATGGATAAATTATCAAAAGAATTAATGGGATTGCTCAATTTTGACGAATAGAATTTTGAACAAATGATCAAAACAAACATTTCAACCATTTAAATTTTAAAATATGCATATTCATATATAGATAGAAATTGATTTTTAGGTAGTTATATTAATTAATATATTAATAAGGATGTGTAAAAAAAAAAAAGTTATATATATGATGAAAACATTTTATGACAAGACATATATTTGATAAATGTGGAAATTTTCCTAAATATACAAAATGTAAATCTTATGCATATTTAGATGGATAATTGATAAAATATATTTTAATATTTTATTCAAAAAAATATGCTGTCATATAAATAAAATGAAATAATTTTGTTTTTTTAAAATAAAATTGCTTGATACATTTTTTTTTCAACTTTTATTAAAGGATTATGTTTGGTACTAAACTTTTTCAAATTAATTTCAATAATTAAAAAAAAAAAAAATTATTGTCCGGACAACTATATTTAAGAATATAAATGTAGACGTCAGGGATTATTTGAAATTCACTTTTGAAAGAAAGACTAAATGAGGATCCCTAAAATTTAAATTTGTTATGAAAATGAGAAATCATCTGTGGAAATAAATTTTTTTCGTCAGTCTAAACAGAAATTAACTGCGTTCTTTTATTTCAAAAAAAAAAAAAAAAATTCTTCCATATTAACAATTATTTTTAAAATCATCATTTTTAATGTGTATTTACTTATTCACAGAATGATGTCTTCAACATTTAAACGACTTGTTTTTTGGTGAAATATGTTTTTAGTTTAATCCAGAATTATTTCTCATACACATTTAACTTTATATATTTTAAATGTTATGAAATTGAAAAATAGAATAATTTTTTCAAGTCCACAAAATTTCTTGTTTTGAAAAAAACTGATAAAAACTAATAAATTTTTTTTAAAATAATTTTACCAAAAAACTTTCAATTATCTGAGACCATTTTCAGGGGTTATATGTCTATAAAAAAATGCATTTTCAAGTAATTTCAAAATATTTTTTTACCTCTATGCAATGGAAGTAATTTATTGTTATTTTTTGAAAAGAGTTTTTAAAAGTCATATTTTGCATTGAATTTTTATATAAACACTGCTAAATTATTTTGTATTTAAAAAAAAATATACATATAAATATGTATAGCATAATTACAATGTTCAAAATTAGGAAAATATTTTTTCACAAAAAATTACATTTTCACTTCATTGCAACAAATTTAGTTTATTTAATAATGAAAAACAAATGCCTTGAAATATAAATAAAAAATTTTGAATATTTTAAAAAGTTGTTTTTTCTGTAAATTTGCCACTAAAAATAACAAAAGTCTATTTAAAATTTTAACACCTATCTCCGTATTTCACAGACCAATAAAATAGTTGATCAAAAAATAATAAATACTAGATTTTTAGTTCAATTCAGTTTATTTAAATGTTAAAAAGTAATAGAATCCATTATCATAGCAATGTTTATCAATTCAAACTTCATTGGTTCTTTCAATGAAAAAATATTATAATTTATGGAATTTTAAAAAATTTTAAATTTAAGAAAAATTCTACATAGTTAAAAAAAAGGGGATGAATTAAATTTAGTAAAATAACAGATCATCTAATTAGCAGAATGAAAATTGCTGAAAAGCACAAAATCAGAAATTTATGTTTAAAAATTAACAACAAAATGAGTTAGGACATTTGAATTTAAATACTTTAAATAATTTTAACTCAACTACATCATTTCATTTCAAAATTTTTTCAATTTTTGATTCAGATTTTTTTTAAAAGGAACCAATTATAAAAAATGTGTTGATCTTTCATAGTTCCAAAATTTTATTTATTTAAAAAAGGTCACAACTTTAAATTTTTTAACATTTTTTTAAATTTTAAAACTTTCAGTTCAGAAAGTTGGTTTATCTATGTCAAAAAATAACATTTATTTTTTTTTTATTTAAAATTTTCTTAAAAAACAAAAATTGAAATCTTGATGTTAAAAATCCCAGATGATTCTTTTTTTTCTAAGACATAATTAATACATTCAAACCCAAATTGTTTTCTGTTTAAATTTTATATATTATTATTATAGTTAATTTTTTTTAAGACATCAAATTGATATTTTGCATGGGAATAACAAGGAATGTGGTGATTAAGGAAAAAAAAAAGAAAAATTAACTTAGAAAAATCAGAAATTTGAAATTTTTGGGACACATAAATTTTCAACTTAAAATTCACTTGTTTTGGAAGACAAATTTTTGTTCGCACAATATTAAATTTGGTTAACAGTTTCTTATTTCATGCTAATTTTAAAGTTTGGTGCCCCACCATTAATTAATTTATGATATATGGGGCCCTTAACTCTATTACATCTCAATTTTCATAAGGTAGTATTCATATAAAATACAAATTTTATTGTAACCTAATTATACAATAATAATGGATCATATGCAATATAGGTGAACAATTCAACTAGAAAAATTGAAAATAAATACAATGTATCTAAATACAAATTAGAGACATGTCATAATAGATCATTCCATCTTAAATAAATCAACAATGTTTTGTGGCAATTTTTAACATCAACTTGAGATTTTTTCTTGTAAAAAGTTGAATAATTTTTGAACATTCAACATTATGGATAAAAAAAATAGTGAATTTTATATAGTGTTTTTTTTTGAGACTTAGCATAAGCAAAACAAAACAAAATGGAAAAAAAAAAAAAAAAAAAGAATGATGTGTCAAAAAATTTTTCATCTTTTTAATAGTCAGTTTGATTAGTTTAATTTGTAATGTATATAAATGTAGATAGAAAAAAGCAAATGTTGATAAGATATTGAGGATCAAAGACACTGCCTGGGGCCTAATCAATTAGGTTCTACCTGTCCAGGGGTTTGGTGTAGTATGCATGGTCCTTCATTCTGGTTTTCAGAATAATTTTTTTTTTTGTCAATTTAGTAAATGATTTTTAAATAAAAGCATATGAAGCATCTCATAATTTAGAAATTTTGAAAGAGACTGTTATAAATTTTTATTCTGAGAGATTTAAACTTGATAAATCTTTCTAATGCTATGAAGTTTTGAGATTTCTTCTGAAGCAGAAAATAATGATTGATTTGGTTTTCTTGTAATTAAAGAGAAACAAAAAATTTTAACCCATAATTTGGCTAATTATTGCATCAACACTCAAACTCAAACATCAAAGGATTCTCATTTTCTTATATTGGCCATGTGAGTAGAATATTTTCGAAATTTTTATCATCAAAAAGATTCCAAAAAAGACTATCAGATAAAAATTGACATTTGTAGAATTTTAGAAAATTTTGCATTTAATTGAAATTTGTTAATTGATTAGAAAATATAATTTATTTAAAGTCCTTTTTGAAAAAAAGAAATGGTGATTAAAATATATAGAAATGTATTTTTGCTGACACAATGGATTTCACTTTGTATTGTGAATTATAATAATTTATTATTTTTTTATATGAAATTTATAACATTTATTAAAAAACTAAATTATTTTGGATAGACTCATTCTTGTTAAGGGATGGTTCGACCTTGGTTAAAATTTATAAAAGATAGGCTTTTAGACTATTATAAACAGTATAAAAATAATCAAAATTGAAAAAAATCAAGTGAAAAACTGACAACTTACTTATTTTAATTGCATAAAATTAAATACATAAAAACTTGATTGGTTAGTCCAACATACATGAAAAACAAAAAAAATAACTATTGTGAAACTGACAACTGGCAGTAACCCATTCATGTAAGGAGTTTAAAGTTTTTCAACCTCCTTTGTCTACAAGTTTAAGGAATTTGAAATGAATAAAAAATAAATGAAAATTTTTAACAGCATCAAATGTCAATAGAAGGAATTTAATGAATCTTAGTCATGGATTTATAGAGGTAAAGGCATAAATTAAAAAATCATTATCTAAAAATTTTGTTTGTTATTTCAGAATAACACACTGGTGGATGACAGGTTGTCATTGGAGATATAAAAAAAGCCAGTTGGACAGATGTACAGTGGTATGCAAAAGTTATTAACCAATGAACATAAAATGATTAGACACCTTTATAAGTTAAGTTTGTTTAGCAACATTTTATAATTTGTCTGTGGTTTGTTTTGAGGATTGGAAAATTCCTTTATTTTTTTTAGGTGCTGAGTAAAAGAAGATATTTCACTTTTAAGTAAATTTAAATATAACTGAAAAATTTTTATAAAAAACTAATGGGCCAGAATTGAAAAAAATAAGGTTATAAAGTCATGATAAAATTGTTCCATTGTTTTATTGATACATGTGTTCTTTTTTAAAAAATAAATTGAATATTAACAAACATTTTCCTTTTTTTAACACTAAAAAGAATGAAGGAATGAGAGATATCCAGGTTTTCTTTTGAGAATTTCCAATTTAAAAAATTTTTTCTTTTTGAAGGATGGCAATCCTATGAATGGAAATGTTTTAAAGGGAAAAAAAAAGAAGAAGAAAAAAAAAGAAACCTTAATTGCAAAATGAGATGTTTAAATAAAATCCAAAATTCAAAGCCAGACAATTGAGGAATGAAAATGAGGTTTTTTTTTTATATTTTTTTTATTTATTACTAAAAAAAAAAACAGGAAAATAAATAAAAAAAAAAAAAAAAATTACACATTTACATACATATATATATATATATATATATATATATGAAGAAATATAGTTTGAAAATGGTACTCTAAATTTATGGGATAATTTTCAGTATCAGAGATAAAGCAATCTTAAATATATTTTTTGAACATTTTATCTTCAACACTTAGAGACAACAGGATTTTTCATGCTAGATGCAATTGTCAGACCACCACAGAAATTAAAATGTTTTTTTTTTCTTTTATTTATATATACAGGTCAGTGGTGCATTTGGGTAGACTGTTTTGGCAGTTATTTTTGCCTGAATAAATTTATTTTAATTTTATTAAAAATTTTGTTTGTTTTTTTTTTTTTTATTTTTTTTTTTTTTAAGATATATATTTATTTGATGATGAAATAGTAAAAAATGAGAACAAATACAATGTTTTTAAGTATATCTGGGAAATTAAAAACAAAATGCACATCACACCAAAAATACTTGGAAAATATTTGAAAAGATTTTCAGCCTACAACAATCCAATCAAAATTTCAAACTTTGGAGGAAAAAAAATTCACTATCATTACCTTCCCAGACCAAAATAAATTATTAAATAAACGATCCAAGCTCATCTCAATCTTTGCAGACATGAAAACAAATTTTACTACATTTAATTTAAAAAAATAAAAACTGAAAAAAAAAAATATTTTTAAAATTGACAATAAAATAAGTAAAAATAAATTAATTTCAAACAAATTACCAAATCACACCTGTTAGAATAAATTAAAGAAACAAATAAAAAAAAAAAACAAAATCAAAAACCCAAATAAAGTAAATAAATTTAAAAAAATCGAAACCTATTGAAAAATATAAAATTTTAAATTATATAAAAATCAAATTAAAAAATTTTTTTTAAAAAAAATAGCTATAATTAATAATAATAATAAAAAAAAAACTATGTTATTAAAAAAAATAAAAATAAAAATAAAAATAAAATATATACATAAATAAATAAAAAAACAAGTAAAATAAATTAAAAATAAATTAATCCAAAAAAAATATTTAATGTAACAAACTGATCCTGATAATAATATAGAAAAAAATGTTTAAAAATAATCAATCCAAATAAATATATGAATTTAATAACAAAAAAAAAAACTGTTTTCCCAAAATAATAGGAAGAATAAAATTTACAGCAATCATTTTCAAAAATTAAATAAATAGCTTTAATTATCTTCCCAAATCAAAACAAAACTATTAAAATTTGATCAAATAAAACACTGATTTAAATAAAAAAAATAAATAAATATTTAATAAAAATAAATAAAAACAAAATAAAAAAATTAACCCAAATAAATAAATAAATAAACGACTTTTGCCAAAATAGACTATCACAATGCACCACTGACCTGTATATATAAATATATGAAAAAAAAATATGTAACACTATTTAATTTGAATAAAATTTTTTCTAGGGTGAAACATTGTCAAAATTAAAAAATTATTGATAAATGTCAAAAAGATAAAGTGTTGATTTCAATGTTCACTTTTATATTTATATATAAAAAAAAATTTATATGCTCCTCAAATTTTGGAGCAGTTTCCTTTAACCCAAAATGAATGTCACTCCCTCCCTCACTTGTTTTTGTAAAAAAGGAACTATTTCTTCAAAAAAAAGCACACTAAATTTCCCACTCTATTGATACATTGAAAGGGGAACAAAATTTTTGCTCTGCTTTGAAAGAACTCAAATGGATGCTCATAGTTATTTAGCACCTCAAACCAATAATGTAAAAAAATTTTACTTTAAAAAATATATGTTAACTTTTTTATTATTAAACCATTACATGTTTAAAGTTGAACCAAAAAACAAATGAAAATTTTCTTCCAAAAAGTAAATATTTTAAAAGTAAATGAATTTAAATAAATTGTTTTTTAAACATCATACCAAAATTTAACCAAAACCAAACCAAAAAATTTGATCTTAATAATAGTCCAAATGATCAAACCATTGTAGGCAGACACCAAATTAATTAAAAAAATGAAAAATAAAAAAAAAAAAAAACTGAATTAAGATTCCAATTCATTTCAATTATTTATGAAAACAAAAACTACAACAAACTTCATTATTTAAAATGAAATGACACTTATAAAATTAATTCCAAAAAAAAGATGGTGGATAGAAACCCAGCTGACTAACTTTGAAAATCTTTCTCAAGTTGTAAATAACACAAACCCTGAATCAGAATCAATATTTTAAAACTTTGAATCGGAAAAAAAAAAAAAAATTCCAACACTGTCTTAAAGTATTTCAGGATTAACTGCTTAAAAAAAAAAATGTTAAAATTTATTTATTACACACACACTCAGACTGTTTATTGATCTGGGTAACCTACCAAAGAGCAAGCAATAACTGAGAAGACAATATAGCTGGATTAATGGATAGTGGCTCAAATTGAGAAATTGAGAGCCAATTTTGAATTCATTTTAAAAATCCATTACAATCATTTATTATGCTAATACCCTTGGAAAAAGGTATAAATCCTCTTCTTTCTTCCCAGCTATGGGTAAATAGCAGGACAGACCAGGTTAGCGCATAGCCTTGATAACAAACTGGTCTACCACAGAAAGAAATGGCAACCTACTTGGGAAAAAAATCTGCCTTGTCAGTCATGTTACAAAAGATATTTTGATCTTTATAAATGTATGTTACATGGCACATAACTGACTGATTATAATTATACAATAGATGATATTCCAAGACATGGGCAGTGGAATGAAAACAGTCTACCATTTTAAATTAAATAAAGTGCTCAATAACAATTATTGTAGGCTACCATGATCTATATACAACTGAGGAAAGCCAAATATTATAACAGAATTAAATCATTGTTGTTGTAACCTAGGGAAGGTTACTGAAAGAATAATAACATGAAGGTTGGTAATGAACAATAATACTTAGGACAAGAACAACACATATAAGATTCACCAGCGGCAACATAGAAAAAGTAGTCACGTTTGCTAGAAGTTAGTCAAGTGAATTCCACAATGAATCTCCAACTGCAGGATATCTACCAACTGCCCATATAACGTACAAATGTAGTACAAGGCTGAATTTAATGTCGAGTATCTGAGCCTGTAGGCCTCCTTTAAACCAGAGTTGAATAGTTTTGTTTCAACAACTGAGATGAATCTCAACCCAGACCAACATAGCCTTTTTTATGTGATCCTCATCCTCCAACAGTCTCTGAAAGAATTAAATTTTAAATCAACAGAAATGATAGGGATTTCCACACATCCAATGGTTTTAAATGTGTGTTGATTCTCTTCTCATAGTTCAATTTTTGCTGTTATATGTAAAATCAGTTTTGTTACACTGATTGCTGAAACACACATATAGAAAATTGGAAGATGAACCGTTCTTAGTTTGTCTGTTGTCCTGAATAGCAGTGTTCAGTAATCACTAACCTACAATTGTATAGCTTTATAATTATTACTTTTAATATAAAATTTTAAAATCATATTTACAGCTATGGGAATTTTTTTTTTTTTTTTTGAGGGAGTGCAAAATTTTGGGTGGAGTAAATGAGGGATCTTTACGTCTGATAGAGTTGAATATGTAAGTACAAAATGTGAACAAAACTATGATTGTTTTTTTTTACCGATTTCAGACTTACAAGTGTCGTGTAATGTTAAATTGAGTTTCACTTACCTTAATTTGATAGCATAGAGGACAAAATTTATCTTCTGTCTTATGTTAAAACACAGGTGTGTTGTGAGTTGATTGTTTCATGTTATTTATTCATTGGGTGCATGAGTGAGTTGATATGGAAGGAGCAGGGAACAAATTTATTAAAATTTGAAGAAAATATTGGTCATGAAAATTGTCCCCCAAGGGATGCAGAAACAGTCATTTATTTGAGACCCTTACTTTATAGCAAATTTATTTTTAACTGTTATGTAGGTTTACTAGTTAAGATGATGCATTCTTCATTATAATTGGTTCCCAAAAACAGAAATTTCTTATGACCTAACTTAATAAATAAAGTTGTATTAAATCATGTCACAATCCACAAGTTTTTTTAACTTTTTTTTTTGAATTTTCATTTTTTGGGAATTATTATAAAAGATGCAATAGAAATGGGTGTGTCTTGGGTAAGATATCCTTTTAAACCCAACCTTTTAATGGCTGGTTTCAATTCATTTTTCCTTCTCTTATTTGGCATTACATCAAAATTTATAGAAACCAGTTGTAAAATTATTTACCTATAGCTTGGGGAAGAGGAGATGGATTCACACCTTTCCCAAGGGTATTAGCACATAAGTGAATGTAATGAACTTGATTAATTACTCCACTGTGCTGTGGGGTATGTACTGGCATGCAATTGTTAGTGAGTTTGTCTTGCAAATCAAATCACTAGTATAATGAATATAGGCCTTCAGACAGCGATTTTATTACTAAAATTGAATTTAATAAAATTTTATATTATATAACATTATAAAAATAAACAGTTTAATCATTAAATGGCAGACCTTATCAATGTTCATCGGTACTGTTATATATCATACCTATAAACACTAATAGGTATGTCCCAATCCTCATGAATACGTTGGACACTATTATAAGTGTGTGTGTGTGTGTGTGGGGGGTAATATGCTGTATAAGTAGTCCACCACTAACAGTGGTTTACCTACTTCACATTGCTGGTGAGTATTGTATTTTGTTGATGTTATAAAGATTACCATTTCATTTCCAACCACCGTTTTGGTTATTCCTCATTCAGTAACCTTTTCTAGGTTACAACAGGTACGGTATATAAAAAAAAGTTAAAAAATAATGATTTGAGATGACTAAATATCATGGTATGTGTGTTTTTGGGTCAGTGAAATGTAGCTGGATGGATTACATCAGAAATCCAACAAATTTTTCCTTTTTGGTTTCTATCTCATCCTTCCTTATTTAAAATACTAACAAGCTCATTTTTTTTACAATTTAATGTGAGCCTCATCATGATTAGCTTAATAGTCTTACCTGATATTACTAGTAATTTTGATTCATACTGGGTGCTTCATTTTTGCCTTTGTCTGATTAAGCTTATAGAGATTACCCTCAACTTGTCGGCCATGACACCTGCTAGCTGTTCAATACTATAAAATGGGTGGCACAATAAATCTCCTTCTTTTCTTTTTTGGCTCCAAAGTGTAGTAGTGAAAACAACAGGACTTCTATCCACCAGGGAGAATTCTCTTCTCAGTAGGCTGTTTTCTTAATTCCAACCAGCCACATGGCACAATGTTAAAAAATTCATTTATTTTGAAAGTCTTCTGTCGAAATTTAGCTTAGTAACAGCCAAACTTGGTGCAAAAAAGGTTGGGAAACTTTGTTTTACGTCCAATGGTGGGAATCAAATAACAGTTAACAGAGACCTGAAACCATTAATATACAACCATAACAAGCGAGATAAAGAAGAAGGAAAAACCACTTGAAATAGCTATAAAATTTATTGAGGAAAAAAAAAAAATAAAATGAAAAATAATCAGATGTTAAAGTTCACTGGTACAACTTGAAAATAACTGCCAAAAACGTTTCCTTTGGCGAGCCCTTAACGCTTTTCAATAACAGTTCAGAGAGAGTGAAAGAGGTAGAGAGATAGCAGAAAGAGGGGAAAAATTAGACTTACAGTTCAAAAGAAAGCTTTAGTATTTTTTTTTAGTAGCTGGGCAGAAAGGTTTTTTAGATATTTTGAGTTGCTCTCCTTGGAAGATAAGCAAGATTCCTGTTAAGAATAAATGCAGACTTGTTTTTTCAAACTTTCTCTGTGACACAAATTCTACTTGTTAGAAGATCTTTTTTTTTTCATATACTTTTTCACATCAGGATTTCGTCCTCAATAGGTCAAAAATAACTCCTCGAAGGAAGGTAGTTTTTCAGCCTCTTGACTGACTTGTTTTCTTAAATTTTGATTGTCGAAAAAGACTTCCTTGCAAATGTTCTATTGTAAAATTTTCTTTAAAATAATTACTTTAACTGATTTTTTGATAAGTCTCCAACTGACTTGTCTTGGTTGCCTAACAATAATCCACTTGATTACTGGAACAGAATCTAGAAAATTCAAGTTTCTTTTAAATCAAAAACATTTAGACCACTTATCGTTTCTTTTAACTTCCTTTTATAAAATTTGTCAGAGCAACAAATTGATCTTCAAGCAGGTTTTATTTTTGGATGAAGACAAGATATTCGTCTTCATTTTCATTTGATTTTTTTTTTTTTTGTCAGAGCAACAACAATTTTTCTTCAAGCAAGTATTCTTTTCAAAAAAGACAAGACGACTTCTTCTTCACTTGCGAACACACCTTTTTTTTTTTCTGGCTACTACTGACTAGATTCCTCTAATCTAGTCAAAAACAAAGGGAAAATCACCTTACAACCAATCGTTAGACACGATTTTCATCACGTGACACAGCAGCAGCAGTTCTTACACTGCACACAGGGGAAAAGGAGAGGAGGAAGGAAAGTAAGAGAGATAGAAAGACAAGCTTAATTAAAAGGCATTATTTATTGATACATTCTTATTCTATTACATCTTGTGGATTTTACAAGGACATAAATTAACCATCTGTAGATGCACAGGACCTTAAAAAAATCAGGGTGCTAAAAAGTGGATATTAAATTTTAAAGATTGCTAGTTGTATTTTTTTTTATCTGATTCTCTCTAAAATTTTCTTTTAGATCTATTATTCCACTGCAAATATTTTTTGTTTTGATTTTAAATGCACATTTTTTTTGTTGTTTATTTGTACTTATAAAGAGAAATGAGATTTTTTACACCTATAAGACTTATATAAAATATAAAGGTTTTAGAAGTTCATGTCTTGAATAAAAAAGAAATGGAAGATGAAATTTATGATTTATCTTGAAAATAAATGGCAGTGTCATGTCCATAAAGAAATTCATAAATAAAAAATTAATTATGCTGTCACTAAGTTGTGTCCATAAAAAATAAATAAAAATTAATTATAATGTGAAAAATAATTATAAGATAATTATAATAATTATGATTATCATTAATTCACTTTTTCTAAAACAATGAGAATCAACCCCACTTTCCTCCTCTACACACACAAATATGTGATATTTTCACTATTGGACAGGCAGTCAACACAGTCAGGCTGTCAACACATGAATCAACAAAAATTTTGGCTCCTTTTCCATTTTCAGGCCATAATAGTAACATATTAGCACTCAACAAAAATGTGAAGTAAGAAAACCCCAGACATTTCTTGTATTTTCCAACTAAATTATCTGGACACGCATTACACACATCTATAAAATAATTACAAAAAAGACTGTATACACTTTACTTATTCTTTATCCTATCATTCTGTCAGATTTTGATCCATATTTGATCTACATTTGGCTCCAAATTCACAATTTTACCCAGTATTACTGTCTCTCGTTTCCCCAACACAACATAACAACCAGGTAATAAATAAAACTCATTTTGTTGTTTCCACATCTTGCTGTTACTCATTTTTATAAGTATTTTTGTATATATAAATGTCAGGGGATTTATAATTATTTACTCAGAGTTATAACTCACCTAGAGAAGTAATGATTTTTGACAAATAATAGTGCTCAGTTTTGTAGCACTATCATAATTTGTCTTCTGTTTAGTTTTTAGTTCCAGCAAAAAGTGCTGTTGATGTTATTGTGGGCACAAGTTGTAAAATGCACACAGACGCAAATAAATTAAAATAAAAAAAGAAACTTGCTTAATTTATTTTCTTAATCAAAGGTAACAAAATAAAGTTACAATTTTTTTTTACACCTTACAATGGTTAAAATTTATTTTTTATATTTATTTGCTCCTCTTAAGTGTATCTGATTCCATTTATATTTGCTCCTAAGTGTGTCTGATTCCATTTATATTTGCTCCTAAGTGTGTCTGATTCCATTTATATTTGCTCCTCTTAAGTGTATCTGATTCCATTTATATTCTACAGCCCTAAAAGAAGACTGTCATTATGATGAGAAGCCTGTTGCTAGAGAGCGTTTTTTTGTGAGGGTGGCCTTTCAGTCAGGTGGGGCCACGAGTAAGAATCTGCACACTAAAATTAGTACACATCGTTATGACAGCGGGTGGGTACAAGTGATGTTTTTTTTTTTGCGGGGGTGCAGGCTATTCCCCCTACCAGCCCTCGTCCCCTTGGTGAGAAGCCTAGTTACATACTGTACACGCGTACGATGAGTCAAACGAACGAAAACATTATTAGTTTTTAACAGTTACCTGTTGAGCAAGAGCCATAAACTGAACAATTAAAAATAAAAAAATTAGTTTATTTTTTTTCAGTGATTTCATTAATGCAAAGAAAAAGGCAAAAATTCCCTTTTATATTTTAAACAATTTATTAAAAGTAACGTTCGGTTAACAGTTCAAGTTTTTTTGAGTGTTAAAAAAAAACAATGTCTAAAAATCCAATGTCATTGATGTCTCTTGCAATACATTTATTTTTCTTTAAAAAATGGAGTTATTATTTTTTTACTATTTTTTTTAAAGTTTAAGTTGTTTAATTAAATTTAATTTAAAAAAAAACATTTCATTTATCTTTAATTGTGCGAAACACTGCAACCATACGGAACTCGACTTTGCTTCCCTTGAAAATAAATAAATGGCTCAAAACAAAAACAACAACAAAAAAAAAAAACTCATTTGTGAAGAGTAAATAAATTCCTAGTTTATTTACGCGGCAAATTCAACAACCGATTTGCTTTTTAAAAATTAACAATAACATTATTGAATTGTTAGTGATATTGTATATATGCGACCCATTAAACATCTGGTGCATAAGACAATTCTTTTTTTTAAGCAATTATTTAAAACTAAAAAATCTAAAGCTGAAAGCACTTTTTACTTTTAAAACAATCCACAAGTACTGTAGTACAGTGTATTAATGTAGTGTACTGTTTTTTGAAGGCGATTTTTAGACATCACAAACTAAGAAACTGTTTTTCTTATTTCTACAGTACAACACGTCACGAATAAAAAAAATAAAATTTCTCAATACATTATTTGTGTTTGTGTCAGATTGCAATGTAAAACATTTAATAACCCATTTAAATGTAAGATTTTTTTAAGGCATGAAATTATTTTTAAAAGAGATATACAAAGTGGGGTATTGTGTTGTAGTTGTAATATTGGAACTTTACTGTGAAAAACCAATTCAACAGTTTATGATGACGAGGCAATAAGAAGCGTCCATGGGACATACGGCCTGGAATGTGACACAGATTCGCTCTGTGGATTATTAGATCAAAAATAAGCTCTGGATGAAACTTGAAAGTTTCCGATTTTTCAAATGAATCGAAATCACTGAGCCGGCCTGTCTGTGACTGTAACCCAGGCAGTCATTATCGAACACAGATGTCGACAGTTCATGAATCGGAAAAAAAAAAACAAGTATTTATTTAATTTATCTAATAAAAAATCTTTTACCATTAATTTAAGGTTGCACACTTGTACCGTGATTGATTTTTTTTCCTCTTTTTCTTAATGTCCGACTGCGCGATATCTATTTGTCTTAACACGCAAGCACGTGATAAAAATGGCGGACAGGCTCGGTGACATGTACACTTGAATTTCTTTTTAAATGTAATGTGATAAAGTAAACTAAAGAATACAAAAGACAAATGTTGACAAAATATTAAAAAATAAAATTCGATTAGAAAAAGTAAAATAGTTCTTTTGAAGTAAGAATAAAATGTGATTAAAATTCATATTATTTTAAAAATGATTTTTTTTTCATTCATATTGTGAAAATGTAAAAAAGAAAGGACAATAGCATCAGTAATCATTTCAAATTGAAGGTACAGTCAGTTATGCGCCTTGCGTGATACACGCTTCGGCTTAAGGTGATCATGTATCTTTCGATACATGATTGACGAGCCAGATTTTTTCCCACAGTTAGTTCAGTTATGTGTCATGCGTGATACACGCTTAGGCGATCATGTATCTTTCGATACATGATTGACGCGGCAAGTTTTTTCTCAGCGATTTCATTTAATTTTTTTTTTTTTTTTGCAGTAGACCAGTTGCTATCCAAGGCTATAAGAATCCGGTCTGTACTGCTATATACCCATAGCTGGGGAGAAGAAGAGAATTCATACTTTTCCCATGTTGTAATGGATATGACTGGAATTCGAACTCGGCTCTCCGATTTCTCACTCCGCCGAGCCGATCCATTACGCGGCACGCCACAGTGTGATTTCTTCACCTCTCTTACCTTGTACAATGAGGAAGGTGCTGGCGCAGATTTGGAATCACTGGGACTGACTGGGTTCCTTCTCTCATCTAAAAGGTGGAGAAACATTTTTTTTTTTTACTCCACTTCTGGGTCAAATCGAACGCCTACGCCAGCCAAAGTATGTGCCCCGCTAGGGACACAACAGTTTTGAATTCAAAGTTGCCCTTATCGCCTATAGTTGTCGACTAGAGAGACCAGTCTGCCGTACAGGTAGAAATTCAGCTATGATTTAAATTTTAAATTAAATAAATTTAAAAAACCATAGCCGAATTTCTAACTTTCTCAAGGCCAGGGTATTATTGTATGAAAAGTGAATAACGATCTCGACCAGAATTCGAACTCGGCTCGTTACCTGCACATAGCGACACCCAGAAAATAAAATTTAAAAGTACGAAAGAATTTTTAAACTTTTTAAATTCCAGTGCCATATGACATAAAAAAAAAAAACTTAAAAATAATTTATTAAAAAAAATGTTAAGTCTTTCGAAGCGGCTTTAAACATTTTTGATTTGTTGACCAATCTATGCAGAATTTAGAGAGACCTTCCTCTAAGCAAGACTCCCCACACCTCTTAGAAAAATAAATATTTTTCGATTGATAAATGTTGCGGTTAGTGTGGACAGTCTCGAAGTGCTTATCAAGAAAAATTAGTCATGAAGAAATAGTTTTCCCTATTTTTTTTTTTTTTACGATTGGGCAATTTCCCTTAATAGTGCCTACTAAAAAAAACAAAAAAAAAACAAACAAACAAACAAAAAAACAGGTTGAGCACGTTTTTAAAGTTTTAAAATAAAAAAAAATGAAGCCAAAAACTTATTTTTTAACTTTTAATAAAGTTTGTTAAAATAACCGTTGTTTTTTTTTTTAATTTATCAAAAGATAAACAATTACAATAAAAACAGTGACACTTCTTGCAGGTTTATTTCTTAAACTTAATTCTCATTTACAACAAAAAAACAAAAACTATCGCTGTTTTTCTACTCACAATATGTCCAAGTCACACAATCATTGTGATGTTCCTGAGAGATAAACTAAAAAAATTGAATGATTCATTCTGAAGTCGATTATTATACGATAAAAAGTCGATATCGCTTTCATTGAACAAACACAAAAACATCCGGCAACAAGTAAAAAAAAAAAAAAAAAACTTTAAGAGGGGGAAGGAGACAGCTAAAGAAAAGGAAAGAAGAAAAAGACAAGAAGAAGAGTATTGTTACTATACTATTAGATAATATAGAACTTCTGTTTGTTCATGTCCCGCGTGGTCTTCCATATCAATTCTAGGTCACTGTTCTAGAGGAAAAAGCTTGAAGCCTTAACTTCGCCAGGTAATAAGCTGTCGAGTCTCCTCCTTCCTTGTTAGTCTTTCTTTCTTCCCTATCACAATGTTAATATACTCCGTTGGTTCAAAGCTACAAATAATAACGTAATTGTATTCTTACTTTCTGTAGAGGATGGATTTACGGCTTCAATAATAAAGCGGTAACAACTTTTCAAACTTCACTCTAAAGACAGGTGCTTCAACTAAATCAAGAAAGAATGTCGTGCACTTAAACGTGTTGCTATTCAGCCACAACCAGTTTCGTGTTCTTTTTGACCGTGGCAAATCGCGATAATAATAATAATAATAATCATCGCCCACTCTTCGACTTTAATAGTGTCACATTGGAGCAATATACACTCGTGTACGGAGATCGCCCAGCGGATCTCCCAGTAACCATGACAACAGAGGAACATTATGACTTCATTTGGAAAGGTTTGTACTCTTTTTTTTTTTTCTGCACTCTTTCTTTGTCCTTTTTTTTTTTTTTTTTTTTAAAAAAAAGGTTTTTTTATTATTTCATTAATTATTGTGACGTGCAGTTTTTTTTTTAAAAGGACACATTTTTTCTCGTTTTTTTTATTAATTCTGTTTTGTTTTTTTTTTGTTAGTAAAATAATATATAAATTTATTTTAATAATTAATTTAGTAAATAAATAAAAATCGGTACTTAATCCCAAGTTTGTAAGCATATTCTCTTTAAAACTAGAACCATGATAACGTCTAAAAACTTTAAACATTGAATTGAATTGATTGAAACTAGTTCTCCACCCTTGCATTATTGTTAGTTAAGTTAATCATTGTAATTTTAAGAAATTAACGTATTTGTAATTACAACGTTTGACTTAGAAACCTATTTAATTACGATGTTAGTAAATTTTTACTTATTCGTGAAGATAAACTTATGTAGAGAGAAAATCAACAAGTTGAACCTTTTTATTTTAAACTTGCAAAGAAAGAGTGAATTTTTCTGCACTAAAAAAAAAAAACGGGTAAAAAAAGGAAAGCAAATCAAATAAATTTTATAAGGAAACTTTTGATAGTTTTTCACGATATTACGGTAAACAAGAAACTTGACATTTCTCCCGTTATTTCTTAAAGTTTTATGTATAAATTTACTTTTACAAGTGCAATGGAAAGTGTCCTAGAGTGATGACATATGGTGTTTTTCGTGTTAGTTTTAAAAACTTAAAGTTTAAAACTAAAAGTTAATTATCTTTCTTTTTAAAAAAAAAAGTACACGAATATTTATTTCCTAAACTAAATTTATTCTAAAGATTAAAAATTCTTATTTCCAAATAAAATATTTTTGTTTGGAAAACAAATTTATTTAAATGCGAAACATAACAGTATTTTCCACCTTAAAAAACAAAACAAAAACCAAACACAGGGTGCTGAAAAATTTTCAGCTCGCCCCACTTACCAAAATTGAACCAAATGACCCAACATTAGTTTTTGTTTTAAGATTTTTTTTCCCGTCGAACAAGGAACTTTTTCCGCCTACCTTTTTCGTAAAAATCTGTTTTTGTATCATAAGGCAATGATACTGTGGATATTTGAGTGCCAAAAAAACTGATTTAATGCAATTTGCAAGACAAATTATTAAACTTTTTTTGGTAAAAGCGTTTTTGAAAAGTTTTTTAAATACAATTAGTAATTTAAAAAAATGAAACAAATTGATTCTAAATTCTTTTGCCTGTGCGAGTTAAAAAAAAAAAATCAAGCATTTCTTGTACATTTTTTTAAAACCAACTGATTTGTTACTTGTATATTGCTTGCAGGTAGTTGCAGTCACCTCTCTTTTTTTTAAATTGGTTAACAACAAAAAAAAAGGTGTGGTCTGGGGACATTAAAAATAAATGTCGGGAAATAGTTTTTTTTTTTCTACATTGAAACTTCGAAGAAAAATTTGTACCCTTTTTTTCTGAATTCGAACTTCTGTCCATAAAAATCGAAACAAAGATCTGAAAATGTTTTTCATTTTTTATTTTTAACAACACCTAAAGTGCCGACAATACAAAAAAAAAAAAAAAACGTCATAAAACAAAAGAAACACCACGTCACTTATTTAATTTATTTTTAAACATTTCTTGCATATTTTCCAGGACAACCTTACAACAGTTATTAAGTTGCATTTAACAAGATGTCTGTTGACATTGACAATAATACGATCTTCTCTTTTTATTTGTTGCCTGGTTTAAAATTAGCAACCATTTCTTGTTAGAGAACTCTTCATGACAGCTTTTTCTTCATTTACATTTACTAGTTTTACCACTTTTACTTAACTTAATAAATAACGAGCCTTTAAAAACCTAAATAAAAGGACAAATTAAATTTGGTAAAAATTTTAACTTTAAAGCAATATCTTTTACGTAAACTCTCTTTCACAAGAAATGCGTGCAACAGGGATTCTAATTGTTGGGAATTAGTAGATTAACTTTGCTGAAAACCTGCAGTATAATAAATACCCAGTGAGATTCGAACTCTCCGTTCTGCTAATGATCAACAAGATTATAATACACACTGGCAAATAATTGCATGTCGGTGACGAGTGTCACGTGGATAGCACAAGTAAATTTTTAAATTTTAAATGAAACCACTTCTTAGCAGCTATTATTCAAAAAGTAAAACATTGATTATTCAAAATAAAAAGCAATGTCCCCCCCCCTGAAAGGGAGCTAATTTTATTTATTTATTTTTTGCGTTACAACGTGAAATGTTTTTACTAATTTTAATCTACGAACATAACACGTATTTTTAATTCTTCAAAGAATACGTTCCTAATTAGTTTGTGGTTCATGTTTGGTTGCATGGAATTTGGAAATGTATCCACTCCAGAAAAATAAAACTGCGACAAAATAAATTTACCTAGCTAATACAATTTTTTAAAAAAAAATTTTAAAATGTAATTTTTCCTTATTTGTTAAAATAAAATTTTTATTTTAAAAATGTCCACTTAATATCCGACTAAATAAAAATGAACAAATAATGGTTCGTTAAACTTTAATTTTAATTTATTTTCAATGTTAAACTCTGATTCTACTTAAATAGGAGTTTTAAGAAGAGTCAATGAAAAAAAGATTATTTCTGGACGTAATACCTATTCTAATTTTGTAACTTCATTCTCAGTTCTAATCTTCTGTCCCATGACCGTGTGTGGTCATAGGGTCCTTGTTTAGCTGAGCTACCAAAACCAGTTCCCTCTACATATCTGGGTTGAAAGCTGGTGAGGTATTCATTAATGTGTAGGATATCAAGTAGACTTGAGAGAAAACCTCCCTCTCCAGATCAAACTACAGCTTGAAGGCTCTCCTTGGTCACAAACATGTGGGCATTGATTCCATCAAGGGAACTCTCCACCTTGGATATTTACTTTGTTCTAGGAAGCACTCCACCCATCAATGGTGTGTCATAACCACACTGGCCACGTAGAGCCCAGTTTACCACTTTGCGCTAGATGGCTGTTAATATTTAACAGCTCCCCCAAGAGGGATGTATGTGGCACAAGGCCGAGTTTACCATGGATTCTCCAAGCCCATAGGCTCGGCCAAAAATATTCCCTTAGAACCCATATAAACGGGTTCAGGGTCTGTTTACCTCCTCAGATGAAACATTGCTCTTTGGCAAAGCCTCGTCCAGGTTCCTCTCTGCTCAAGGCAGAGAGTTTGACAGTAATGAACAGCTTGGCACTATTGACTGTTGACCCTGAAAGAATGTTCATCCACTCTTTGACAGGTCCTGGTTTTTAATCCTGCTGGGTTTCTAGCCACTCTAAAAAAACCTAGCAGGAGAACTGGCTTAGTCACCAATGACCTGACTATTTGATAGGTAATACTGTTACATAGTATCAACAGAATTATATATTACTATAGCCTAATTTTCAGAGTTGCCTGTTGTGGCCTGAGTAACACTGAGTTGAACACAGTTTGAAAATATGACTCTTGGACTGATACAAATATCTGTAAGTTTATACAAACTCAATAGAATATGTTTAAAATAGTTGGTGAATTCTGTCATACTGAGTTGTCATTATGCACTTAGAATGTGACAATGAGTTGGTTCTATATTTAAAACACAAATGCAACTGTAAAAGAAAGGAATTTAATAATTGGTATGTTTTTTTTTTATTTTATTTTATTTTTTTTTTTTAGCTGTATGAATATAACTAGAAAACATACATTGACAGTAAATTATTAATATACACATTTTTTTTTTTCCTTAATATAAAGACAGGCTTATGGCTACATCTTGAAATACTGGTTCAGGTATGATCTGAAGTTAAACTACATTGAACCTGGTCAGTACCTAGATGGGTGAGTGCTTGGGAATGCTCACTGATCTATGTTTGTGTGTGCAAGTGTTATAATGGATAATAGCTTGAAATTATTAATTAGAGAGCCGAGTTCTAATTCCCGTTGGGTTTGTTATATTTACTTGCATGCAAATACACTTGGGAAAAGTACAAATGCACATCTTCTCCCCCCAGCTATGGGTTAATTAGTAAGATTCATATCACTAAACAATTATTATCCCAAAAAAGAAAAAAAATCTTAAAATCTAAAATATATTTCTTGGCTTTAAATAACCTGCAAAGGGTTGATAATCTGTAGAGAATGAATCAATCAATTAATATAAAGACAAAAAATCCAGACTGTTAGACATGAAATTGAAGGATTTTGTTGATGACTATTGTTTAAGCACACACACACATAATATTCATTGGAGCAATGTTTCTGATATTTTGCTGAAAGTGAAAAAACTAAATAATTTTTTATTCTTTCAAATTAGTTTTGGCTTTAAATTGATAAATATTTGTAATGTGTATTAGCTTTTCTTTCAAGCCTTCCAGTTTGTAGTATCAGTTTCCATTGCTAGAAACAAGTTTTCATTAAGTTGTTTTTTTTTTTTTTTTTTTAATTTTTTTTTAATCAAGTTCACCCAAGCAAGGGAGTAAAGCCACTAAGACATAAGGTGTTACTGAGTGTGGAAGAATTAGAAACAGAAACATTACTAAGAAGCGAGAACAAAAGAAGAGTAATCAGGAGGACAGTAGATAGTGATTGACATTGCATTTAAATTTTTGAAGATCAAAGTTAACTGGAAAGCATGAAGCTAGAAGGGAGTTCCACAAGCGAGAAAAGAAACTGTTAGCATCAAACTTACAGTTACATCTAGCCAACTCAACTGCATATTAATGAGACCTGGTTGCCAGTTTCGTACTGCACTTAAATTTTATAAAGTTTAGGTACCTTGGTGATGTTGAGATACAAGATAAGGACCAATAATATTGCTGATTCTTCTTTGGATTTTATCAAGGATCTTTAGATATATATAGCAGGCTCAATGAATCATTTATGGCAGCAATATTCTAAGCATGAACAAATGGTAGACTTCTAGATATATGAGAAAAATTCTCTAGCATGAAGCAGTGAACCACTTTTCTTAGCAGCTGATTTAGGAATGGATTCAATATAGTCTTTCCACTTCATGTTGGCTGAGAACATTAACTTGAGAAGGGGCAATGAGTCCCTGTCTTGGAGATTAGAATCAGCCATCCTCATGGAAGGCAGGAAGGGGTCCCTCATATGATTAATAGAGGGAAGTTTTGTTTTGGAGGTGTTAAAATTAACAAGCCATCCTTTGTCCCAGTTAACAACAGACTGAAGGTCGTTTTTAATTTGCTATCGAGACAGGAGTAAATTGTTGTCTCATCCACATAGATACCAAGTTGAAACCTGATGTCATCAAGGTCATTAATGAAAATTAAAAACAAAGTCAGTTTAAGGATTGTCTTGGGGGGGATACCTGCATTAGTGTGAATGAATCTAGAAGAGTGGCTGTTCAGGATAACTTTCATTTCATGATTTGACAAGAAAGACTGGATCAGTTTGAAAATTTGTCCAGAGATGCAGTAACTTTTTAGTTTGTAAAGAAGACCTGTATGCCAAATTCTGTTGAAAGCTTCTGAAATGTCCAAAGCAACAGCCCGAGCTTCTTATCTAAAGCTTGATAGACACTTTGCACAATTATCGTCAGTACATCAGCAGTTGACCTGGAGAAAAGAAAGCCATATTGCTGCAATGTGAGGTGCTTAACCAATTCAGCATTGATTAGGGCTTCTAGCAGTTTCCCAAAAAGCAGTAGAAGTCTAATAGGCTGATAGTTGGAAAGGTTGGATAGTTCACCTGATTTTTAAAAAATTGGAGAAACAGATGATGATTTCCAACAGGCTAGGAAAGCAGGAGGCAGCAAGGTATTTATTATGATGTTTAGAGAGAACAGGAGCCAGTTCGGGAACACTGGGAAGTTAAGCAAGGATACTCCTGATGAGTCAAGAGTAGAGTAGGAGTATTTACAGGCGAAAAATTCAGCTTTATCAGCAGGAGATGTTGACATCTTAAATTGATTGAAGAGTAAAGGAATAGAAAACTTACTCTTATTTAATTCACTATTACTGAACTGCGAGTAATCACCCAGAGCTAAATCTTAGTTGTAGTCAGTAAGTTATGTGCCATGCATGATACATACTTAGGTGATACTGTATCTTTCGATACGTGACTGACAAGGCAGGTTTTTTCCTAGCCATTTCTTTTTTTTTGTTGTTGTGGTAGACCAGTTGCCATCCAAGGCTATAGAACTTGGTCTGTCCTGCTATTTATTCATAGCTGAGGAGAGAAGAGGATCCATACCTTTCTCAAGGGTATTAGCACATAAGTGAACGTAATGGATCTGACTGGATTTCAAACTCGGCTCGCCGATTCCTCAATCTGAACCGCTATCCATTACTTCACCATTTATTTTATTATTATCATAATTATTTTTATTTGACTCTTATTACTACCACCGAATCTAAATGATGGTCAGAGGTGTGGATGGAATGCAGAATTGGAAGCGGATGTTGTACCCATCTTCTGATGGGTCTATCTATTCTGAAAATCGGCATTTATTTTATCTGGACTGGAATATTGACCAGTGCTACCTGTTGAAATTCCAAAAGTATCTCAACAGGTTCTCATCATTATCAGTTCCATAACCAGGTGTGATTATAGAGTCAATCAATACCATGATCAGGTGTGATTGTAGGGGTCACTACGCAATTGACCACCTGACCAGAACGCTCTATATATCTGAATTGAAAGCCAGAGAGGCATTCATTCATACAAATCATGTCTTGGGCAAGTAGACCTGGTCAAACCATGGACATGTGGGTGTTGATTTCATCAGGGGAGAGGATCCCTTCACCCAGGCCATTGACATCAGTCTAGAAAGCCCTCTGTCTACTGATACCATGTCATCATCACATCAGCTGCATCTGTAGCTATAGAGCCCTGTTGACCCTATAAGAAGGCTCCTCCATGCATCTTGTTTTTAATCCTGCTGTCTGGCTACCTTCCTCAGCAGAATATTCCTTGGTATGATGACAAATTACATCCGGTAGCAAGGCCTCTGATCAGGAGATTGGAGGTTTTGAGGAACTTGGAACCACCTTTTAATTGCTGTTGTTCCCAGGTCTGCCTTGACCCAGGGTGGTAGCACCTGTTAAGTTCTCAGCTATAGTGACCCCTCCCCCCCAAACAAAAACAAAACCCTATGAAAGTATAAAAATATGTTTTTATAGTAAAACTTCCAGCAATACATTTTTTTACATAAAAAAAAACAGTTATGTATACTTATTTATAGGACAATTACGAACAATATATTAATCAACATGAAAGAACATGATAGTCAACCTGTGATTTATACCTCAACTATGCTGAACAGACCACAATTACAGTTTCTGGGAGTACATAATCTTGTGTGATTGGTAGTTGAGCAAAGCCATTTTTTTTCTTTCTTTTTTTTTTTTTTTTTTTTTTAATAAACTTCAGTCACAATGATTCATGACTTTATGCTAGTATAACCATTGGCAACTTCTGAACAGTCTTGTCTGCCCAGTTTTACTTATAAGACTTGAGTCTATTCAGGGTGTTTGTTGTTTTTTTTTGTTTTTTTTGTTTTTTTCAGTTATTTTCCCAAAAGTATGCTGGGATCATCTTGATCAGATCTGAAATATAATTGATCCTGACCAGACTTGACTTCAGTCACTTTCTCACTGGTGTGATGTGGCTTCCCTCTGACTTTTTGTTGTGGCCAGAAATAAAGACACAAAGTGAAGAATCTAGTTAACAAATATATTAACAGAAAAACAGTAATACAATCGTATACTAACGAGCAAGAATGTTAAGTCTGTCAGAGCAGACTGATGGAAACTCCCTGCTTTTCTAAAAGAAATACCTGCTTTTATTTGTAACTTGGGAGAGTCCATCTGTGTATAGGTAATTTACCATAACGCCACCCCCTCCTAAGTATTAACTCCACAGGAATCTTAATGGATTCACGACAATAAAGTCCATCATTTTCCTTTTCTTCTTTAAACGGCATTGCTCCAGGGCTGCTTAAGGTATTGGCATGTTAAAAGTGTCATAAATGACATCCATTACTTCTTACATTCAGAAGGACTGTTGTCAGCATCGTCCAACGGGCGTTTCCTGATTTGGTTTAAATGTCTCTTGTGAGTAAACTGTGGACCTTTTGATTATGTAAACCATGTTTCCTATTCTTTTCTCAATTGCACCCATTTTTCAGAAAGATTTATTATTTCAAAATATCTTTCTCTCCAGATTGGTAGTGTTTTTTGTTTCTTTTGGTACAGTGTTTGTTTCTCTGGTTTTTGTTTGTTTAGGGAGTAGCTTGTCGAACACAGACCTGATTTTACGTGCAAACATTACCTCGGCTGGAGGTAATGCGGATGGTGTGTTGGGTGTAATTGTATACACCTGAAGGAACTATTGTAGGGCTTTTTCTGTATTGCCAAGTACTGTTGAGTAGAACCAATATTGACAATTTCCACGTAGACCTTTTGGGGTCCTTAAGGGTCCTTGTTCCCAAGTTGTTGAGGCCAGAAATAAAGACACAAAGAGAGGAATTAACAAATATATTAACAGAAAAACAGTAATATATTCATATACAAATGAGCAATATTAAGTCCGACTGTCAGAGTTGATTGCTGGAAAAACTCTGCGTTTCTAAAAGCAATATCTGCTTTTATTTGTAACTTGGGGGAGTCCATCTGTGTATGGGTAATTTATCATAACACTTTTCTACAAATATTTTCATGGCAACTGCCCTGGTGACCTTTTTTCCTGGTACCCCGACAACATGAATTTAGGTGGGCTACTAGATTGGCATTTAGGTCCCACCCTTTTTTTTTTTTTAATGTCAAAAGATCTAAATGCAACTGCCACTTCTTCTCCAACAGTTTCTTTTCTTGTGCTTCCACTCATTTTCATTTACTTGCTTCCCTGATAACTGCAATCTTTAAAGCTTTAAATGCAACATTATTTGCCATCTTCTGTCTTCTTGAATCCCGTTGATTTTTTTTCAGTTTCCTCTTTCACTTTCAGTTTCCACCTTGCTTGGTGTGAAATGATTAAAAAAAAAAAAGTTCTCTTTGACAAATCAACCATGGGGAAATTTAAACTCTGGTTTAATAGTTAGAAAGTTTATATTTTAACTACTGCTGTCAGTGTTAATGTTAAATTACAAATAATGAGTTTATGACGTGGAGTTGGCCTAATGGTTAATAGCAGTGATGGCATCCTAAATTTCCAGTTCCTGGAAATTTAGGATGCCATCACAAAGGCAGCTAATCTTTAGAAACTTTTTCTGCTTATTTTCTTTCTAATCTGAAAATAGAAACAAATTACTTTATCGTATCAAAAAAAAATTAAACATTTTAATAAATTCAATAGAAAATATGCTTTTTGACTCTAGTGTCATCAGCAGGTTTATGGTTTCTTCACCACATTCGAACTGAATCGCTGTAGTCCCAAATATCCAATGGATGGCCTATCAAATTTATGACTAGAAGCTTTGCCACATTTTTAACATCAAGATGATTTCTTTTGTCAGAATAAATTATGTTCATCGCAGAAAACCCTTTTCCAGCCTCTGCAGAACTTTCAGCAATGGTATTAGCTATTCAGCTCTTATTTATTGGCTATTAATATACAAGATTATTTTCAGATAATCCAACAGTTTGCTAAGCTTTTATAATTTTAAGAATTGTATAATTTTAATTTGTTTCCATTCTCAGATTGAAAAGAAAATTAGTAGAATAGGTTCTTAAAGATTGCCTGCCTTTTATAGAACTGGATTTCTGGAAATTTGGGATGCTATTATTGAGTATAATCTGTAAACTTTTACTTGGACAGTAGATGCTTGCTTCCCAGTAACTCTCTATTGCTCCAAGAAATGCCATGAGCCTGAATGGAATTCCCCTTACCACTATTCTTGTGGCGTTCTGCTAGAATATTAGTTTTGGTAAATATTTATATCATGTAAAATTGGTTTGCTTGTTAGTCTCACTGTTCATTACTAGTGAATTTGATTCTGAGTACTTCATTTTTGGCCTGGTGTCTGATTAAGCTTGTAGAGATTACCCAGCACCTTGTCTGCCAAGATACCTGTTCAGTGGTACTATTCAGGACTATAAAAGGACATGTATCCTAACATGGGATGATTTTTATTTTATTTAGTTATCATTAAGATAAAGGAAACTGCTCGGGCATGTTGCCAAGTATGAGGACTAACTGCCCCCACCCCTGAAAATTTTTGCCTCCCCTCACCATGTGAACTAATCTTAGTGTGCAAATTCTGACTTAAAGCCTCCCCCCCCCACCACCACCAATTCGAGACACTTTGGCTCTGTGCTTAAAACTGCTTAATGTAATCACTGATTTTCTTTCTTTTTTTTTAAAGTTAACAAATGATAAGTAGCTAATAATATTAAATAAAGAACAGAAAAACTGGAACAATTTTTCCTTACAAATTTACATTTTAAAAATCAATATAATATGAAATATATTGATTTTTAAAAATCATTTAATTTTAAATAAAATGCTTGATTCTAACTAATTTCACTAACCTTATCAGTGATTATAATAAATGGCTTCCTTTGTAATTACTATCTGAAAATATTAGCTACTAATTACTTTAAATACTAATGACTACAAATTTCTACCTTCTTGATTAGTAATATATAGTATGCAAAGAATTAGTTCTAAAAGTTATTACTATCTTGGTAGACTTCATGTGACTCAACACTTGCTTATTGCTGTTTAGTGATCCAGTTCTATTATTTTGTGACACGTTAACTTGACACGCTCGATTGAATACAAAGTAACCAGTGACTCATTTTTATTTATTTTCTTTTTCTTCTTGCTGTGAGACTCTTATAAATTCAACCACCTACTTAAAAGAATTTTTCTCTATGTCTCTATAAACATAATTTTAGTTTTCATTGCTGATCTTTATACTGGGGTGGTGGGTAGATTTCTTCATGGGTGGAGTTATCGACCAGCACGGGTATATGAAATGCTTCTTGACATGATTCAAAGCCAGTTACTTAGTTTGTGATACAGAGAAGAAAATTAGACTTATTTGGCCTTACTGGTACAGTCATTTTTTTTTTTTTTTTTTTTTTTTTTTGTGTATTGTCCCTTCAGGACATGGATGATTATGACTTGCAACTTCCTATTCTTTGTAGCTCTTATCAGTGTTTGTCTTTTTTACTTTCCCTCTGACTCTGTTCTGCCATCCATTTATATAAACTCATTAGTTAGGTTACTTGATGTTTCTCTCTGCCCTGCTTACCTTCAGTATGACCTGTGAGTGTTACATTCTCCAAACCCTTTTCCTCATGTTCTTATTCTTTGTGTCCTTTTTGTTTCCACTTTCTATAAAATATCTCCATTGTTTACATACTCTGTTTATAGTATTCTCAACATCTTTCTGTAGAACCATGTCTCTATTGCCTCAAGTCCCACTTTTCATCTATAAAATTGTCTGGCATTCACTTCCATATAAGCAGATTGATATTAAATAGTAATTCAGCACACTTTCCATTGTTTCTAATGTAATTTTCCTTCTTCTTAATACTTTGCTTAGCTTTTGGAAGGTCTCTTTCAGTATTCAAATGTGCCTTTAGATTTCATGGTGATATTTTCTGTGCATCCTGGGTATGACGATAAACTACATCTGGTAGCAAGGCTTCTGATCGGGAGGTTTTGAGGAGCGTAGAACCACCTCTTAATTGCTGTTGTTCCCAGGTCCACCCTGATCCAGGGTGGTAACACCTATTAGGGTACCAAATATGGGCAAACTGAGGTTAAAACTCTATGAAAATATAAAAATACATTTTTATAGTAAAAAAAATTACCAGCAATACATTTTTGTCCCACAATTTCTTAAATCAAACTGTATTCCAAAAACTAACTTCAACAAAGTTACAACAAAACCCACCTCTAGTAATTAGGCCCACACAAACATGTGACTGCACAGAAACTGAGTATCATCTACTATTTATTTAATTGTGAAAACAGAATAACATATTTTTATTACTTTAAATCTCCCAAGAAAATTAAATTTTGGCATTAAATGTCCAATAAGAAGTTGATATACCATTAAATAAACAAAACACATTTTCTGTCCACTATTTACATTATTCGGACTATTGTCGCCATGTGTCCTTGAGTGGATAAAGGCATTAGTTAGATCCAGTGCCAGGACCCAAAGAGAGTGAGTTCAATACCTGGTTAAGGTGGTGGAGAACTTGGAAAGGGGAATTAACAGGAGATAACTGACATCCATTAGACATGGCATGTGGAACTAGAACAGTCTACCCCAGTGAGTGAAATAAAGGGTTCAGTTAAACATTCCAACCACCTGAAGAAGGCCGGAGTGTACAACGGCCGAAACGTAATAAATATGGCGACAAAGATGAGGACAATAGTCTAAATAATGTAAATAGTGTACATAATAGCTCATCTCAGAAATATAGACAGATACATTTTCTGTCATCTGTTAAAACACTTCCTGGAAATTTAAAATTCTGTACTTGATTTTAACATCTGCAATGCATAGCTCACACTTTGGGCTGTTTTTTTTTTTTTTTTTTTTTTTTGTTGACAGTCATATATTCTACCTTCTTATAATTAATGGTTAGTCCTTTCTTCTTGCTTTCCTTTATTACCTGGTCTATAAATCCTTGCAATTTTCTTTCTGTGTTTGGCATCAACATGGTATCATCTGTGCATCTTAGTTTCATATTGTGCCCACCAATAATAAATCCTGGTTTTCTTAAGATTGTCTTACTGTAAAGGTAAAATAAATCTGGTGAGAAGATGTATCCTTGTCTTATGCCTCTTTCTATTTTTGTGTACTTATCAATTCATTTTATATTCATATGAAGGCAGTTTTCTCTCAATAATTATTTCCTAGCAGTTCAAATAGATCTACAAAACATAGGTATATATCTTACTGCATTTGTATTGCTCTCTACAATATTCTGATCATAAATATTGCATTTCCTATTCCAGACATCTATTATCAATTTATGGTTCAAAAAATGGAATTCCTATGCATACAGCAAATAAATTAGAATGCTGGGCTACCATCTTATTAAATCATGATTTCAAGATGGAATACCAGCTGTCTCACCCCACCACCACCACCAAATTAGGACATGCTGATAGTTTATCAAAATTGATACTAAAAAATACTGAACTGTTTGAAGACACTGTTATTGCAGAATTAAAAAGTGAAATAGAAATTAAAAATATATTATGCAATGTATTACATGAACTACCAGTTACCCAGGGAGGAATAAAAATAAAAGCAGAACAAGACATGTTTATTTCAAAAATAAAAAAAACTACTAAAAAAGTAAGAAAGATGATTTTTAGAATGCAATCCAGACTGTGATGGAGTACTGATGTTTGCACAAAGAGTAGTAATACTTAGCATATTACAAAAGCAGGTATTAAAATGAATTTCATAGTGGACATCCAGGAATATCAAGGATGAAATCTCTTATGAAAAGCTATGTATACTGGACCAAAATGGATCAAGACATTTAAAAATTAATATACGCTTGTCAGCAAAATCACCTACCACAAAATTACAACCTTGGCCAAAGACAGATATTCCATGGTCAAGACTGCACATAGATTTTGCAGGTTCAACAAACGGATCACATTATCTATTTATGGTCTGAAATTTGTAAGTGCAAAAAACCAATTTCCATGGTTACGGTGAATTTTTTACACAAACTGTTTGGAAGATATGGCATTAGAGGTGCCATAGTCTCGGATAACAATACACAATTCACTGCTTACAAATTTAAAGATTTTTTGTAAAATGTTCTCAATTGAACATATTACTACCCCACCATATCACCCAAGGTCAAATAGACAAGCTGAATGGTTTGTGGGTACATTTAAGAGTTTTGAAAAAAAGCAAGTAATGAAAGTGATTGAAGAAATATTACAAAAATACTTCAGAGTATACTGGATAATGTCAAATCCCAGTACACTGGCAGAAAAAATTAAATCCGTGTTCGACAAGTTATTTCCAGGTCAAGAAAGTATAAGAATAGATGACAAAAAGGATGCAAAATTTTTCATAATTGGTGAAAAAGTGTTTTTCAGAGTATATAAAACTAGAAAATAAATGTAGGAAGATGGTGTAATAAAGTCACGAATTGGAAAAATGATATATATGGTAAAAGGAAACAAACGGGAATACAAAAGGTATTGGAATTAGTTAAAGAAAAGGTTTACTGAAGAAAGGCCTGCAAGAAAAGGAAGAACCTATGCAAGTACTGTATGATATTTTTGACATACCAACACCCCAAGAAATCATTGAATGTATGACTACCAGAAAAAGGAAACATACAAAAAAACTAGACGTTGACCCAAAATTAAAGAAATACAAAGTTCAGTATGTTAGCAAACTCACCAGAAAGAGGAGGGGGGTGAATATTAAGAAATAAAATATTTACTAGTGAAAAAAAAAATCACAAAAGGGGGATGTTGTGGAGTAAATAATACATCCCTGGTAACACAAATGAACTAGACAAGATGCCTTAAATAAAGAACTCAAAGTGAGTCAGTAGAAGTCTGTTGGGGTTAGTCTGGAAAAATACTGATGTTATGGCAAGTAGCCTAAGCAAGACATAATATTATAACTGCTGGGAGTGAGTTATAACTGGCAGTGATATTAACCCTGACACTGAGAAATGGGGCAGATTGACATTGCTCTTGTTGCTTATACCTCCTAGAACCATCACAGGTGAATTGGTGTGCATCACTGTGGGATCCATATAGTCACCTATTGTGGCTTCTTGTTTAACTATTCAGCTTCTTGAAAGTGGCCATCTCCAAGTAACTATGTTTGGCAGCCCATGTGTTTTGTTGCATTCTTTTGCTGTTTCTTGTATCAGATTGGAAGCTGACATGTTAATGCCCTTGATAAGTCTGAAAAAGAAATGAAAATTTTAAAATTTGACATATGACATGTAACATCACATCAAGTTATCTTCCATTTATGCTCAGCTAAATATGTTTCCTCAAATATCTATTGCATCCTGTGTGTAGATATATATTTATATGTTCTATATATATATATATATATATATATAAAGCCCCCTCCTCACAGAAGCTCTTCGGCATTAAAAAGATGGTAGTCACTCAATTTCCAAATCATTGGTCCCAAAAAGTAGGGAATAGTTCTGAATTTCACTTACCCTGGCAGTGTCATATCCTCCAACTCTATAATCGACAGAGAAATAGCTAAGACTAGCCAAGATAATTGAATTTTTTATTGTTTATACAAAAATGTCTAGGGCAACAAAAATTTCACAAAAAGGCATTAAAACTGGTCAAGAAGCTGTTGTGTTGTCCATTTTTGTATATGGCGTTGAGTTTTAAATTAAGACGTCACCTACTCAAGCATTTCTGTCAGTATTACATTCACACCATTCTGAAACTGTATGGAAACACCTTGGTTTCTAATAATGCTAGAAAAGACTTAAATGCAATGGGCTGGTCACGTGGCAAAGATGAAAGGCCATCAGCTTCCAAAGATGGATTGAGAGGATTACTGATAGTACGCTGTTAATGTATGGCATATGTTTGTGAACTTCTGGTTAAACAGGTTGATGAGAATTTCCAAGTAGATTGACTACTTGAAATTAAAGTAAATCATATTTAACAACAATGGAGCTGAATCTAGAACACTATAATTACATTAAGAACAATGTAAAATTGTATAATATTTGGTTTCATAACAATGTTGTCTTCTTAAGTGGGCTTCAAAATACAGTAAACATTATTGTTTTTTTTGTTTTTTTTTCTTGTAAGATTTTTCACAACTTCATAAAGATTACAGAAACTTCTAGCAAGATTCAAACCTTTTTTAAAATAAAGACCTATATATTAATTTTAAGTCTATTTCACATTCTACAAGTCTCTAAATAGAGAAGACTGTGATAACAATCTTTTGAGTAGAGAGGGCTTAACTTCCTTGAGAATCAGCATTCAAGATTCTGATTTCTTACCTGACTTGAACACAGATCAGTATCACCATTTTTCATTTTTAAAAAATTTTTTTTTTACTATTGTTCACTCAATACAAGGCTTAAGAGCTACTCAAGGTAGAGGGTTAATGAATGAAGTTGTTTATGGGTGTAAGAGAAGTAGGTAAAAAATATAGATTATGAAGATATGAAAGATAGATAACAGTTGACCCTAAACTTGAAGAGGTTAAAATTGGGAGAGCATCCTTGCAGGAGTCTGTTCCACAAAGCAATGGCTCTTGGGAAGAAGCTGTCCAAATTAGAATTCCTTTTTCTCAATGGGATACAAAGGTAAGAAGTCCAAAAGTTTATGCATATACTGTACATAATATTTGCAAAAAAGGTAAATGTATATAACACCATAATACTGCTAGGCACAACTTATAAAATGTTTTAAATTTGCTTTGTTTATTGAAAATCACACTAAAACCACTGCACTTTATAATATACTAAATCATAATATAGCTAAATTGTTTAATATAATTTCCCTTTATTTATTAGGTAATAATGTCAATAAGATACAAAAAAGGGTTACTTGAGAGTAAAAGAAATTGAGAAAAATTTTAGGAAACAAGGAACAACCTTCTACTCCTGTTCAAAAGATAGATGAACTTATCTAATCCTATTATGATATAATTGTTTTTTTTTTTAATTTATTACATATTTTTCATTTATCTTTTATTGCCATATTACAAATACACCTGTCCAAATTACCCAATAAAGGTTAATGATAATTACTTGTATTTTAATGTCTCTACAAACCAATGTATTGCTACTGTTTTCTTCCCCCTTTCTATTTTCCTATCATTAAAAGATTCCACTTTTATAATGTCAGCTTTTTAGCTTCCTCTATTTCACAACCCTGCATTCTCTTCATATATCTTGTCAACAAACCACATATTATTCAAACTTTTACCATATTTTGACTTTAAAAACTTAGTGGATGTCAACTATACATTCTCTTATAAAATAGTTTTTTTTCAATTTTCCTTGGACAAGATAATTCAAAAGTATTAATAATTTCCAAACCTTAAAGTGGAGATATATATATATATATATTTTTTCTAATGAAAGGTTTGGGTTTTTGTTTGATATAATGTTTAGTTTGAGATCTTTGACAAGTTTTTCATGTTATATTGACTTTTTTTTTTTTCCTAAGTGTAGTAACTGTTTTGTGTGTGATAATGATTGGGTGCTGAAAAGTTCTTAAGCTCAACAAACTACCAATTTGACCAAACATCCAAATTATTTTAGAGATCCCTTCTTGGTTGATAACCAATAACCTTTCAGTATCACCCTCATCTATTGAATATCTAAGCTATAATTTCTAAGATATTTCATTGTCATCATTTTACTAGTTTTAATTCTGTTTCTTATTTAGACTATGTCATATTCATAGTGTCATTACTATTTTTCACTTTGTCTTTTATATTTTGTCATTGTGAATTGTATTTTTTGTTTCTTTCTTCGTCATAATACTCTGGTCATTTTTGCATTTCTTAGATTCCCTGTTTATGGTGTACGTACTCCTCACTCAAAAAAAAAAAAAAAAAAGAAAAGTATCCTAATACCCCCCCCACACACACACATTCATTTGACATACTACTGATGACCCCAGAATGAAATATGATTATAAATGATCAAATCAAGTTTAAAATTCAATAATGTTAAAATATAAAATGACTCTTGCTTGATCCACTATTATTTTGATGACCATAGAATGAAATTATATGATTAGAAATGATTAAATTATGATTACAGATCAAAATAATTAAAGACATTAAAAATAAATGTACACAAATATTGTTATTTTATTTAATATTCTTTGCCAAGTTATCTGTATGCATTTTATATGACGGTAAATATGGTATTCTATGATGTGTTATAATGTGTTATGATGTGTTATGATGTGTTATAATGTGTTATGATGTGTTATGATGTGTTATGATGTCTACTGAAAGAAACACTAATAAAATGTAATAGCTGCAAATTTTTATTGAACTGTTAATTTTCTTTTTAAAGATTTCTCAAAATTATTTTGGGTCATTAATATTGTAGATCTTAGATTTGTTGCAAACAAGGAGAAGGCTTATACTTAACATCAGAAAGAGGTAGCTGAAGTTTCTGGGACACATAATGAGGAAGGAGGGCCTGGAGAATCTGATACTCACAGGTCGAATAGAGAGAAAGAGAAACAAGAGAAAGTGGCGCGTGACGTACCTGATTAGATTGAGTAGGTGGGTGATGGAACGTGGTCTGTGGGAGGAAGCAGAGGGTAGGAGCTTGTTGAGAGCTGCAAGGGATAGGAGGTGGAGAGTCATGATCACCTACGTCCTGAAAGGCCATGGCACGTAAAAAGAAAAGAATATTGTAAATAGTGTTCTGTCTAGAATAAATCTGTCAAAATTGTCACAACTGAGTTGAACTTGAAAAGACTTGTTTAAATTAAGTCAAGTGAGAATATTTGAAATAAGAGATTCCTTTTATTTTATTTTTTTATTTATTTTTTTTTTTTTTTTAAACTTTTGTATTGTGGCATGGATATATAGATATGTTTTTATTTATATATAAATTTTGTTTACTTATTAAAGAACATATAAGCTGTAAATAAATTCAGTAGTGTACTTCAGATAAGACCAAATATAGCCAAGTATATAAAAAAAATAGTTGAATCATTTGTTGCTGAAGTAGAAGCAAAATGTATTTTAACAGTTGAATAAATGAAATGCTATCAGGGTGTGGATGATTTTTATTTTTTTAATGTTTGTTTATTCTTAAGGATATAGATAGGTAGTTAGTCAAGGATTAATAGCTGATAGGGTCTGAACTTCTATGCTTTTAGCTTATTAACCTATATTCATCTCACATCAGGTGTGAAGTTTTATTTCAACCGAAACCATGAAACTAATTTCCAACTAGAAAAATTAAGTCATTTCTCTTAGTAATTTGTCTAAAACTTGATATTTTGATAGCCACATTTATATCAAGTCAAAAGTAGATAAAAATAACATTTTATAGGTAATAATACATAAAAATTTTCCCATCAGATTTAGTTTTGTTATTAAATCTAAAGCTGTAGGCATAACTTAACTGTCACCTTTTAATAAAATGTACTTTATAATATATATATATATTTATATATATATATATATATATATATATATATATATATATATATATATATATATACACACACACACATAATGTCATGCTGCCATTTTGAAATTGGTTGAACTGATTTTGATTAAAATTATATCGAAAGATTACAATTATATTGAGAAATAGCTACACTGCCATACTAAAAGTCATGGAAAAGTTGCCTAGTATCATGTTGGACTCTCTCTACCCCAGCGAAGGGTATCAACTTGATATAACATTGATTCTATAAGTGTTTGGCAGATCTCTCCTAAGATGTTGTGTTATACTGTCTCGATTGCTGTCTATACCTTATATTTGTAGGTGTAGAATCTTGTTTGCAAATTGATCTTTTTATACCATGTCCAATGAATAATAGATTGGTTACATATTGAGTGAATGTAGTGGCCACGCCATTTCTCAAGAGTCTCCAGAATTCTCCTTGAACCGATTTTTAGGCAATTGATGACCTGATGGATTACCCTTCTGGGATAACATGTTGTTGAGGTGCATCGAATCACAGAATCGATAAAAAGCAGTCAGCTATCAGTAATGTGTCCAGGTGGAACATCAGATGCACCCCATGCCACGTGACCCCCCCCACACACACACACTATTATGAAATGACTACCAACCTACACAGTGCCTTGTTGACAATGGGAGTGCATGGGGTCTGTACCATAATTGAACCCTACCATTAGTCAGAAAAAATGGAACCTGGGATGCTTGTGTGATGAGGAACTGTGCTCTTGTGATCTTTAAAAGGAGCATCTTAGTGGGTCTTCTGTCCCCATATCCCAGGAAAACTAAAGAGCTGACCTATTGGATAAGTATCCAGTAACTCTTGCACTGAACATGGATATGATAGTTCTAGCAAGATGTTGCTCATCACACATCAGAGATCTATGGTTGTTCACTGCACTGTCATGATGAGCAATAATGCTTTCCATCAGGCACATACATTGCATCATAGATTGAGAAATATCAAATTTCCCCACAATTTCAGAAATGGAATCTTTCATGGATCTGGCACACACTATCATATTGTGTATAAACCCTGATAATTCATATTGCTACCAATATGGATATTGACTCACAAAATTGGTTGGGAGGATTTGAAATGTTCTTGAAGATTTGGTCAAGAAGTTGTTGAAATACTTATAAAATATAGCAAAATTCATTTAAAAAAAATAGGTAATGTGGAAAATAAAACTAATAAATTTAATTTTAAGGATTGTGTCCAAGGCGATCCTTATAAGGATTACCTTTATTGTGTCTAATTCATATATCTGGAGTGAAAGAGCATACATTACTTTTTTTTATGAGGGGGGGGGTCTAGATAATTGAAAGGGAATGCTGTTAAATAATAAATTAGAAGAGGTAGCATATCTTATCAGACTTAGTACAGATTTCAACACCATATTTTTGGAAAATCTTTTAAAATCAATTGGTTACTTTGGTGGCAGTATAATTATGTTTGTGTATCTAAAATGCATTGATCCAGTTAATGTATTAATAATCCCTTTATTTTTATTTTCCTGGAAGAGAAAATAGTTTCTTTTTATTTTTTTATGTATTATATAATTGATGAAGATTGAAAAAGATTTTCAATTGACAGAACAAAATTTGATATCATATAACGCTTGCTTGCTTCAAAATCCAGGAAGTGTGAACTTCTTGAGTATATAAATAAAAAAAAAATTGAAAGAAGCAGTTTTGTGCTTCCATAGATACAATTAAAGACTGATATGCCTATTGTTTGTCTCAAGTTCACATGATGCTTTGGTTGACTATAGTTTTGCTGCTGTTGTATAATAATGAAATGTGTAGGTGCTATTAAGGAATTAGTTTAAAGTATTTTTTTTATCAGGTGGTAGTCATAATTACTCTTGCATTTTTAATTTCAAATACTTTGTGTCTTACACCATTAAGCTCTTTCAATTTTTTCTAACTTTTAGAAAACATATGAAAGAATTTGTAGAAATATTTGCACTATTAATTTGCAGGATATTTCACACAATATCTATATTTTCAGATGACTTTTTTTTGTTGTTGCTAGTTTTTAAAAAAAAAAAAAATTTCCTTCATGTATTTGTTTTTTCATTTTGTAAAATGCTTTAGTTTTCGCTACAATACATATGGATATTTTATTTGAATTGCAGTATAAGTTTGAATTCAGTACATCCTAATATTAAATCAGTATTTAAAGCAACAGTTATATTAGCTAGAATATAACTGGAAAACAATACAGTGATGAGTCACACCATAAGGAAACAGTATGTTTAGCAGTTAGACACATTTAATATTTCATTGTCCAGTACAATGTCTAGTGTCACATACAATATTTGTATATCATTTAAAGAGATGGTAATATTAATTGATTTTTTTTCTTTTTATACTGATAAATTAGAATAACATTGCATTGTTAATGATCATGTTATGGCATATAGAGGCTGTGTGAACAAATCTGACTTTTTTTTTTTCTTTTTTCTTTTTTTGTTATATTTGTGAGAAGTTTTGTAGCGTGAACATGAACTTTTTTTTATTGGTAATGCATATTACATTTACTTTGGAATAAAACTTTGGAGACCAGTATCAAAACCTATGCCCTGTCACTGTGTTTGCTTTGTGTTGAGGAACTGAAGAAATGAAGAGAAAGTAAAAGAACTGCTTTTACTTTTGGAATTCCAATAATATAGAAGGAACCAAAAAAAAAAAAAGCTCATCTTAATTTTTATTCCTGCAAAACTCAGATGTAGCAAAAAAAAAAAAATTTTTTTTTTTAAATCTTTTATCAGCATCCCATGGATCTGATCCACCAACCCCTCCTCTTGTGGAAATTCACTCAGAGGAAGAAAATGATGAAGATGAAGAATTTATCCCAATGATTCACAAGCATTCTCTGATGATGAACTTAATGAATTAATTAGAGGCAGTGATTTCCCAAAACAGTGTTGCAGCGTTCTTAAGGTCCAGATTAAAAAGGGGGGGAAAAAAGAAGCTATATCTATGAACAACTTTCTCTTTGTACCTAAACAGAGAAAGCAGTTTTGTACCATATTTTATTAAAAATGGTTTATTGCATTAAGTTAATTGGTCAAGTACAAAAAATTGGCTTAGAAGAATAGACTATTTATAGCTTCATCTAAAAGTCTGAAAGGGTGGGTACATAATAATGGTTGTGTGTGTGTGAGATACACACACACACACACACACACACACACACACACACACACATGCGCGATGGATAAATTGTCTTCTAAATTACACAATAATGAAAATAACACTGAGATCTCATTCAAACAGATATATTTACCAAAATTACACAAAAATACTACAGATTAAATTTATTCAGTAAAATCGATACTAGCTTCAACCACAGCCTCCAGACAACTTCAGAATCTCCTGCAACTCTTCTGGATGCTCTCCTTGTCAAAGTTGTTAACTGCTGCAATCATCCTTGCCTTCAGTTCATCTTTGGTTTTACCAGGAGCTTTTTTGGTCTCTCACTCAACTGTGCCCCCATACATAATAAGCAATGGGGTTGCAGTCTGGGGAGTTAGGTGGCCAGATGTAAGAGGTGATGTGGTTGCAGAAATTGTCTGACAGCCCTCACAGGTTCCTCCTGCATGTCTGGCATGCTGCAGAGTCCTGTTGCCAGACATAGGGTATTCCAATAGCCACCCACTTGACCCAGGGTACCACTACCTCATTAAGGCAATTGAAGTAGGTCTCTGTGTTGAGTCTGAAGCTCTCACCAACAAATTTAGGAGTTCTTTTCTGATCAGAATGATCAGTAAGTTTTCCAAGCTGCCATACCTTCGTAATCACCATTAGACTCCTCTAACTCTTTATGAATCCTCTACACTGTCCTCAGATTAATACTCAAACACTCTCCAATGTTTGTATTGGAGCTT
Source organism: Acanthosepion pharaonis (assembly GCA_903632075.3). NCBI lineage: Eukaryota > Metazoa > Mollusca > Cephalopoda > Sepiida > Sepiidae > Acanthosepion > Acanthosepion pharaonis. Next base: position 271,374 of record CAHIKZ030001547.1, read on the forward strand.
CCAGCATGAATGCCAAGCAGTACAGAATGCCATTTCCAAATTTCTGGCAGAGTGAATTGAGTCATGGTGCTCTTTTTCTCAGCTGACTCTACTATACTGTGCAGTTGTCAAAATCAAAAACAAACAATGCACATGTGCAAAATTAAAATATAAAATGGCGACAATTTATTCATCGCACTGTGTGTATGTGTTTCATTAAATAATATAGACATTTTGTGTCCACTTATTTTTATACTGTTCCTTTCTAATTGTCTAATCAGTTCCATGATGTTAAGATGAAATTCATCAAGGAAGGCACTGTAGTTTTTTAACCCAAGTACTTTTTGGCTTTTAAGATTATCTTCAGCGGTAAATTACAAAGACAAACTTATTGAAGATGATTTTCAAAAAGGTTGAAAGTACTTTGGTTAAAAAATAAATTATGGTGCCTTCCTTGATGAATTTCATCTTAACATTAAGTGTTTTGATTAGATAACTGGAAAGGAACTGTATAAAAATAAGTAGACACAATATGTCTATATTATTCAATGAAACATGTCTGAAGATCTGTCTATATTTCTGAGATGAGGTATTATGTACACTATTTACATTATGTCCACTGTGATGTGTATTTGATTTCATTAGCCATATGGCTAAAGATCCAAAGAATGACCTGGTTCTAAAAGGACATGACCATCAGGTGATTGTCCAAGAGTTAACTCCAGTCACTATCAGACTGCCCTGTTGCAATCACGTGATCAGACCCTACTGAGGGTGGTTTGGCTCTTTGGTGATCATGCAGTCACCTTGTGAATTGCACACCATCCTCCTACGTACCCAGTCAAGGATGAAGAGAAACTCATGTGACGATCTTTGGGGACAGCAAAAATCTAAAAAATGGAGGCAGTTTCCTGTCTGACTGGCGGCAAATGAAGACCAGTGAGCAAATCACTCCGATTCTTAATGGACTGCCCACCGGAATAAAAAAAACGGCAAAATCTATTGACTACAGAAATAAAAGGCTACTAAATTGAATTGACCAATGAACACCTGTATGCATTGTTGAGGATCCCAGATCATTCTAAAAGAAAAAGACTCCAGGAAAATTGCTGGCCGATAAAATATTGTTTTGCATAAGGACTTTCACTTCAGTGAATTAGAACTCTGTGTAGATATCAACTCAACTGACCCATCAAGACAAATAAATTGATTTCTTAGCTTGATCTTGTTTTATATATATATATATATATATATATATATATTCGCTTATACCTTCTGTTCTTTTATGATCCCTTTCCCCAAGGTTAGACAAATTTTTATTTTATTTTATTTTTTTATTTGTTTCTGTATTTGTAAATAAATGTTTCAGTTTGAAATCTTTCATCTTGTCTGTTTTTTGCTGACTCCATTATGTTGCTTCCATCCTTGAGTGATCCCACCTTTTTTTTTTTTTTTTTTTTTTCCCCCCACCTATATGCTACAAATCCGTAACACCATGGAGATTACAAAGACTTATTTTAAATAAAAAACAAAAAATTGAAAACTGTATCATTGTTCAAGTCATTCATCCATTGAACTGTTGGATTTCTTTGAAACAATCTTCACATCATCTACAATAGCATTCCAAAATGGATTTTTTTTTGTTTATATACTAATGTTCATCCAATACAAAACCCAAGAGCCACTCAAAGTAGAGGTTTTTTTTGTAGTGTTTTATAAATATGAAAAAAGACAAAAAGTGAAGTTCATAGGGTTATGCAGGAAAGATAACAGTTAACCCTTGACCCAGTGGTTCCCAACCTTTTTTGGCCATTCTGAGGCACCCTCCCCTTCATATATAATTCTTATTATTCAAAAGCAAACTCCTATCCATGTGGAGGAAGCCTAAAAGGCCATTAATTTGGTCTAAACAAGCTTTCAAAGAACATGGCATCCATGAAAGGGGAAAATAAAAGGACAATTGAAGAACTGAAGAAGAAACTACAAAGAAATTGTTAAAAATATTATATACAAACAAACATACATACATACATACATACATACAAACAAATAATTTTATGTATGCAAACTGTGTATTAACTTTTGCACACATACACACACTCAGTAGAAAAAAATTCACTGTTAATAACACAATTTTAAATTGTGCCCCACATTGCAAATCACAGCCCTAGACTTAAAGGTCAAGATTATAGTGATTGAGAAATCATCTTGCCAAGACTCTGTGGTAAGAAGCTGTTGGAATAGAATTTACTTTTTACTAACAGAATACAAAGAGAATGGAGATGATTCACACTTGTGTATGTGACATGGTGGATCCCAGCTGTAAAGGTCAGGGCTTGTAGGACTAAGGAATGTAGCTTGCTAGAAGTCATGCCACGGAAAGAGTGATTGAGCAAAAAGAGGCTCACAACATTTCATCTGTGGGAAAGGAATTTCAAGGTAGAAAATGATTCATCACCAACAAAACTGCGGAGACACTCTTGAACTCTATCAAGACAGCCAAGTGAAGATTGTGGAGCTCCAGCCCAGATATGGCAGCAATATTCCATTTTTGGTTTGATTTGGCTTCCATAATGATAGAATATAGCAGGTCAAATCAGATATTTACTTGAGCAGTACAATGAACTAACTATTTTTTTTTTTTTTTACAACATATTTAGCAATAGATTGGATATGAGTTCCACTTGAGGGGTCTGGGGAAAGCTTAAATCCCAATTGACATTCAAGGCAAAGGAACCTTTTTGAGAGACCCCAGCCATCCGTCATGATAGATGAATGTTCAGGATGTCTTTTAAAAAGACCTTGTGATTCATCTCGTGCTTTTTGCCACTTGATTTAAGAACTGAAATTTTTATTTTTTTCATGCTTCCTCATTGCCATTATACCAAATATTTCATAGTTTGACAGATTTTCTTTTTTTAAATTTATAATTTCTTTTGGTCTTTGATTCAAATAACTGAAATAAATTCCTTCATGTGTTCTCACATCTTCACTAGAGTCACTTAGGATCTTCAAAGCATTTTACAATTTAGTGGTACCTGTTGACCTCTTCTACAATCTTCAGATGTTTTGCAAGCTTTGAAGATTTAAAAAAAATTCTTTTGATCTGTCAAATCAGTTATAATTGATTTTAAAGCTTCAAACTTGTGATAGGACTATTAATTTGAGACCACAAAATTCAGTATGTTTCATATAAATGGCTGTCATTTGTTTAGAACTGTGGAAAAAGTAACCAGCTTTCACTCAAACTATTCAGGAAGATGTTGTCATCTTTCCACAAATAAATCTTTAAATTCCATTAAGCATTTGTTTTATGTATCAATAAAATATGAGGCTTACTGCCATGTCATGTTGAAACATCAATTCTTGTCCAGTCACCAAAATTAAGCAAAGTCGAGCTTGGTCAGTACTTAGATAGTGCTTTAAACTTGGATGTGTGGGTGGTGTAATGGAGAAATCAGCAAAATGAGTTTGCTATATTCACTTATGTGCAAATAGATATTAAGCCACTTCTTTTTCTCCAGCTATAAGTTAAATAGTAAGACTTTTATGTGAAACTCATTATTATTGCCAAAAAACTGTTACTATAATATTCACTCACGAAAGAAAAGAATTATTTTTTTTTTATAATCCAAAATGTTTCAACTTTAAATGACCTACAAAAAAGGGTAAGCCACAAAAAAAAACAAAATACATAAAATAAGTGGCTAATGTAAGATGCAGTGTACAGAGTGAGATGGGTAAATTGTTACTATTTTATACTTTTTAATTTTGCACATATATTTTGTTTGTTTTTGATTTTGTCGACTACACAGTATAGCAGGGTCAGTTAGGTACTGTTTGTGAGAAAAAGAGTACCATGATGCAATTCATTCTGCCAGAAATTTGGAAATAGCATGTTGTACTGCTTGGCATTCACACTGGAAGCACCAATACAAATATTTCAGAGTGTTTGGGTGTCAGGCTGAGGACAGTGCAGAGGATTTGTAAACAGTTGGATGAGTCTAATGGTGATTACGAAGGTACGACAGCTTGGAAAATTTACTCAGATTGTTCTGATAAGAAACGAACCCTAAATTTGTTGGTGAGGGCACCAGGCTCAGCACAGATGCCTACCTTAATTGCCATAAGAAGTTAGTGCTGCCCTGGATCAAGAGGGTGGCTTTTGGAAGGCCCCTATATCTGGCAACAAGACTATGCACCATGCCACACAAGCAGGAGAACCCACTTAATTCTCCAGACTGCAACACCCTTGATTATTATGTATAGGGTGCAGTTGGGCAAGAGAACAACAAAACTCCTTGTAACATCAAAGATGAACTGAAGGTAAGGATTATGGCAGCATTCACCAACTTTAACAATGAAATTGTCCAGAAGATTTGCTGGAAATTCCAAAGTCATTTGGAGGCCGTGGTTGAAGCCAATTGTGATTTTATTGGATAAATTTACTCTTTAGTATTTCAAGACATTTTTTATGTAATTTTAGTAATTTTATCTGTTAAAATTGACAAACGGCTTTAAGAGACAATCACCCCCCCTATTATTGAGGTTCCTGTGTGTGTGTGTGTGTGTGTGTGTGTGTGTGTGTAATATATAAAATGGGCACATGGTGGAATGGTTAAAACATTTGCTTTCTAACCATGAGATGTGGGTTTGAATCTCACCATGTTTGATTTGTTAGTATGGTGACTTCTTAATATCAGTTTGGGGAGGTGGTCTCAGCATGTCGCACTTTTGGTAAGTACCTGAATATTATACTAGTGGTTGAGCCAAGTCTTGCGCATAAAATTGGGTAAACAGTATTATTCTGAAGTTGTCGATGCTTGTTAACACAGTTACATCATGACTGGGGGGTTTGAGTGTTGTGGCATTCTTAAAGCTGCTGATCATTATATATATATATATATATATATATATATATATATATATATATATATATATATATATATTTAAAATATATTTTTTTTTTGCTACACAGTTCTAACCATGTTTCAAAAATGGAAGCTAAAAGCTACAAATTTAATTTTGTAATTGAATTAAAGACATTAGTTCCATTTCATAAATTTACATTGAGCACTATTTTGTAAAAATAAAAATATCTATAAGAACACCGGATTATATATCTTACTGTTCTTTCTTTTTATATATATATATATATATATATAAGTTTGTCCATTAATTTGAAGCACTTTTTTCCATGGCCTAAAACACCCAAAGGAGTACAAAATTATTGTAAATAAATGTAAATACAGTATGTATGTATGTGTATTTTATTTTTAACTTACTATATACCTTTTTAAATAAAATTTGAAAAGTTTTAAAATTAAATCCGGAGTCTGTTGGTTCCAAGACCATTAATTCAAAATTTTACTAATATATATATATATATATATATAGTCAAAGAAGATTTGTCATTTAACTGATTGATGTTATCTTTAGCATCCCAACTCTAAAGTTTTGTAGATGGACCCCTCCAGTCACTCTTCAAGGGGATATCAGGATAGTTGCAGTATAAACCACTGTTGGGTACTGAACAAACACAAATGTGCCTGAGCAAGTGTCTGAAACAGGGATTGGTTAGCTGCCCTAGCAGGCCAGTATGGCTGGCCATTATATAAAATCCTGAGAAGTGGAAAAAAAAATCAACAAATTTGACCTGATAATTATTGTGAACTTTATTATTTACGATTCATTAATTATTGCTTTTAGACAACTATTGAACACTTGATTGGTAGATATTCTGTTCATTTTGATATACATTGAATTATATATATATATATATATATATATATATATATATATTAGTAGCATTATTATTATTTTATGTTATATGTCATATACAAAGAAGTGCTGAAAAATTTTCAATTCAACTAAAAAGCTCCTCCAAAATTATTTCTATTTAAACAAATTTTGAGAATGTTTGACCTTTTAAGCAACCCCACCTCTTTTTTTTTTTGCTCCTGTACATGTATGTATATAGAGGCATTATCTATTTGACCATCAAAAGAAAATTATTTATTTTAACACTCAGCTTATTTCAAAATAAATCTTAGCCTTGCTTTTCATAAAAGGGTAGAGAATAAAATTCAGTTTTTTTTTTGTTTTTTTTTTGCACTGTTCAAATACAACTTCTATGTAACACTTTTCTGTGTTTTAAGTTGAATTTTCTCATTTTGTATTTACAATTCTGATAACTCCATATTAACTGCCTATTTATAAGGAAATTTTACATATAGAAATATTGAACTTATTTAAAAATTTATTACAACTTAATGCCATGTTTCTCATGACTAAATTATAAAAAATTGTTAAATAAGATTTGTGTAGACATGTAACAGCTTTTTCTTTCTAGAGTGAATATGGAGAAAAGAAAAATTTTGTTTTTTTTACAAAAAATAGTTAAAAAAATAATTACTCTTTGATAAATAGCTAAATAATAATTTTTATACTGCAATTAAATTTACTTTTTCCACATTTTATTTTTTTTCTATAAACATATTTTTGCTCTTTATCAAGATGAAAATGTATAGAAAGTGTACTAATTTCTGAGTCTTCCTTGGAAATTTTATGTCAGATTAATACAGCATGTTACTTTTCTTAATAAAGCTACTACTATTACAATGAGGGATATTTAAAAATAACAAAGAAACTGAATGAAGTTGGCTAGGTTTTGCATTTAGTTGTATCGGATACCAGAAAAAAAAAAGCGTCCTGGGTAAGATGATAAACGTCATCCAACAGCAAAGCCTCTGATCTGTTTTAAGGAGCATGGAACCATCTCCTTATTGCTGGTGTTCCCAGGGTGTTAGCACCAGTTAGGGTCCCAGTTATGGGCAAATGCAATACATTTTTGTAAAAATATTACCAGCAATGAATTTTTAACAGAAAAAGATATTACCAGCTATACTCTCTTGAAAAAAATTATAAGCAATACATTTTTGAAAAAAATATTACTAGCAATAAAAATCTTGCAAGCATTAAATAACCAATTGAGGTTGGTATGCCACAAAACGATCCAAACAAAACCAGAAATTAAAAAATTTAAGTGTCCTTGCATTTTCAGCATTTCTCTTGATGTAACGGGCATTTTTTTTTATTTTGTCTCCCCACATATGATTCTATCAATAAAAACATTTAGTCTGAAGAAATCCTTTTAAAATATGAAGTGTGTATTCCATTTTATTATTCAGTTACCCACTATTTATCTGATATAGTTTGTTTTGTTTTACAGCATATCAACCTCAATGGGTTATTTAATGTTGACAAAATTTTCAATGTTGGTAATATTTTTTTTCCAAAAACCTATTTCTGGTAATATTTTTTCCTTCAAAAATTTATTTCTGGTAAGAATTTTCTTTTGCTGGTAATATTTGTTTTCCAAAAATGTATAGCTGGTAATTTTTTTTTTTTTCTTTTAAATGTATTGCTGGTAAGAATTTTTTTACAAAGTATTTCTGATATTAAAACCTATTTTTACACTTTCATAGTGTTTTGACCCCAATTTGGGTAAGGGGTTAACTATTTGCCCATAGCTGGGACCCTAACAGGTGCTACCACCCTGGGTCAAGGTGGATCTTGGAACACCAGCAATTAAGAGGTGGTTAAAACCTCCTGATCAGAGGCCTTGCTGTTGGATGTAGTTTATCCTGTTACCCAAGGCACTTATCTGATATAGAGTTTATTTATTTATTTTTATATATATATATATATATATCCTTACATATTCTTGTCTTAATTTTATAATGAAAGTAGATCAGACAGAATGAAATTAAGTTATTAAAGGAGAGATGGAAGGATGTATACATATCTATTTATCAATAAATTTTCTGAAGTCCTTTTGGAGTTGACTTTTTAATGTCTTTTGTTTTAGATATGATATATAAATAGACAAAATGTAAATGAAAGCAAATTTATTCAATATATTTATAGAATAGTGTATATGCTGAATGCTATCACATGAAGTGCAAAAAGATAATGTTTTCCATGTCATTGAACAACATTTTCCATGTCATTGATAACACACTGTTATGAATTTGAAAAAAATGACCACAATAGTTTGTGGTTATCAATGACTTATGAAGAGTTTCAAGTTTTTGTATAAAAAAAAAGCACCATTTCCTTTGGACCTAGAGGAATAAAACCATTGATTAGTGAATTTGGTGTCATAGTAATTTTGAGTTCAATCCTTGAACAAAGTAGTGCAGACTTCAACTCAATGAAAACAAGGTGAGAACAAGAGATATCCCTAAACATGAATGGTGGCATGAAATAATCTATCCCTGTAAATTAAATATATCCACTCCTCAATTTAATGACCCGGTCAGTAAATGTGATGGTCATTAAGTGAGAAGTTGTACCTGATGACTACTTCAGGCATTCTATACATGTAACAGGTTTGTGTCAACTAGCATCAGATATTTGTCTATATTTCTGAGATGAGGTATTATGTACACTATTTAAATAGTGTAGCTTCAGATAGTTTTAATGTTACTTTTGCACTGTTTGTCACATATCTAATTTATTTTTAAATGTTTACACAGTACATTAGTGTACAGAATAGTAACAGAATAGTAACACAAATAGATTTGAAAAGCTGTTCTATATTACTTTGGTTTGTATTCCGTAGATACAGTACAAGTAAATTTTTTATTTATTTTTCACTTTATTCATTTTATTTACTTTGATTAATTTTAAAGAAAGAGAAAATGATGTTTTTGTATCATCTACCATATTGACTAGTTGGATATTTTTTTTAATGTTTTTAAATGAAATTTTATATCTGGTCATAAGTCTGGGGGTTTATTATAGCTGGTCATAAGTCTGGGGGTTCATTATACCAGTTTGTCATTAAATGAGGAGTGGCTATAGAGCATTGTTTAAAATTCTTTGATGGTTAGGCAGATTGACAGACACCTGAAGAAGGCCAGAGAGTACAATGTTGAAACATTGTGATAATAACCAGGATGAGGACATTAGTTCAAATGTAAATAATAACTCCTTATCCCAGAAATTCAGACAGAAACAAGTAATTAAAGTGTCCTAACACACCAGTTTGGAAAGCTTTGGTTTAAATGTTTTCTCTCATCTACGTATGCACTCTTTCTTCTTGCTAGTCTTATTTCTCACGATAAATTTAGTTAAATAAAAGACTCGGAGGAGATTTTTTTTATATTTCGTAAGAAAACCAGTTGGGGAAAATAATTTTCATTTTTTTATTTTTTTAATTTTAATTTTTTTTTCCTTTAATGAAGGTAAAATCTTTCATATGTTGGAGTTCACACACCTAGCTATATATATATATATATATATATATATATATATATATATATATATATATATATATATATATAATTTTCTTTTGTACTTTCATTTCTGTTTGGTTTTTGTATGTTGTTTGATAAATATGTATTTGAAGTGTTATGTATGTGGGAAGAGTTAAAAATTGTTAACAATGACTCTTGTTATAATATTAGTAACCAGTTGTATAGACCTATTAATATGGTGCAAACTCATTCTGTGTAATTTATTCTCTCTTGGCAGCTTCAAAATAATGTTTCCTCCCTCAAAATTATTTAATCATGCTCTCTAACCACAATTATGAGAAGCAAAAAGTGCATAAAGAATTTTTTTTAATGCTATAATAAATAAAAAACTGACTTCTGAGAAGACTTTCACGTGAGATTATAAATTATTACAGAAAAAAAAAATCAAAGAACAGGGATAAAAGAATAAAAGTATTATTTTAATTTTCCGATAGTTTGTATATCTATTTATTTTTAACATAATCGGGATATATTATTGTGTGACTTTTTACCTATTCATATTTCAATATTCACTTTTATTTGCACTTTAGAACACTTTCATAAATTCTTCTAATTTTTTTCTTTTTGGTATCACATAAGGAATTAACCACAAAAGAACATATGAATAATTTTGCAGATACACCCTAATCTTTTATTTGCAACCAACTTTCATAATTATAAACTTGATAATAATTTCATAACACTAATTAAACCAGTAAAAATCTCATATTTTTTGGTGACATAGCTGTCACCAAAAAATGAGATATTACTCTCCCATATGTTACTGTAATTAATGATATATTAAGGCTATTATATGCATTTTAAATATAAATTATCAGATTTAACAAAATTAATAAAAAAAAAAATGAAAAAGGAAAAGTGGCATATGTTGAGATATAAAATTGTTGAAATTCTCTTCCATATTGTTGATTGAGAAATTTCTGCTTGTGTTTAAGGCAGAAGTCATTTATACAAATAAACAAAAAGAATAGAAAAATACTTGTTTCTTTCAAGATTAATCCAATATATTTTGATTAACTTAGAGATTTTGATAATTAACTTAAATGTAAAAAGTTTCTTTGAAAACATGTATTAATAGGTGGATCAATTGAGGAAAATAAAATACAATAAGTCCCAATTTTATAAGAGATTGGAAATTATTGCATATCTTCCCACCCCCAACGTTTTTTAGGATACCAAAGAATGTGTATAATGGATATTGGTGGGGAAAGTGGAAATGTGTTTTGAGCCAAGTTCAAGTTCTGGGCTAGTCTGTTGCATTCACTTTCACACAAATACTTTGGGGAAAGTAATAATTTCCAATCTCTATAAGATTTGAAATTATTGAATATCCACCCCCACCATTTTGGGGGTACCAAAGAATGTGTGTGTAGTGTAATGGGTATTGGTAGGGAAAGTGGAATTGTTGAGCTAAATTTAAATTCTGAGCTAATCTGTTGCATTCACTTTTGCACAAATACTTTTTGGTGGGGAGTCTGAATCCATCTCTTCATCCCCAGGCAATGTGTTAAATAAGAGGATAAAATGGGATCTCTAAATTTGGGTGGAAACCAATGTAAGAGAAGGAAAACTGTGAATTCCAAACCATAGAGAAGCCAATGGGAATGCACTATTATCTTTCTGAGGTACTCATGGTAATTCATCTATATCTATAAAACAGAAGGTGTGTGTGTGTGTGTGTGTGTGTGTGTGTGTGTGTGTGCTATTTATGCACATCCATACTTCTGGGACAATTTCAAAGAAATTGTACACATATGTTGCAAATTTATTAAGTTAAGTTAAGACCAAATTTTCAATCTTCAGAACTCCCAAACCCCCCCACCCCGGGTTTGGCAGAAAAATCCATAAAACTGGAAGTGGATACAACTTTTTGCAAAAAACCAAAGTAAAGTTACATGCAAACACTATTTTTACTGGATGAGCTGATGTTTTTTGCACTTAATGCAAAACATGGCTCACGTTACAAGGTTTATGTAAAGTGCTTGATAGTTTTCCTGTGACATTGGCTTCACACAAAAAATTACAAGAAACTAAAAAAAATCAGGTTTTTCAGACTACTTACAATAAAAACTTGAATAATTTCCTCATTTTTTATTGGATTTTCTTTAAACATGTTGCAAAAAATTGCCATCATGCAAGAAATAAGATAGTGTGGGTTTAGTCCTGTTCACTTCCCTGTGTATAACGAAAAACCACAAAAATCTTCTGAAAAAGCCCGTTTTTTTCATCCAATGCTTTCCAAATTTGCCATGTAAATTACATATGACACACAAATTGTCTTGCATGAATGTTTGGTTCATGTTATTTTAGTTAAATGGATGAAATCTGCGACAAACTAGGTTCAAAATTAGCTTTTGCTATTTAGCCAGTAGTTTCTTCATATATTCCATCCAAAATTGGCATTCGAACAACCTTTCATGCAAAGATTGTTTGAGAAGGATTTTTTAAGCGTTAAAAAGGAAAAATTTCCAAAGAACCCCTTATTAACCCCAGCTTTACAGTAAACATGCAAAGGAGGGGGGGACGTTCATGTGTTTGCATTTGCATTTCAATAAAGCTCTGACACTTCGTCCCTGTTTGATTATTAAATTTGTGAACAATGCCATACAATTTGAAAGTTATTATGGACATAGGAAATTTACTGAATATCTAAAACCTTGAAACAATTTAACCCTGAGCAACAACCACATGAAGGTTTTATCGATGGAATTCCTTTATTAAGAACAATCAAACACTTGTGAAGGACATACCATAAAAAATATTGGTGGGGGGAAGTAGCTTAGTATACCAACGGATGATGCATGCAAGCTGGGATGAAGGCAAACATTTCTAGACAGTGGGGTGTGGGTTTAGTGGGGTCTGTAGTTATACAATTGCAGCCATGTACACCCAGGCAATGACAGGTACCTCAGCTAGTAGATAATAAAGAAAACCTTGTAGAGATTCAGGATTGTCTACATCCTGAAAGGACACAGCATTAAAAAAAATCTTAACAAACTGCCTTTTTTGTTTTTATTTATTTTTTTTTTTAAATAAATTTCACAAAAATATTTTTATATTCTCATTGGTCTAAAAATATCTTGAATTGGCTCCCCTAGAGAGCTATTTGTTGAATGATGTCAACTTTGTCATAAGACTGCATTTTGTCATGGATTTCAAGATATGCTAACCACCATATTACTCTTTATGCTCATTGGAAGAAAAGAAATGAAATCTTCTAGAAAAGTTTTTAGACTATATGATATGAAGGTGAAATATACAAAATCTCAGAATTTACAAGTATCTATCTACACTATTATCAGTAGTAGTAGTATTTAGTAATACAGCAAACTGACATGCATAGACAATGTTTATTTTGGCCTCTTTGTATAGAGAAATACATTTCCTAGCATTTATACTTAATTTGTATATGTAATAATATATACTGACAATGTATGATCACATATGGCAGTGGTAAAATTATCTATTTCCATAAGGAAACATTGGATTTTTCTTTTATTAAAATCTTTTTATTAAAACAGTTTTTCAATATTTACATTGTTTGGACAATTGTCCTCATTTTTGTCATATTCACAATGTTTCGGCTGTTGTACACTCCTGCCTTCTTCAGGTGATATACATTGGAATTTTGAACAAAACTCTTTATTTTGTCCATAGTGTAAATAGTTATCAATACCTCCACTCAGAAATATAGACAGAAACAGTTTTTCAGTAAGTTGGGTTTCGTAAGTCAACTAAATGCTATAACACTATTTACATTATTCAGACTATTGTCCTCATCTTTGTTGCCATATTTATTACATCCTCAAGGACACATGGCACAGTGGATAAAGGCATTAGTTAGATCCAGCGACAGGATCCAAAGAGAGTGAGTTCAATACCTGGTTAAGGCGGTGGAGAACTTGGTGAGGGGAATTAACAGGAGATAACTGATAACTGACATCCATTAAACATGGCACGTGGAACTAGAACAGTCTACCCCAGTGAGCGAAATAAAGAGTTCAGTTTGATATTCCAACCACCTGAAGAAGGCTGGAGTATACAACGGCCGAAATGTAATAAATATGGCGACAAAGATGAGGACAATATTCCGAATAATGTAAATAGTGTACATAATACCTCATCTCAGAAATATAGACAGATACTAAATGTTATAACTTTTTTTAATATTGATATGAATTTCCTGCCAAACCTTTTGTTTAAGGTAGTTTGAAAAGTCAACATTTTGACTGTCATTTTTACTTCTAGATACATGTATTACCCATTTTTTTGCTGGTGTTAGATGATTGTGGTTGTTGTATATACTCAGTGTTGGGGCGCACCCACCTTCTGACTGATAATGGACTGACCCCTTTACGATATAAGTCAGTGCTAGAGGTTGGATGTAGGATCAGGTTCAGCGACAGCAGTCGAGATCAGGTTACTATTGCATACTGTTGGACTGTAGACTTTTGCTATTGTTACTTACTAACCGGCGTTCGTTATTACTAATCACTCTGTTGTTAATTACCTCTTACAAATATACCAGTATTTATCCCTACAACTGTGTTTGTCTATTCGAATACACACACGCGGGAACACTCCCAACATCTCAACAGTGGCGACGAGGCTTTGAATGCGATAAAAAGAACTTACGTTGAAAAATAAATATCGCAACAGCGAAAGAAACTATTTCAACACAGGGAAATTTAAGAGTTCAAGCATTTTTTCACAGCAAAGGATTGAAAAGTTTATCGACAAAAAGAAAAAACTGTAAGTTAGACATTAACTTATTGATTAAATTGGAATCTTTAATAACCAATTTATTGTGCTAAAAAAAAAAAAATTTTCGTGCCAGAGAATTTGATTAATTTTTTGGCCCCCCTCAGAGAAAAAAAAAACACGCACATAATTTTGCTTTCCTTTTTCTCTACACATACATAATCATGGAGCAATTTCAGTCATCTATGCTGGAACTCATTAAGTATCAGATGCAAAGACAACAAGAGAGTGAAGAACGTTTTCAGGAAAAACTGAATTTTCAGAAAATGCAAGAAGAAAATGAAAAGAAACAGTTAGCAATGACTGAACTTATACATAAAGCTATACTGTCTAAGCAGAAAGACTCGGATGAAAGTATTTTTTCTCAAGACACAATATGGTCGACGATCGAAAGTTTTACCTATAACCCAGAAGAGGAAAAGACTTTCGAAAGATATTATCATAGATATCAGGACTTTTATGAAGTCGATTGACAAACATGGACAGACGAGAAAAAGATAAGATTATTACTACGAAAACTGGGAACGGCAGAACATAAGTTTATGGACTTTATATTACCCAAAAAGACAAGAGACTTAAAATTCGACGAAGTGATTGAATTGCTAAAAGAGCTCTTCAACCCCAGATTATCATTATTTCACAAAAGGTGGAAATGTCTTAATATTCAAAAAAGCAAGCAGGAAGACTACACGACGTTCGCGTCAATCGTAAATAAGACGTGATGATTTTCGCTTATCTGAATTATCAGCGGACAATTTCAAGTGTCTAATATTCGTGCTAGGCTTAGTGTCTAAAAAAGATAGCGAAATGCGAAGATGCATTTTAGCAAAGCTAGAAAATGAGCAAAACATGACACTACAAACGCTAGCCGAGTACTGTCAGCAATGTGTAAGCATTAAGCAAGATTCAGAAAAAATAGAAGAAACTGCTATCGCAAATGTAAAGAAAGTAAATAGGAAGACTCGTTTCCGTTCTCCATCGCCTGAACGGAAGTGGTATCCTATTAAAAGAATGAACAGACTATAGAAAAAAAACCCCTCCGAGTGCATGTTATGGATGCAGCCAGTGGCACTGGTACAATGATTGTCCATATAAAAATAAAGCTTGCAGAAATTGCAAGAAAGTAGGACATAAGATGTCCAAGTGTAGAAAATTAAACAGAAGTCGAGTAAAAGTTACTAAGTCAGACGAAGATCAAGACCTGAATATTCGAAAATACCTACATGTAAAAATGTACAACAAGAAGGTAAAAATGCAACTAGATTCAGGATCTGACAGTTCGATTATTAACACACAAACATGGAAAAATCTAGGAAAGCCAACTCTGCTAAAGTCCAACAAAATAGCTAGGACGGTAACTGGAAAAAAGATCAAATTTGAAGGTGAAATATGGGTGAATATAACCTTCAACAATAAAACTATAAAAATGAAAATTTTTGTTATGAAGAATACTAACAACCTGTTTGGGACTAACGCAATCACTAAGTTCAATCTATGGGACGTGCCCATTAGTTCTTTTTTGTAACAACATTAGTGAAAGCAAAGACAATATAAACAATTTAAAAACAGAATTGAAAATAGCATTCCCTGAGTTTTTTCGCTGAAGGACTTGGACATTGTAACGGAAGCATCAGCAAAAATACAGCTGAAGAAAAATATTCAACCAATTTTTAAAAAAGCGTAGCATCCCTTTTGCCGCATTAGAAAAAATTGACCAAGAACTCGAAAGACTAACGAGAATTGGTGTGATCTCGAAAACAGAATATAGTGACTGGGCAGCTCCGGCTGTCTACGTAAAGAAGTCGGGCGAAATTCGTGTCTGTGCCAATTTTTCAACCGGGCTAAACGACGCAATAGAAGAGTATCACTATCCACTACCAAGTCCCGAAGAAGTGTTCGCAAAGTTAAATGGTGGAAAAATCTTTTTGAAAATAGATCTTAGCGAGGCATACTTGCAAGTACCCATGGATAATGAAAGTGCAAAGTTGTTATGCATTAACATGCATAAAGGCTTGTTTAGATACGAACGTTCGGGGTAAAGACAGCACCCGCAATATTCCAGAAAATAATGGATACTATGTTATCCGGGTTAGACTACACGATAGTATATCTTGACGATATACTCGTGAATCAGTGGATGAACACAAACACCATTTACGCAAAGTTTTCGAAAGGCCAAGAAGCTATGGATTTAGAGTGAAAGAAAATAAATGTGATTTTCTCCTGGAGGAGATTAAGTATCTGGGACATATAGTGAATAAAGAAGGAAAAAAGCCAGATAAAAGTCGAGCATCAGCAATAAAAGATATGCCTGAGCCAAGGGATATTAAATCCCTACAAAGTTTTTTAGGCACGTGTCATATTACCAGGATTTTATCCCAGACCTCCACATTCTACGAGCTCCCCATAATGATCTACTAAAAAAAGAAAAACCTTGGATATGGACAAAAGAATGCGAGAAAGCATTTCAGGATATAAAAGAAAAATTGACATCAGATTTATTTCTGGTACATTTTGATCCAAAGGTAGATATCATCGTGGTGAGCAATGCCAGTACACACGGCGTAGGTGCGTGCATATTGCACAAGTGGAAGGATGGTAAAGTTCAACCAATCGCTCATGCAAGCAGATCGCTACTACCTGCTGAGCGAAACTATTCACAAATTGAAAAAGAGGCATTGGCGATTATCTTCGCTGTAACAAAATTCCATCGATACATACATGGACGGTATTTTACGCTACAGACAGACCACAAGCCTCTGGTAACGATATTCGGTTCAAAAAAGGGTCTGCCAACCTACACCGCAAATAGATTGCTTAGGTGGGGAACAATTTTGTTAAATTATAATTTTAGAATACAATATTTGTCCACCCACAAAATTGGTCACGTGGATGGTCTATCAAGACTCATTTCAAAAGCAACAGAACCATTCGAGGATACGGTAATCGCATCCCTCAGAGCAGAGGACGAGGTTGAAGAAAATTTGGCGAACGCAATTCTAGAATTACCAGTATCGCTTAAGGACATCAAAAAAGAGGCAGAAAAGGACAAATATATAATAGAAATAAAAGATAAGCTAGCTAGTAAAGACGAAAAAATTCAAGAGACATTCTCCCTGTGCGATAATGTGCTAATATACAGTGAAAGGGTAGTAATCCCTAGCACACTCCAAAAAAGAATATTAAAAGATTTTCATGCTGGTCACCCGGGCATAAATAGAATGAAGAGCCTCATGAGAGCATACGTCTACTGGCCAGGTATGGACAACGACATCGCGTCTATGGTCGGCAGATGTAAAGGCTGCACTTTGGCATCAAAATCACCACAAATTCTACAGGAGCCATGGCCAAAAACCGATAGGCCATGGTCAAGGATTCATATTGATTTTGCGAGTCCAATTGACGAGTGGCATTATTTGGTCGTAGTTGACAGCTTTAGTAAATGGCCCGAAGTTTTCCAAATGAAGAGGCCAACATCTCAAAATACAATTAATAAATTGCATGAACTATTTGCAAGGTTTGGAGTGGTAGATACTGTAGTTAGTGACAACAGTACTCAATTCACGAGCAAAGAATTCGCAGAATTCTGCCATAATTTCCAAGTTGATCACATGAGGATTCCTCCGTATCACCCACGCAGTAATGGACTAGCCGAAAGGTTTGTCGATACGCTGAAAAGGGCTCTTAGGAAAGCAACATGTACCCTGACTAGAAAGGCGTTACAGCTATTCCTGCAAGTATACCGCATTACTCCGAATAAATCAGCCCCATCAAGCCTATCACCTGTGGAGCTAA
Organism: Acanthosepion pharaonis; assembly: GCA_903632075.3. Taxonomy (NCBI): domain Eukaryota; kingdom Metazoa; phylum Mollusca; class Cephalopoda; order Sepiida; family Sepiidae; genus Acanthosepion; species Acanthosepion pharaonis. The sequence continues at coordinate 289,232 of CAHIKZ030001547.1, forward strand.
TGTTTGCAAGGAAGATCAGATCTGCATTTGATAAGTTGATACCTGAAAATAAGGTACACACACCAGTCGCTATGGTTCCTAAACGAAAATTCCACATAAATGAAAAAGTTTTTTTCAAGAACTACAAAAATAATTCGACATCGTGGGAACCAGGAGTCATACAAAAGCGGATTGGGAATATGGTGTACATTGTACAAGGGAAAAAATTTACCCATAAAAGGCACATCAACCAGCTAAAAAAAAGGAGTACCGAAGAATCGGAAGAAGCAGCGCAGACCTGGTAGAAAGCGAAAAGCGACACAATACATAATGGACCCAAAAAGGAAAAAATATTGAAAAAAAAAATTTTTTTTTTCACAATGTAAAAAACAATTTTTTGGGGGGTGATGGGGCGCACCCACCTTCTGACTGATAATGGACTGATCCCTCTACGATATAAATCAGTGCTAGAGGTTGGATGTCGGATCAGGTTCAGCGACAGCAGTCGAGATCAGGTTACCATTACATACTTTTGGACTGTAGACTTTTGCTATTGTTACTTACTAACCGGCGTTCGTTATTACTAATCACTCTGTTGTTAATTACCTCTTACAAATATACCAGTATTTATCCCTACAACTGTGTTTGTCTATTCGAATACACACACGCGGGAACACTCCCAACATCTCAACACTCAGTCACACCAGACCATTGAGGAAGCCAAGTGCATAATTGACCTGAGGTCACCTTCTAGTCACCGAGTGCAAACTCACATGGTATGTCCACATGAAAGTGGGAGAAAGAGCTGCATGACAGTTATATAATGAATTGAATTTTCTTCAAGTTGATCATGCTGTAACAATTGTCACCTGTCTGACAATTATCATTATTTGAAATATGGAATTCTTTAAATTACAAACTCGGGGTTAAAAGCATGGCAAGTGTAATCAACAAACCGAGTTTAAATTCCAGTTGAAGTAGTTTATGTTCATTCTCTCTAGTTAAATTATTAAATGGTGAAGTTGACCATTTCTATACAGAAAATACTTAACATTCATTGACTGAGTCGTTAGTTTTACTGTTGGTTAAAATTTATAAAGTCTTTTTCTTAAAATTAGATTTCTCAAGTCTATTAAATGTTATAGCTCTTTCTAATATTGATGTGAATTTTCTTCCAATTTTCTTCCTTTGTTTAAGATTTGGTAGAAAGTTAGCTTATAGTAGCATGGAGTTTAGGGGTTAGAATGAACAGTTGATTTACCCATGACAAGAAGGTCAATGAAGGATGATAATGACGAGGAAACACATGGTTTTCACAAAAAAAGATAAGGAATTTATTCACAAATTTACATATTTGAAGTAGTGTCAGTAGATCATTTTGAGGAAATAAATCAGAATTCTTAAACAGAACCTTTTGGGAGCCATCAATGATTGTGCTAGCAAGTCATCATGACTGAGGGTTTGAGCATACTGGTTTTGCTTAGACTGTTGATTACACCAAATAATGCACACTCTCTCAGAAACTCTAAGGTCTGGTCAGCATATTTGCAGTATAAACCACAGGTAGACTCTGCGTGTTGAATATAAACAAAATGTGCCTGAGCAGGCATCTGCAACAGGGATTGGTTAGCCACCCTAGTAGACTGGCATATTAGTGACCAGCCATTAAGTACTTAAAAAATCTTTCAAGGTGAGGCATTTTGTTGGTGAAATATCTTGTCAGCCACTCCTGGTAGAATCTTTGCGTTTACTGCCTTAATTGCCCACACGAATTGTCACAAATCATTATTCATTGCCAAAGTAACATGATTCAAAAAAGAAATTTCTCTTGAGATATCTCATCATCTGCTCCAATTTAGTTTAGTTTATATTATAATGTAATTTTACTAATATTAGAAAAATATATCATCTCCATTTCATAAAAACTAAGAACAAATTTAAAATCTTTCATTCACACTTTTGGCCTTGTGCCATAACTAAGTTTTTTTTTTTTTTTTTTTTTTTTTTTTTTTTTTTTGAATCCTTTCACCCCCAAACAAGTGTGCAGGGGGGGTTACAGGGAGTGAAAGTGAAATAAAAGAATGATTATAGGGAGGATTGAGGAAAGAACAAAAGATGAAAAGGATTCAAAATAGAAGATGACAATTGATGTTGCATTTAAATTTTTGAAGATTGTAGTTATCAGGGAAGCAAGTAAATGGAAGGGAGTTTCACAGGTAGGAAGTGCAAGAATAGATACTGTTGGTGTTTGTATTTAGCTGTTTCAACAGTAAACAGCTGGGTCCTAGATGCCAATCTATTAGCACACTTAAATTCATTTAGTTGGGGCACTGGGGGGAAAAAAGCTTGTCAGAGCAGTTGCCATGAAAATATTTGTAGAAAAGACAGAGGGAAGCCACTTAAAAATGACTCGGCTTAGAGGAGTAGTTAACAATAAAATCTCATGGCTGATTACTAAGGAAGTGAGTACAATCTTCACTGAGTATCACTTATTTATAGTCTTGTGCCAGATAAAGCTAAGCTTAAGGGCAACTTAGAGCAAGAGTGTCAAAGTAGGAGTAATTACTTTCTTTTGAGGGGGGGTTACTTTTTCCTGTGTGTGTTAGTATGATGTAGAATGGATCAGAAACTTGGACATTATCTGTTTATCTTGAAAGACAACTGGATGGAGCATATACAAATCTACTTAAAAAAATCCAGAACATCATTTGGAGATCCCATGCAATGCTTAACACAATTTACAGAAAACTGAAACCAATTTCTCTTAAGCTCAAATAAAAGCAATTGCAGTTTGCCGGCTACTGCCACTGAGTGGATTGAGAGGTCATCTCATCCTTACTTCTATGGCATCCTTCTGGAAGTGTCTTCTCATGAAAGTTGACTTTCCCAGACACCATAGCTTGGGACTCAGGGTTGGACATTGGGGATCTGGGAACGGCAATGCAGGACCAAGCAGTGTGCAAAGGGATTGTTAATGCAGTTCAAAGCAATCACAGGGAGGTCGAAGGAGGTGATGATGAATAATATCCAAACAAAAGTATAAAAAACAGTGGAAAAGCTATTCAACAACAGGTTTTGTCCCTTTATAGTAGGTGTCTTTAAGCTAGAATGAGAAACAAACTTGTATGAGGAAGAGATAAGTTTTCTATAGTCAACCTTATCACCCATCATTACAAAAATATTAATAGCACAATGTGGTATACAAACTATGAGAGAAATAGATTTATTTGTAATGGGCTAAATTTCAAATTCAGCAGATGTTAATGGTGTCAGTATGAAGAACACCATCTTCTTGCTACAACATCAGATAAGGTTCTTTATTACATCTTCTTTATATCGCTACACTTCTTTCTCACACACGTTTCGCTTTCATTCTGGCCTGTGAACACCTAGTATAAGGAATGAAATGCATAGTTGTTTTATTTTCACTTTTTGTGGAGTTCTGCTGCCATATATGGGCAGGAGCTACATAGTCTTCCCTTTCCAGTGTCTATAGAGTCTAAAAGCATCTTGGTATCCTTGTGTTTGATGAATTAGTTTCCACCCTACAACCCCTTTCCTCATAGATCAAATGTTGCAAGCCTCTTGCTACTCCCTTGGAAAATGTTAAGACAAACTATATTCCTTAGTTCCATCAGTTCTCTAACCTTCACAGCTAAGACCCACTATGCTACACACATCATAGGAAACCACTCTCCTCATTCTCTTCATATTCCATTGGTGAGATGTAAGTCCCACTCAGACAGCTTCTTCCCACAAACTGCTTACTTTGTGGAACTGACTTTCAAGAGGATGCTTCCCTGATTGCTATAATTTTAACAGGTTCAAATCTAGAGTTAATCATTATCTTCCCCACATATCCTCATAAACTGTGTTCCTTAATTCTTACTTTGTAACCCTCTACCTCGAGTGGCTCTTGGACCTTGTACAGTGAACATTACTGTAAAAAAAAAAAAAAAAAACTGATATTAGAGGCACTAAATGTTTCAAAATAGATGCCAAACAGAAATGACTCAAAATTTCTTCATTCTTTAAAGTACCAATTTTGATTAATATGCAATCCAGCAAAGTGGGCTCAATTTTAATTAGAAATAAACTAGGTAGCTATCCCTCAGAACAAAAAAAAACTGCTTATATTTATTAGTTACCACAATAGACAGGAAATTGTGGAGAGCCATCATTGCTAATGGACACAGCACATAGAAAATGACCTGTCAAAATATTATTCTGTCTTGAGGCAGATATCTATATATTGTTGACAATGACCAATCAAGAAATGGAAGAGAATTGTCCTTTTGTGATTGAAAAGCCATTACTATGATTTTTGGTATTTGTGTCATGGACAGAACTAGTAGAATTAGATAGTAATGGAAACCAAAACAACTACCGTAATTCCCCATGTATCTTATGCCTTCATCCATAATACTCACCCCTAAAATTGTGCTGAAAGCATGGGAAAATGCTTTTACTCATGCATAATACACACGTCTGGTCTGATAATTAAACCCTATAAACTGTACCTCTACAATTTCATTACGGCCAGCATTTCCTACTCTTATTAAAAAAAATGGTTTTAAACATATAATAATATTATTCTAATTTAGTTTTATGATAATTCTTATTTTATTTTATGGCAATTTTTAAAATAATTTTGTAGCTTTGCATAATACACACCCCTGATTTTGTTTATTATTTTTTAGGAAAAAAATGCTTATTATACATGGGGAATTACGGTAAATCATGAGTTAGTGAAAAATGTGAAAAACTGTGTGATGTCCAAAGTGATAGATGAGGCTTGTCTAAGTTGACAGTTGACGCAAGTGATTGATGTCATATGTGAAAGAAAAAAGAAAATGCGGGTACCTTTTTACTATTACTGCTAGAAATATTGTGTATTTGAGCAAAAGATTATAAGTTATTGCAGTTATCAAGAGAATTAGAAGTTGGACATTTTTAGGACACAAAAATTCAGAAGAAATGACAAGAAAACAGATTACAGACTTAACAAAAATAAGTTTTATTTTATTTAGTGTGTCTAAATTACATAACATTTTTATTTCTTCAAATGGTTATTATAGTGGATACTCTGTATTTGAAATAGATGCACCTCATTTTTATTTATTAAGCAGTGGGCATTATGTCTATTGGGCTGTGCATTTGAGAAAGTAAAGAAAATTGCATTTATGCATTAAGTCTTTAGAAATTGCTTTGATTACTTTTCAGATACAAAACTGAGCAGATATAAAACTTTTGAGAAAATAATCTTGGTGAAGAGAATTTGCTTCTTTAAACAAAGGAAAATAGAATTTTGCTTGCTGCATCATTCTCCATGGCCAAGAGGTTAAGAATGCTGGATCAAATTGGTTTCTCTTACAAAGGGGGACATAGATTTAATCTCTACGGGTGAATGCATTTTCGTTTTTTTTTTTTTTGTTTTTTAATTTCTCAAATACAGACTAATAGATGTAATACACACTGTCTAATAAATAAAAATGGGATATTTATTTAAAAATGGAGTATTCACTATAATAACATTTGAAGTAATGTCTGATTAAAATAAACCCATTAATTCTTTAGAAATAAAATATTTTCCAGAGATATGAGTTAAGAACTTGTCAGAAAAGAATTCTTTATTTCCAATCTATGTTGGTTGAATTGGCCATGGACTGTGTAGTGGTGACTTACCTCAATGACCCAAAAGGGCCAGAGTCACATGTATATTTTGTAAGGGAGTGTGGAGACAGTGAATCGATGAACTTGGACAGACGGTGAATCTGGCAGCACTTTGTGCTAATGGAAGTGATGGTGTCACTTGTAGCCATTTTTATTTGGTGGTTCTGGGTGCTGATTGGCTGAACGCTCATTCAGTGGTATTTCACTTTTCACTTCTGATGGGGAGTGTCATATTGGAGATCGAGATGTGGAGAGAAGTGTGGATTTGTTTTGCCTAGTGAACCTATTAGACTCACACTACCCCCCCTCAGCCTTTCTTTTCCTGTTTGTGCCTCCAATTAATTTTTGCACAGACTGTAAAATGATCTGAGCATTGTGATTTAAAAGAAAACTTAAATAAATGCTCCAAGAACTATAATCTTAAGTTGTTTAAATTTGACATGGAGCATTATTGTTTGTAAGGATATAGAACAAATTCAAATCTCATTGGAGAATTTTTACTTGTATTTTTTATAGTTGATGTTTAATGGTAGTAGTAGAATGTAAAAATGACTTGAGCATTGCAATTTAAAATAATATAAAAGGTACAAAATAAAATGAAAAAAAAAATCAGAAATTAATAATGATAATATTGATCTAAGAAACTTCAGGTCAGTCTACCATTCATCTCATCAATGTAATTTTGTGGTTAGATTTTCATTTCTGAATGAAGCCTGGCATTGTGTGACTTATGCAGTTAAATTAAAATTTGGTGCATTTAGTGAATTGAAAATATAAACTTCTTAAATAAGAGACATGCTAAAATCTTGTATTTCCAGTCAACAAGTCATGATAGCCTCACTTTTCCTCCTTCAGATTTAAAATCCTGATGAAAATTGTCATGATTTTGTTTTATGGAATTTTCTTTGCACCTTGATAGACAATAGACGTTTTATGGATTTATGGGTGTGTCTGAAATATTCTTGGCTTAAGGTTGGAAGATGTTCCAACTTGCTCATTCTGTCAGGGTTTGGGAAGTCGGCAAGAACTTATTTATTAACACCAGCATTATATGTGTGATATTGTGTGTGTACATATACAATGTTGTTTTTTCTTTTCAACTGTTTCTTATCAGTTTGTTGCTCATCTTTAATTATAGTAAAAAAGATGTATTATAGATAAAATATACAAGTGTTAAACAATAAGTCTGCAACCTCAAATATAATTATTAGCTGCATTTTGATCTGAAATTTTTACTTTTGATCTCATTAATATTCACCACTGAATTAAGTGTAGTGATAAATAGATAATGTTGAAACATTAATATTTGTTGTCAAAAATAAATATCTTTTTTTTTTTTTTTTTTTTTTTTTTCATCTTTATGATAGACTTATTTGTACAGCTGCTAAGATAACTAGGGGAATTAATTTTATTTCATTTATTTATTTATATATTTTTAAGGTTTCTTGTATTAATAAGTACTTTGAAAGCTTCTGTAGTTACACAGTTCTAAAACTGTTAGAAAAGTATTTGAAAAGCACAAAATTTAATTGAGGAAAAATCCATTTTCAGTGAGTAATGACAGTTAACAAAATATCTTCTTTTTTTTTTTTTTCTATGCACATGTGAGTTTTACAGTATATTCTAGATTCAATGGAGTCGCTTAATCTGTAAGCATTACTGCAATTTTGGAAAGAGCTTATCTCCAGAATTGTATATAAAAGTTTGGGAAGCAATATGGTTGGATAAGTTAACTATAGTAGAATATTTGAGCCAAAACACATCACCTAAAGATTTCATTCAACTATGAAACAGACCATTGCAGTTCAGTGTTGACCTCATGTCCATATATATAAGGCAATGTTTTGGCAGGTTGCTTGGAAACCTTAAGATAATTAAGAAATGAAGCTACTGTGCAGTTTTGTACTATTTTGCATAAACAATCAACCTCCTTCTAATTATGTTGAGGATGCTTTATTAATATGTTCCTGTAATACAATTGTTTAATCTTGTAAATGAATTAAGCAACAACAAATTCAATAATTGCATAATCCATTACATGGATTCTTGCACAATTCTTGTATGTGTGTTTTGTTTTTTTTTTGTATTAAACATAGTGATTTTGCTTATGGTATCTTTATCAGTTTTGAATTCAGAGTTGTTCCTAGACTGGGTTACGGTCTGATCTGTTATTTAACCCAGAGCTGGGGGGGGGGGTGAAGAAATGGCTACTTAACCTTTCCAAGGGTATTTGACCATAAGTGAATATAATGAATTCTACAGGAATTCAAACTTGACTCGTTGATATCTCATCCCAAATTGCTACCCATTACACTATCTACACATCCTAAACAACAACATTGAATGTAAAATAGAATTATGAAACAAACAATACATTAACTTTCCTCAATATTAGGTTAAACCATACTGACAATGATTTAAAATGAAACATTTATTGAAAATCAATTAATAAAATTAATTGGTTTCAAGAGTAATTTTGTTGAATCTTGAATAAAGCTAATCATCTTTTTTTTTTTTTTTTTTTATTGATTATATTTTTCACTTTTTGTCTTAAAGAAATGCTTTTTAAATCAATTCACCCCAATCAAGGTAATAAAGCCACTAAGGCACAAGGGGTTATGGAGTGTTAAGGAATATAAGAAAAAAAAGCACTATTAAAGAAAGAGAACGATAAAAGAACAAGAATTAAAGATTGACATTGCATTTAACTTTTTGAAGATCAAAGTTGACTGGGAAGCAAGAAGCTGGAAGAGAGTTTTACAAGCGAGAAATGTAAGAAAAGAAACTGTTAGCATAGAACTTAACATTTACTTGTATCCATCTTGATTGGTGGCAAGGTCTCATCATTTTACAATCTAGTAGTGCCCTTAAATTCGTAAAGTCTAGGTACCATAAAAAGTTTCATAGTAACCAATTTTTCAAAATTGTTTCTTCAACTTGGAATGATATCCATTAAAATGAAGGACAAGTACAACTGAGTAACTTTTTTTCAGCATGCATTGTTAAAAAAAAAAAAAAAAATAATTAGAGTTCAAATAAAATTAGACATTGTGGCTTTGAAGCCCTTTTACCCTTTATTGTTTTGAAAAAAATACTTGAAGAAATTTGTAGAAATAATAATTAGAAGTAAATTAAAAACTAACATGGCTTACAGGCATTGTTTTTTTTTTTTGTTTGTTTTGTTTTTAAGACAAAACTTCAGCTGTACATGTGAAAAATTGGATGTGAGATGTACTCCGCAGTGGACTATTCAAAGATTTTTTGGATTCGTGGGGAGTACACCTCAGATTTTGCTGCGCGTATGTCCCATCAGGAAATGGCATAATCGAGCGATGTCATCGGAGCATCAAAAGAATCGCTGCTAGGAAGCAGTGTTCCATAATGGAGGCAGTGTATTGGTACAACGTTACTCTGAGAGACAATAATGTATCACCCTCAACTGCGCCAGCCAACATGATTTATCAGTACAAAGTCTGGCTCTGTAAGGCATTGGCAAACAGCGTTCAACTGAACGGATAAAAAGACGTGCACCATATGACTTGGGTGATCACGTGTGGGTAAAAAGCTCCCCATAGCGTGTACAACTCGGTACCGGGTGGGGCATGTCACTGGAGTAAGTAACACGCGCTCTGTGTTGGTTGATGGAATACCAAGACACATAAGACTTGCATCGCTATGTAGGTACAAATACTTCAACAAGTGACACTAGCAGTGAGTGCTTGGAAAGTGAACGAATAATTACCATCGGAGGTAGGGCTAGCACCTCTTCAGATGGTGAAGACTCTGTGCGTGAGGTTGTCAGATCAGAAGAATCCTCAGAACATAACACACAATCTCCTCCAACAGTCGCCCCGCTCCAGAGAAGCTTAAGAATAAAGAGGCCCACCCATGAGTGTCACTTATGTGACAGGGGGGAGTGTAGTGAAAGAGATAATCTGTTACCCTCCCAAAAAGTTTGTGTTTTGTGTGCGATTTGCTGATGAAAAATTACCAAAAAGTAGTTAGCAAAAATCTACATCAGTGACTAGAAGCTAATGTTCTTCCCTCCCCTGAATGGCGTGACCAATCAGAAAATTCTCTCGGTGAACAGAAGCCGTTGTTTTTTGCTGATAAAAGGCAATTTTTTTTTTTTTTTTTTTTTACCTTGGTGGAACGAACATGCGTTTTTTCTGGTGAGAAGTGAAGGTTGGACGTGTGACCCCATTTTGTCGTTTCTACGTTGTTTGTTGGACTGTTACATCGGATTATCGTTTGAACTGTGATTTGGCTACAAGTGTTGCAGTCAAGAAACAGAAGAAATCTATTGCAGTTGCTACTATCAGTTGACAGTCTTTTCTTTACTACAACAGTCATAAATAATATAAACATTGGTAGACTAAAGCAATTGGATTTGGTTAGAAAGTCTCAGTCATAATATTACTCTGCGAATTAGTGATATAATTGTTTACATTTTTTTCCTACATGGTACTCTGATTTCTCTTTCTCTCTTATTTTGCAATGAGCAATGGGGCCTCTACCTGTTCCTACCTTATGATAGTAACCTAGAGACTTGTGGGTTAAGATTAAGTTAACCTGTGTTCTTTTTCATTTTTGGAAAATATAATTTTCTTTATACATTTTTATATACTTTGAAACGTTTATTTTAACATCAGTATTGATTTACAATGTAAGTGTAATGCTAAACTGAAACTTTGACTTTTATGCAAGTCACAGATTGTTCATAATGTCCATAATTTTAAAGTACAGAAGCTCAAACAGGTAAAAAAAAAAGATTGAAAGCTGCATTTTCTTTTTTTTTTCTCTCTCTGATTTGGCACCTAATTTATGGTGAAATGAAATCCTAGTCCCAGGTTAACTTGAACAGATAAATTTTCCTTTTAGCTTGTGTACTTTTTAAATTGCATATAAATTTGCATAAATGGATGCAAAATCAGGGTCCAGTTTAACAGTGTATTTACATTATAAATTGTTCAACCTCAGACATAAAGATTAACACAGCATTATAAATGCAGTGTAAATCCAGACACCATTTTAGAACCATATCCTTAAACTTTATCTCTTAATTGAGAAATTTTACAAAGAATTGAATGTCATTTTCAAACTGTAGAAAAAAAATTATATTGGAAAAAAAGTTGGTTTTTTTTGTTGGGGGTTAATTCATTTATTTATTTATTATTTATTTTTAATTTTTTATTTATTTTACAAAAGTATGCGGGTTTATTTAATCAAATCTTAATTTTCTTGTCCTCTTCTGTGAGAGTAACTTCTCTTAAGCATATATATGAAATTTTTATGAACTACAGTTTTTTATAGCTTGCAAAGCTCTCACATTAACCACTATAACAGGGTTTCCCAACCTTTTTTGCGTCATCGCCCACTTTCACATGGAAAAATTTTCTACTGCCCATCTGTATAATAAATATTTAAAAGCATAACAAGATTGTTGGTAAAAGTTTGCTCCTGATTCATAAACTAACTTTATAATGTAGTAAAAAAAATACTAAAGAAAGGAAATGAATAATGGTGACTTCTGTTGCTACTACTATATTGAAGAACATAAAAGAAAACTTGACTATTGTAAATATATATATATATATATATATATATATATATATATATATATATAATGATATGCAAATGAGGAGGACAACATAGAGAGCAGAGAGTGAGCAAAGCATCATTAGTTAGTGAACCTGTTTGCTGAATGTAACATGGAGAACTGTGCTACGATTGTTACTACTTAGAGAGAAATACACATCACAACAATGGTGTCACCGATAGGATGTTTGAATTCGCTGGAAGATCCCAAACATATAGAGACATGGATCAGAATATTTTTGGCTTTTTGCAAGAGTAAAAAAAAATTAAGAGACACCAAGACCGAAGGAGGAGAGAGCGAGATAACAGATTTGTTTCTTGCTACTGCTGGGTGCGAAGTAGTGAAGAAATTTTCAACAATGTGCTACCCAAGCAAATTTTAGAATAAATGACATTTGAAGAAATTGTCAGTTATAAAAAAGAACATAAGACCAAAGAAAAAATTGGTCAATGCTGAAAGAACCAAGTTTTTAAAGACGAGACAAGCACCAAATGAGTCCATTATACAGTACTTACATAGATTAAAAGAACGTGTTAAGTATTGTGAGTTTGAAAAATTGGGAACTCAGGAAATGCCCATAGAAGATGAGTTAATTCCTCTTTTTGTTTTTGGTTCTGGTTTGCAAGACCAGAACTACAAATGAAAAATACTGGAAGCTTTACAAAATTGTTACATGACTTTGGAGGCTATCATTGAATTTTTAAAACAGAGTTGATTAAAGAATTTAATCAACCAAAAGAAGAATTCGAGGCATACAGGACAAGCACGACCAATATTATTAAATGTAGGTACTGTGGAAAAAATCATGAGAGACAAGTATTCTCAAATTGCAAAAAAAGAGACCATTTTCAGAATGTATGCAAATATGAAAAGAAAATTGAAAGATTACAAAAACTACAAACACCCTCTGAAGAAGAGGCTGAAATATTTACAATGAGTAAGCAAAAAAGGAAAGAAAAAATAAAGATAAATGGCCAAATGTTTAACATGCAAGTTGATACAGGCAGTGAAGTCACGCTGATACCAAAAAATTTTGGGGTCAAATTGGGATGGCTTAAATTTAAAAAAAAAAAAGCAACATACAATTGAAGCAATTTGATGGAACAACTATAAAATTAATGGGTACATTTCAAGGCAATTTTAAAATGGATACATGTTTTGAAATAATTCCCATTACAGTGGTAGAATCTGAAAAAGAATTACTAGGAATTGGTGTTTTAAAAATAGATATAGATAAATTAATCAATTCCATGGAAGTACAAAATGAAGTTGGAGTGTTAAAAGGCTATAAAGCAAGTATTCGACTAAAAGAGAATTATCACCCAAAATATATCAAGTCAAGAAGAGTCCCAATACATATCCTACCTTTGGTAATGGCCAAGTTAAACAAAATGATATGACATGGCATACTAGAAAGAGTGACTCAAGATGGTAGCAATTGGGTGTCACCAATAGTAGCGATAAAGAAACCTGGCAGAGATTAAGGATTTGTGGTGATTACAAGATTGGGGTAAATCACCAGATATGTTCGGACTCTCTTCTGTTGCCAAGTATCGAAACTGCAAGCCACAAGTTAGTGAAAATGGAACACTTTGCAAAAATTGATCTCAAGACAGTAACTACAATGAACACCCCTAGAGGCTTGATAAGGTGGACGCGTCTACCGTTTGGCATAAAGACATCGAGTCACATTTTTTCAGAAAGTGATTGAAAGAGTTTTATTAGGAAAAATAAAACATGATAATTTACCAGGATGATATATATGTAGGGACAAAAACCAGAGAAGAATTGAAATATAAAACAGAACAAATTTTAATGAGGTTGAGTAAGGCAGGCATGACTATAAACAAAGACAAATGCAGTTTTGACTGCAAGAAGATATGATATTTAGGATATCATATATTGAAAGAAGGCACAGCAACAGACGAGAGATTAACAAAGAAAATAACAGAAATAGCTCCTCCAACAAATCAAAAGGAGTTAGAATCCTTTTTAGGGCTGATAAATTTTTATAGTAAATACATTCCAAGATACAGCGACATAATAGAGCCATTTGCAAAATTATTTAAGAAAAATAGTGAATTGGACATAAGAGCAAACTGTTACTTTTGAAACAGTAAAGAAAATACTGAGGAGCAAACCAATAATAAAAGTTTTTGATCCAAAAATGTGACATTAACCACAGATGCGAGTGAAAAGGTAATTGCTGCTATTGTATCGCAAGAACATCATGTACATATCAAGAAGGTTAATGCCAGCTGAGATTAACTACTCGAATATTGAAAAAGAAGAATTGGCGATTATATGGAGCATGGAAAGGGCACAAAATTCTTTGGTAGGAAAAAATTCTTATGGAAATCAGACCACAAACCATTGGAATTCATATTTAACCCGAGAAAAGAATTGCTAAAAGTAACATCGTCAAAGATTTTGAGATGGGCAATAAAGATCATGGCATTCGATTTTGACATGATATATGTAAAAGGGAACACTATCCCTCATGTAGATGCATTACTACTACTACTGTACTGATGCGGCATTCACCCTGGGCGGATTGAGCCGGCTTCTTCCTGTTATGAGAAGAAGATTCTTGGGATAAATTACAGAAGTAGGGTACCCAGGCCTACTCGAATAACGTTCTTGCTTGCCGCGGGATTCCCACAGACGCAGAGACAGGAACGACCAGAAGCCGCCGGTTACCGATGCAGACGCTCCTTGGATTTTCACCAGAGCCCTTGTTAGCCGGCGTGTGTGTCAGACCTGTCCACCTTGGGTGGCCCTACAGTTGGTGGGGGGGGTGTAAACGGTATGTAAATGCATTATCAAGATTGCATTTCAAGAATGAAGCTGAAGGAAAACCGGAAAAGGCAGAAGACAAAATAATACACTGGGTTGAAACGGACATTCTTCCTTTAAATAGACTCAAAACAGAGCAAGACCCAGTATTAAGCAGAATAGTGGAGAGAATAAGAAATAATGCTCCATATATTATAATATGGAGCAATTTTTTGATGGCAGAGCGAGCCTTTAAAGAAACAAGGCACAAACTGACAGTAGAAAATAGCATAATATGCAATCTCTATCTATAAAAGGCAGGATGTGTGTGTGTGTGTGTGTAACGAATGCACGGCCGCAATTTTTGACGGATTTGCACCAAAATTTACATGCACATGCTCCACGTTAGTAGGAAGGCCAAGACCAACTTTGCATTTCCCAACTCCCATCGATAGTCGAAATAATTGATTTTTTCATGCTTTTACGGCAGTTTTCATGTAGTTTGCAGCCATTTTGTACTGGCCAGAGTGAGAGCCTATAGCTGACTGCCACAAATAGACAGGAAGATTTTATTGGCCAAAATGAGAGCCAGCAACTGACTGACACGAATATTAACTAGCATGCAAAAAAAATCGACAGCTGCATTCATCACAGGTGGGAAAAATTTAAATCTGCATAGCACTTTACTCCAATTGGCTCATTCGCTTGCTTAAACTCAACGTTGATTCTGATTCCGCAGAACTGGGTTGGGTGTGAAAAAGTATTTGTTGTTAATATTCTTTTTTCATTCGGTTTTTCTAGTTACAGGTCCTTTTTTAAAGCTGATCATTTTGTGTTCATTTTGTTTAGTTCTTTCAAGTGATAGTGATTGCTGTATGAGTCGTACGATTTTTGAATCAAGCACTGGCAATGCCGTGCCATTTTGCTAGTGGAGATATAATTGTAGCTCCACAAGCACTGAGAAGGGACATATTAAAAGGAGTGCATGATGACCTGCCTTGTGGCATAATATCAATGCAAAAAAGACTAAAGTTACAAGCTTGGTGGCCAGGGTATTCAAAAGTTATAGAGGAATACATTAAGAGATGCCCAAAATGTGTGGAAATAAAAAATTTCAAGCAAAGAAAAATTCACTGATGGCCCAAGGAAGCAGAGCCTTGGGTTAGGGTACACATGGGTCACACATATATCAAAGATAGAGGATTGTTCTTAGTACTAGTGGATTTGTATCCAGGGTGGCCAGAGGTCAGAGTAAAAGACAGAAAAGCCACCACAATAAAGCAAGTACTAAGAACGATATTCTCAAGGAATGGAGTACCCCAGACACTAGTCACTGATAATGCACCTGAATTTTGCGATGAGAGTTGATGTGTGTGGTTGAAACAAATAGGATGTATCCCATACAAGACACCACTGTATCATCCATAATTTAACGGTATTGAGGAAAGAATGGTACAAACAATAAAAATGGGGTAAAAAGCATTCTCAGCACTTAATGAAAGCCTAGAAGCATATTTACCGAAAATGTTTCTCGGTTATAGATCCATTCTACATGCAGGAAGAAAGCTGAGCTCTTTGGCATTAATGTCCTTTTTAACAAAAGAAAAAGATTTGGTATAGAAAGAATAAGGAGGCTGATCCAGAAGAAGCAAATTTCCTGATACAAAAAGGACACAACACGGCTATACTTGAGAAAAAGGGACAAAATATGATAGCACGTACGGATCAATTCAGAAGCAGAAATGAATTGGATAATGTGGAAATGGAAGATCAAGAATAAGATGAGACAGAAAATAAAAAAAAAATCAGATCAGGAAATGGAAGAAAGTGAGAGTGAAGAAGAAAATAAAGAAAGACTAAGATCCCCATTACGAAAAGAAAGAAAAGAGGAAGGAGAGCACAGTAGAAGAGTAATCAGAAATAGTAATAGAATAAACAAGATTGTTCAGCCTCTCCGGTTCAAGGAGGTGTGATATCATATGCAAATGAGGAGGACAACATAAATAGAGCAAAGAGTGAACAAAGTAGCATTGGTCAGTGAACCCGTTTGCTAAACGTAACATGGAGAACTGTGCTACGATTGTTACTACTCAGAAATACACATCACAACAATATATAATATATATATATATATATATAATTTTGTTTTTTTTTTTTTTTTGATCAAGGTTACTTTTATGGTTAGCAATGCAAGTGTTCATGAAAAATTAAATTATTTTTGTTTGTGATTATAAAATTAAAAGGAATATACACTACTAGCAATTAATAAAATTTGTTAAATATTTTTTTGTTGCCCTTGGCCTTCCCTTATCTGATTTATATAAAAAATGTTATTTAAAATAATTTAATGTTATTTCATCTAAAGAAGTATTCAAATGTTAATGAACCTTCTCAAAACTATAGAAAATACAAAAAAAATATTTGTTTGCAGGGGTATTTATGTTATCTAAATATGTGACCCATTTATTCCCAATTAGCCTCCTGGGATTTTTTTTTTTTTTTTTTTTTGGTGGTTTACAGATTTTTGCATATCTCCTTTGAATATTATTTTGAGTAGCATATGTCAAAATACCTTTTTAATATTCAAAATCCTTATATTTTCCATCATTTCCTATTCAGTTTCTCATCAGCCACTAGTAGGTGATATTACCCAGGTTGGGAAACACTGCATTATAGCATGAGTGTGTGGCAAATATAGACAGAATTGTTAAATTAAATTTTTTTTTTTTTAATTTCATTCTGTTATTTGCTTCTGCATTTCTTTGCTAGTTATTGGCTGTTAAACTTATGGATAAAGAAGAAATATATATTTCTAAAAAGGTTTTAAGCATCTTTTATTTTTTTTATTTTTAAAAAGAAATTCTGTTGTGTCAAAGAGGACCCTTGGCAGTTTTACCCACACCTAATATACAAGGAGTGCAAAAAAATTCTCAGTTTAGCCAGTGGTGTAGAGTGGGTTTTGATCGCCCCCCCCTCTCCGGGGGGGGGGGGCAATTTAAACTATTGTGCCTCCTCCTCCTCCTCCTTAGCCATGAGCTGTTATAAATTCTAGTTCTGTATACATTTTCTCAACCTAATTAATATTTTGCACTCCTCAAAAAATGTAACGTCTAGGGCAATCAACCTTCTGGCTCTGCTCATGAATCAATACTGAGTCTGGTCCATTTCCAAAAATCTGACCATATTTATTTTAACCCTTTCTTAGTCAAGCTGAGAACGTTTCAGCACCACCTCAATGCATTCAAGCATAAGAGAAAGGCACAAAAATTGAGGGTAAAACTTATTGATTATTGGTAAACATGTATACAACACTTATCTATTGTCATAATTTTGATATTGATTGAAAGAATATAAATGAATGTAGCTTAGACTTATTTTTCTGACATTGTGTCCTAGGCTTCAAATCCAGGTATTGAGTGGTAACAGGTTCATGGCCTTTAAAATATCTATTTATGTTAAGAAACAATTGCAAACTACAAAATGAAACTAACAATGTTAATACAACATAACAAAGACAATGCTACTTTGACAAATTGATTTTTTTTTTTATTTCTGACAATAAATATAAATAAAAGGCAATTCCTATGCTATAATTCTCAAGAGGTGCATGCTAAAAACATGAAACCATTTGAACATGAACTCAGTAAAAAAAAAAAAATAAAGAAACAAAACAAAATCCTGTATAATACTAATGCACTGGCTCAGTTATAACTAATATATGAACCGCTTTCTAAGATCAATGGTTAAAAATGGCTTTGAGCAAATGAAGCCTGTAGGTCTTAGCAAGGACCACCCTTCTTAAGACTTTGGCCTGATGTTGCAGAATCACAAAGAACTTTACCAAATAACAGAAGCTAAATCAATTGGGGTCTTTCAACAGCAGCAGCAACAACTAAAATGGATATCACATGTAACATATTGAAAATAATGACATAATCAAGATCTTGACCTTCCACACTACTTCAAATGAAAGGTTAGGTTGGTAACACCCCCTCCCCCATCAATAGTGAAAAGAGCGATAACAGCTACTGGACTTGAGAAACCTATTTTCCTGAAAAAATTGTTTCAAGAGAAAGATTTTATAAATTTCAACTGACAGCAATACTGGACAGTACTTGGTCAATGAATGACAGATGTTTCCTTATAAGGAAACAGCTAATATTACCATTAGCATATGTAATAAGTGTAGATATGTACTGTTGATGCTACCAACTATGAGATGATACCAAAATGGTAGTAGCTATTTATGAAACCAAAGTGATGGTAGTCAAGTTATAGTAAAATGATGCATTATTGCATCAGAGTGTAAATTCTAATTATGGTATCTGCTGTGTAGGACAGAGGCAAGGAATGAGACAAAGAATTCAAGACTTAAAATCATTTATTCCCAACTTATGTCCAGAAAGTATCCACCTTTTTAATAATGTAGCAATGGCATGCATAAGGAAATGGTAATTTAGTGTTTAACAAAATACTTTCCTTCAAACTTTACACATTGACTAATCCAAGATCCTTTTGATTTTTCAAAACTGTCTGCAAAATTCTCTTTTGGGATCACCATCAGCTGCTTTGTCACATCCACTTTAATCCATGGAATTTCAATGGTGATTTTTGATACAAACCAGAATTTCTATTGAGTCTAATCTGGACTGTCAGAAAATTGATAAAACTGAATAATAAGTTTTAACAAAAAATCCTACGCAAAATATTAAAAATCTGTTTTCTTGGTCATTATGAATGCAGCAGTAATGTAATACATAAGCTTGCACTATGACCTTTCACTCATGACACAAAAGTGTCTCTTCACACATGTATAGTAAGGTCTCTTCTGATTGGTTTCCAAGTTGTATAAAAACTGCACACCACTCTGATCGTTAGTAAATATCTTTTTTTTTTTCTTTTTTTTTTTTTTTTTAAATCATTTCACCCCAAGCAAGGCAACAAAGCCACTAAGACAGAAATAGTTACTGAGTGTTAGAGAATGAGAAAGAAAAAATGGAGAAAAGGAAAGAGAACAATAAAAGAACAGGAGTTAAGAAGATTGAAGATAATGATTGACCTAGCATTTAAATTTTTGAAGATCAAAGTTGACTGGAAAGCAAGAAGCCAGAAGAGAGTTCCACATATGAGAAATGCAATAGAATAAAATATTAGCATAGAACTTGTAATTACATCTAGCCATTTCAATAAGTCTAGGTACCATAGAGGAAATATACACAACAGTGATGATACAAAAGTATATATGGGTGCACCTCCAAAAATCTAGAAGACTAGAGCCTAGCAGCTGATCTCTCTTCTGACCTAGCTCTAACAGCTCATTTTCTTGCTTCTAACATTCAATAACTCAAAACCAAACTAGTAACATTCTATCATCTCCGAGCAGACACTGAATTTTTATCCATCACAATGAATGGATATTCTTTCAAGGAGGCCTCTTTGCCTTGAATGCCTGTTGGGATTCAAGCTCTCTTCAGATTTCAAGTGAAACTCATATATATGAGTCCCTGCTAAAGATGCTGAAAAAATGCTTGGTTCATTATACTGCTCCAGTAAGTACCTGACTCCTCCTACTGTGCTCATTTCAGTCAGGTTCTTTGTATTCACTTACATGCAAATGCTCTTGGGGAAAGATTGTATCCATCTTTTCTCCCCCAAGTTATGGATTAAATATTAGGACTTGTATCTGGAAAAATCATTATTCTCAAAGAATTGTATTTTACTTTGTTTTTGTTTTTTTTTAATTTATTTTATTTTCAGAAATTTCATGAAAATAACCAAAAGCGGATGTGTGTAAAAATGCCTCTACCATGGAGGCTGAGGATGTGTAGGCAGTATAATGGATAGCGTCTTATTATGAGAACTCAGTCTAGTTCATTTCATTTGCTTACCTACAAATGCCCTTGGAAAAGGTATAAATCCATCTCTTCTCCTCCCAGCTATGGGTTAAATAGAATTTTGTAGCTGGAAAAATCATTATCTCCAAAAAATTGCTAATGCAATATTTATGCAGAAAAAATATTCTTACAATCCAAAAAAAGTTTCAGGTTTAAATAACCCATAAAGTGTTGATAAACTGTAAAAAATCAAATCAAATCTTTCTATGTTCTACCTTTACAAAAGCCAGATCAGATTGAAAATGGAATACTGTTGCCATATCTGGGGTGGAGCTGTCCAGTCTCTACATTCCCGTCTTGATAATTCAAAAGCATTGACGTAGCCTTGTAGGTGATTGGTTTCCATCTCTTTCCCCACAGACAAAATCCAGAAAGCTACTCACTACTTCATTACTATTTCTATGGGAAATGTTCTGATAAATTACATTCCTTAGTTTCACCTGTTCTAACCTTCACAGCTAAGGCCCACCATGTCACTGGGATGAACCATCAACATTCCCCCCTTTTTGTATTCCATTTAATAAGAAGGAAGTTTCAATTGGATAGCTTCTTCCCATGAACCACTATTTTGTGGAACAGACTCCCAAGAGGATGCTTTTCTAACCATCACAATCTTAACCTCTTCAAATAAAGGGTTAATGTATCTTTCCTTCATATCCTCATGAACTACACTTCCTCTGAATGTTAGTCATAGAAATAGTGATGAGAAAGAGTGGAAAGTAAGTCATCCCTTTATAAGGCCATGTAAATGATTTGAGCTCTATCAAAATTGGAAAGTGAACATTGAGTATCTCCAGCCCAGATATGGCAGTAATACTCTATTTTTGGCTGAATCCTCTTGTAAAGATAAAAAACATGTCAGAGGTCAGGAACTTATTGGAGTGATAGAATGAGACAACCATTTTTTTTTTGCGGCATCTTTAGCAATGGATTAGGTATATGAATTCCACTTGATTGACCCTTAACCCTTGACTTTGAAGAGGTTAAGATTGTAGTGTTATTGTAATATTATATGTAAAGTACCAGGTTGAGAAATGGAACAGGCTAGCTGCCCTTGATGAGGGTGAAAGGTGTCTCTCTGAGCTTTGGTTAGCAATCCTTTTAGTTTTGGTTTCAAGATAAAAAAGACTTCAGATGGAAAGGAAAACTCATGACAGCTTAACCTGGTCATTATATTGCATGTGTATGCCGAGATGTGTGTACTGGCTGATATTGACTGTGATCTGGAGAGGTTAAACTCCATGATAACACATGAGGACTGTTGTTCGGATTTTCCATGGCAAGTTTTTTGCACCATTACTTTTTTATCGACAGATCCCAAAAGTGTGGATGGTCTGACACAAGCCTTCACCACTTGAAACAAATCATTGTGTTGGTTTTCTGAAATCTAATTAGTTCCACACATATCTGGCTACTGCAAAAAACTCTACGAAACAACATCCAACTTCATCTTGGCACTTGGAATGTGCAAACTCTTCAAGACAACAACTCGGCACCAGAAAGAAAAACAGCTCTGGTCGCATTGGAGCTAAAGAAGTACAACATTGATATAACTGCACTGAGAAGTGACCATCAGTCGACTACATGAAACGAGGAAGCAAAATAAGACAGCTAACAGTGTTCCTGCTGCACTTGGATACAATACATTCTCCTGTACTTTTATGCAATTCTTGAGCCAGTCTCAAAAGTCATGCCCGTCATAGGCATGCTGATAATTAGTTTGTGGTCGTCAGAACTTCATATGTCAAACTCGACAGGAGAATCCATCATATATATGAGAGAAAGAGGTGGGTAAATCAAATAACTAGATATTAGCAACCGTATATGCGCACATTAGCATGCATACACAGGTGAGCAACTAAATATTTACTAAATTTACTTTAAGGTGTAAACATAACAGTGCTCAATGTGGTTAGAGCTAAGAAATATATATTGATAAATATACATATACCTATGTTTGCGGTGCGACTTAAGTTTTGTTGTTTTACCAACTTGTCAGGCACAAAATATTATGATATATAGCCATTTTCTGTTTTTCTGAAACCTGTTCTTTTATTGTCCTTTCTCCTTGCTTCTCACTAAAGTCTTCTCACTCTCTTTCACTCCCAGTAAACCCTTGCATCCTAGTGGCATTATTGCCTTTCTTGGATTGACATGATTTAAAAAAAGAAATTTCTGCATTAATAATCTAGGATTTTTATTTATATAATTAACTCTTATTGTTAAATATAGAAAAGAATTCTGCTTTTCAAATTATTAAAATACAGATATCCAAACAAAGCTAGTATGAAGCAAAATGAATAAAACTCCGTATATTAGCAGCTTGATCTTTGATATTTATAAAGTAATATTTACTTATTGTTGCCATAGCATAAGAATATTTTTTTACTAAGAAGGAGAGATCAGATTGCATGGCCAATAAATATGCAGTCACATTGTTTTTTTTTATTAGAGAATAGATTACTTCATTTATTTTTCAGCTGCATTCTACTTAAAAGCCAACAGGTATTACACTTTGATCTTTTCTTTCACAAATAAAAGCCAGAAAGAAAGATTTTCTGCTTTCATGTTATGGCAATAAATATGAATTAACTCTTCTCAGACATGTTACTTATGGCCAAATACTGAAAATTCCCATTCCTGTTTGATCACTGGAGTTAAGCAATATCAAACCTGGTTAGTATTTGGATAGGGGACTGCTTGGGAACACTGCTTATTGTACACAACCTTCTTTAATTCAAAATCTTTTTGCTTAAAATAACCCACAATTGGTTGGCAAAGTATAAAAAAAAAAAAAAGAAAAATCTATTTGAGACAGATCAGCCAGATCTAGACAGCCATACATGCATTTGTTTTTAAATGAAATTAATGTCAATTGGCTGTAGAAGAGTATACACCATTGAATCAGCCTCAGCAGTTTGGTAGGTTCCATGTACAGCAACATGTTTCAAAATGAGCAAAGTTATTTTATGATTTTTTTTTTCTTCAGTAGATGATTGAATTTTAATATCATGAGTACCAGACATAGACTTATAAATTAACCTTGCTGGTTATTTTTAACTTTGATGATGAATTTGAAGCGTGTGTAGGGTAGAAATAGAGGATTTTAGTTCTGATGTTGATTCAAATATCCGCAGCGTCAACAGTAACTCAAACACAATAGGCGTGTTGTTGAAAAAATTATATTTGCAATGTAGTAGACTTTTTTTCCAACAATTTATTTGCATTTTGTTTTCATGAAAATAACCAAAAGCAGATATGTGCAAAAATGCCTCTACCATGGAGGCTGAGGATGTGTGGGTGATGTTATGAGAACTCAGGGAGCCGAGTTCTCCCTTCAGCTATGGGTTAAATAACAGGACTTGGAAAAAATTATCTGGAAAAATTATTTTTTAAAATTGTTAATGCAGTATTTATTCCTAAAAAAAAAAATTTTTTTAAATTTTTACAATCCAAAGATTTTTGGTTTTAAATAAACCACAAAGAGTTGATACTCCATAAAATAATTCTACCAGGCTATAAATGTTATTGAGTGGTCAATTTTAAGGAGGTGATGAGAAGTTCTCTGGCCATTCCACTTCCCAATATCTATATTTTAATGACCAAAGCTCAGAATAATCACTTTTGGGAAGTGAACAAAGAACTTTTCATCATGAAATTTAGCAATAAATCAATCTGAAAATGGTTAACTGGTTTATTTTAGATTGTTGCATATGAAATTGCTGATTTATTTAAACAAAATAAATTAAAATAAAAATTGTAGAATTTCAATCTTTATGTATGTATTCCACCTTCAAAGAATTTCTTTATTCAAAGAATGGATATTCCTCTGAAGGATGTCAAGGATAGTGTAATTGCTATTAGTATGAAAAGTATAATCAGCAATGCAAGTTCAAATCCTGGCTTAGTTACATTCAGTTTCACAATATCTTTTGGAAAAGTATGAATCCATTTCTCCTTTCAACTAAGGGTTAAATAGCAGTGTATACTAGGCTCTCGAACCTTGGGTGGTAACCAGTCCAGGAGAAGGAAAACTGAATGCTAAACCCTAGAAAAGGCAATAGGAAATTGCTCTAATATCTTTCACAAGAAATCCTAGTAATTCACAGATAATAAAGAAAAGAATTCTGTGGTAAACAATGCTTGCTGATATATGGAATGGACATGACATTTAAAAAAAAAAAAATATTCAAAGTTTCTTCACTTTGATAACTGATTAAATACATTTTTGTCTATAAGGAAATAGCCTGTTTAAATCCTTGCAAAAAAGGGGAAAAAAATTCTATAAGAATTTGGGTGATTTGGCAGGTTGTCAGTATTCCAAGAGTCTGAACCATTGATTTTATTGTTTTTATTGTTATTTCAAGGTTTTTATTTTTCCAATCTATTCTCCATCCTTTGTTAAGTGCATTATCTGCATATTAAGTGCATAGAAAGAATTTAAGAAGGTTCTCTTATTTGTCCCCATTGTTTGATATGCACTCAGCAAAAAAAAGGAGACCCCCACTATTCCTCACCCTCTAAGTCATCTCTCAGGTTGCACATTTGAAAAATGCTCTAGAATGGATTATCCAAAACACTGTGGTAACAACAAAAGCCCCCCCACCACCACCACCAAAATATAGCTCTTGGGGAAAGGGAGATTAATAACTCAAATAACTTTGTCTCATAATGACAGTCATTATTATTCCCAATGTAATGATACCTCTCAGTTATTTTCTTATCTGGCAATATGCAATGTGTGCGTGTGTGTGTGTGAGAGAAAGATGAAAGTAATCTTAAAACCTCTTGTAGCATTGACTTTACACTCTCTGTATATTTATTTGAAATTATTAAGCATTCAACAATGCTAAAATGTACCAAACTACCAACTGAAACCGGAACTTACCTCACTTTCTTTTCTGCTAAAATATTTACTAGTCATCTGGAATTTTTATTAGGTGAAGTACCAGCAGCCACTATATTAATGGCTGACTAATAATACTAGCAGTATTTATTTCATTATAATTTTGTCTGAGTTATAGAGAATCCCAACAAAAAGTGAGAAATCTGAAAGAATTGGCATGCACCATTTTGTTGACTAAGGTGACATAAGTCAGACGAGTGCTGCATATTTTAACATTGTGTAGCTGGCATTGTTCAATATGGAATTCTTTGCCTCAGTTTCATTCTTTTATTTAATTCTTAGCATCTCATATCACATAATATCAAAATGGCATTTTCATCTCATATTATGTCTAATTACTGAAATCTTAAGCAAACAACTAATTAGTCTTAATATTTATTAGATAATGTATTAACAAACATTATTAATTTTTAACTAGTATTTCTTTCATATTAATTTCAGTTGCTTTTCATCACAGCTACTTGATGAGATTATTAATTCTGAGCCATGCTCTTTAATACTGACTGTAGACCTGTGGTTTTCAAGGGGGGGGGGTGCATGCCCCATGGTTGGAGGGTATTTGAGAATGAGTTATTAACAATGAGTTTTTTCTAGTGAGTATAAATGTGTGCAAGTTAATACATACAGTACATATAAAGTATACATACATAAGTATGTAAGCAAATGTAAATGGATATAGATCCGACAGAATGAAGAAAAATTTGGAAAAACAAACAAAAATCCTTACATGCAATTATGTTGTTTAAAATGAATGAAATGTCGACGTCTGACGACAACGTGAACATGCTAAACGGAAAGCTGATCATTTTAAAAATTTTCAGTTATCTGTTTTGGATAAGACTTGTTTTTATGTCCATCATCTTTGTCAAATTGAACTGAATTGTATTTTAATGAATATTGTCCTGAAGAAGGTTTATTAAACCGAAACGTCAGATGTCGACATTTCATTCATTTTAAACAACATAATTGCATGTAAGGATTTTTGTTTGTTTTTTGCAAATTTTTCTTCATACATAAGTATGTATGTCTCATTATAAATATATAATATATATATATATATATATATATATATATATATATATATATTACACAACAAAATCCCAAATTACCTCATATGGGGGATATTCTATTTCAACTGACGAAACTTTGTCAGTCTTATTCAACTCAGACGTATAGACTTTGCTTGTGTTGGAATTAGAAATTTAACTATGACAGTCATTGAAAAATTGATACAGTATTTATCCATTTTGATGTTTCAGTCAGACAAAATGCACGAGACAGTGGTCAAGGGAGGGTGGAAGGTATTAGCCTTAAAGGGAAGAGGTTTTATAAAATTAAACCTTATTTATATAAAATTTTTGTATAAAACTCCCTCTTTTAATTTCAAATTAACGCTTCATTCTTCATATAACCCCAATTTAATGTCATAAGGTTAATATCTGCGTTTAATTTTATGAAAGCTCTTAAATAGGAGTTCACTTTTAATTTTATAAAACCATATAAATAGGAGTTCACTTTTTGAATAATGACAATTATATGCCACATGGGTGGATGGTATCAAGATTTTAGAGAGCCTTAGGTGGGACATGGCACCAAAAAGTTGCGAACTACTGTTGATAGTCTAAGTATTTCTAATAAGAAGTAACTAAAATTAAGATGATAGAAATGCTAGTCAAAAATTAACCTATTCATTAGCCAATTGTAATAGAAAATGACCAATCAGCTTGCAATACAATACAAAGCATATTCCATTTAATCCTTGTTACTTTAGCTTTATTTCCCAAGGAAGTGCCTATTTTTATGTTGAAGTACTTGATGTATTATGTAAATAAGCAGAATTTGATTAACAAACTAGAAGTGTTTATTTATATCAATCTCAGAACAATGTCTGCTGATAAGAATGGAAATTATAGAACAAGCACTGTTTTCTTGTTCATTACTCAAATATTGATTACTTGTATTATTTTCAGAGTTAATTGGATCTTTTGTTTTTAAAATTGTTTGATCAGTTTTAATATGAATGCATGGGTATTGTATAGTCATTTAATATACACAATTTTTTTTTCACACACACAGCCTCTGCCAAAATAGATTTAAGAAATTTCTTTCTTAAAGAAAACTTGTTCTATTCCTCTATTAATGCTTTTATCACTATTTATATTGTTTGGACAAGTGTCCTCATCATTATTGTCATATTCACGATGTTTCGGCTGTCGTACACACTGGCCTTCTTCAGGTGATATACATTGGAATTTCAAACTGAACCTATTATTTCGTTCCCGGGGGTAGATTGTTCAAGTTCCACATGCCATGCCTTTTCTGTATATTTCAATTTTAGTTATTTCCCTTTAGTAACTCAATTCCCAAAGTTTTGTTTATCTCTGCTGTGGACAGGTTTTGAACTCACAACTCTTTGGGTCAAGTCATTGGCTTACTTCAACCAGTGCTTTTATCACCAAGGACACATGGCTCAGTGGATAAAAAATTGAAATTCCAATGTATATCACCTGAAGAAGGCCAAAGCTTACAATGGCTGAAGCATCATGACTAGGACAAAGATGAGGACAACAATGTAAATAGTTACAATACCACATTTCAGAAATATAGACAGATATGCTTTTAGCAATTTGTCATCACTGATAATCCCATTCTTCTTGGTTTTCAATGTCCAACATACAAATTGAATGCTGAAATTTCTTGAAACAAATTTTAGGTAAAAAAATTGCAAATTATGTTGTTTAATCACTTTATCTTTTTTTATTTTTACTTAACCAGTCAACAGTAATATTTGTTAATGATGTAGAAAATGTCTAAAGCTAATTTCTGGAGCCAGTGGACAGCAATAAGTCGAAACCTTATACTGCGTTCAAATGCAGTTGGCACTAAAATACAATTGATGATTATTATGTCAGTGTTTTTCTTCAATATCAGCAAAATTTGCTGTTGTATGTAATCATAATAGTGAATGAAAATTTTTTGCTGAGATGCTGATAGGTATGCATCCTATATTTTACTGATGCATAATAATCTTAACGAATGCAGTAAGTTTCCCATCTGTTCATCCCAGAGATGCAATTAAAATTTCCCATGAAAAGTGATACATTGCACAAATCAAAACGAACCCATAACTGTTATGACATAGTAAAAGGAATTTGTTGTTAGTTGATACCAAGTAAACAACAACAATTTAATTTAAAATGCAACTAATATATTCTTTCTGTAACTGAATGTCAATCATTTGTCAAATGACCTAGACATTGATGGTAATTAGTACATAGATGTTTTAGTTTTTTCTTTTTGCAAAACATTTTGACTAACAACTGGAGACATTTGTATTTAACATTCAGTTCACTGTCAAAATAATATTTAACATTGGTCAAAAAAATGCCTGGACAAAAATTTTTTGGTATTGGTTGTAGGGAAGCCAATACTTTTTGTAATTTTAAATAAATACTGCATTAATCATTTGATGTTATTCTTTCAAATACTTTTTATTAGTTTTTCCTTTCTTTCACTTACCCTTTACCTTCTTTCATTGGGTGGTGAGATGTGTGGGTGGCATGAAATAGACATTAATGTCACCTTACCAGAAACATTGTTTTTTTTTTTTTAAATTTATTTGACACGCCTAAAAACTCTTTGAAGTTTGCTGACTGTTGCTTTAAATACTGTTTTTGTAAAAATTTATTGATTCAAGTGAAAAAAAACAACAGTTTTTGTCAACTTAAAAATTTTGTTCTGTCACAATTCTCAAAAAAAAAAAAAAAAGAAGTTTCTTAATTGAATTGTAATTAAATGTAAATACTGTGTTTTGAATTTATTAATCTAATTAAAAAAAACTGTTCTGTCAATTTAAGTAATTCGCCATGACTAAAATTGTCTTTTCGGATAATGGTAAAAAAAACTGTAGCTTTGCAGTTTAACACAAAACTTAATTAAGAAACTTTAGTTGGGACCCATTGAATTTCCCAGGGACACACTCAAATCATCACATGTGGGCCTCAGGGATTCACTACATTAAAAACCTATCAGCATCACTGCTTTTAGATGATTTAATCAGAATCTATCTATCTATCTATCTATCTATCTATCTATCTATCTATCTATCTATCTATCTATCTATCTATCTATCTATCTATCTATCTATCTATCTATCTATCTATACATGCATGCATGCATGCAAGTATTGTAAAATTAAGATATATTCCTTTATTTCTTTTCCAGTTGTTCTTGTTGGAGATTCTGGGGTTGGCAAAACCAACCTGTTGTATCGTTTCACGAGGAATGACTTCAATGCTGAAAGTAAAAGCACAATTGGTGTAGAATTTGCAACAAGGTAACTTTTTTTTATTTATTTATGTGTAAAGGTTGCTCAAAAAGTAATGAGTTTTAAAATGAAATTAGAACAATGTGTTAGAATTCATAAAACTGTTTTTCTTTTTTCTCTTTATAGCATCTAAAGGCTCATTTAAAAAAAAAATTGGACATTTACTCTCTCTCATTTTACCCATAATCCTTTTTCAAAATGGTTGCCTCTCTGGACACATGTAGAAAGTATTTATTACAGAATTTCTGGGGGTTTTTTGTTTGAGGGTGGGGTGGGGGGCAAATAAATTGCTGCAAACATTCACAGAAGATTAAATATTTATGGATAGGCAGTAGTTGATGTAAGGAGATGGGTCAATAGTTAATGGCAATCCTAGAGAGAAAGAAAAAAAAAACTAACTCTAGTGATAGGCCTTATTGTGAATGAGGATAAAGCCAATATTCTCATTATAACTGACAGAAAATCACTATTACAAAAATCCAAAAATGCTAACAAACTTCATGAAGGAGTAGAGGGTGGTTGTTACCCAAATCTGGAGCTGCAGAAAATAAATAACACCTTCATAAAACAGGGTTGTCCACCATTATAAACCAGAGAGTAAAAGAAAATAATTAGTGTTACATCATCCAGACTTATTCAAAAAAGAACTTTATGGTCAACAGCATTGCTATCAATTTTGTTTCTTACAGAAGTGCATTGTCAAATCTTGAAGCAAGTCTTTGTGCTGAGCCACATTTGAAGGTAATATGCTTTTGCAACATGAGAATTCATGGTTCCACAGCTGTTTGAAGATCAGAGAAACAATCTGTAAGTGTAAGTGTTCTTAAAGCAAATTTGTACTTTAATTACTTTAACAAAGGTGTAACCAGTCAGGAAAATAATTAACTCTCCCATATGTTTAGCCAAAAATGCCCGAATTTTCCCTTCCCAATCGAGAACACCAACTGCTTTTATTGGCAGAACCTATTTTTTTCATTCGTCGACAGCTGGGGTAGGATGCTCCGTAATTTGCATATCAATATACTCTTATAGCGACTCTAATGACGGACTTGTTTCTTTTCTGTCACAGAATACACGGACAGATATAAATTTGGGTTGTGAGGTAAGTCGCCGTTTTCTTCACTATAAGATTTTTGCTGACTTCTTTTTGGTAATCCTTCTTCAGCAGATCGCACACAAAACACAAACTTTTTTCCGGGGTACCTGATTATTACTTTCACTACACAATCACAGTGTATGGCAGAACAGCCTTGTCTAATTGGCTCTATAGACCTGACCATGTGCTCTCAGACTTTCATCTGTTGGACCCCTGAAGGATACATTCAGAGGACAAAAGTTCTACAATGATCAGATGAGAAGCAACTTTCACAGGTCTAAGAAAACAGCTTCTGCAAGAATATGTAACACTGTGGATGTAGAATAAATGAGAATAATATAAGTTTATGGATTAAAAAGAAAATAAATTTCCAAAATAATAAACAGCCACACAAGTTGGAAATATATTTTACTTCTGAAATATAATATATTTGATAAGAGAAAAAGTAAAAGAAGCAGGATGTGGGAGTGTCTTTTCATTGGTCTCTGAATTGACTAATTAGCAACTAGTAAGGTAAGGTTTTTTTTTTTTTTTTTTTTAAAGTTCCTCTCTCCAAGATTCTTCAGTGATGATGTTTTCAGTTTGGTAGTGAGCAGATGTGGGTAGGGAAGTTCTTTCACTGACTGTACCATCTCCATCACTGACAAGTGGTTGGCAACATTTCCCTGCTGAAGAAAATAAAATTGCCTGAGACAAACCCCATTGCATTGTGCCAATTATTATTGCAAGAAAACTTTTGCCTGATGACAAAATGGCTTTTGACAGAAATGACTTTGGGATATTGGCCTGAAGATGGACAATGCAACCTACTGCAAAGCAATGACTGTAGTTCACTGAAAACCAGTTCGAGCAACATAGGATTTTGTGACAATACAATATATAGATGCATTCATTGAAAGGAGATGGAGGTTCTCACAGACATCACGCATGTGAAGGATCTAAACTTCTATTCCTTAGATTTTTGTGATCATTTTGGTATGTTTTTTTTTCTTTATTTTTGTGCTTATATTACAAAATCTATTGTAATTACAAAACAGACATTACTTTTTGACCAATCCTCATGTTTTCATAAAATCTGCTTACTACATTTATCACCTACTGAACCTTAGTTTCCTTTAGAGCCTGTCATGGTTGATTATTAGTATGACAGCTTTTTATTGTTACTACTACCTAGACTGCAAAGTAGTTATGGGAGAGTGGTTTATCCAAATGCTCACTTACTGACTCTCTTCTTGGTTAACCATTGAAGTATGTTGGCAAGGAGCCATTTTGATAAGATATCTGGTAGTGGTAACTGAAGTGGTTTTTATGTTGTTTTTTTCCCCAAAAAAATTTGAATTTATTTTTAATGATAGTATTTGAAGATTTTTGCATATACAAAAATAATAAATAAACCTAAATATCAATTAGTTACATATTTGATGGAATATAAGATGCATATGTGTATAAGACACACCCCAATTTCAGCAGGGCAAATCAAGAAAAAAATTAGTAATTAGTAAAATTATTAGTAAATGATACAGCCCAGGCTATATTTATTAGGTATTATTTTGGTTAAACAAGCCATGATTACAATTAAACAAAAAATAATAGAAAAAAGAACTTGGGCCTATAAAAACTTTATTATATCCAAAGGTAAGAAAACAAAATAAAAATCAAACAATTATTACAACTGAGCAAAACAGAACAGTTACTATTAAAATTTTATTCATCTTCAAATCCACAAAATTTGTTGTCTTCATTATCAAAACTCTGATACTCATTTTCAATATTACTATCATTGTTGTTAAATAATGCATCATCTTCCATTCTATTGAGAGCATTGCTAATGTCATACTTTTTAAAAGATTTCACAACAATTTCTGGTTTAATATTATCCCAAGCTTGCTTCACCCATTCGCAGACTTGTGCAATGCTGGGTCTTTTTATTCTTCCTGTAAATGTAAGGTTTGGTCAGGTATTGCCATCCACATGTTGCATGTTTTGTTTGAATGGTCTATTCAAAGACACATCCAGAGGTTGCAAGTGACTCGTTAGTCTGCCAGGAATAAACGCTATCTCTGTCTTCAGTTTTGCCACTTTCTTTTTAATGGATTCAGTCCTATGCACTTGGAACTGATCCCAAACCAGAAGAGAGGGCTTTCATAATATTCCACCAGGACGTCTTTGCCATACAACTCGTAGCCATAACTATAGACCAGATTTGTCCATCCAGCCTTTTGGATGAACATGCACACCTTTTGGGATTTTATTATTCAGTGTAGTTTTTCTCAGAAAAGGAGGCAGTTTTGTGACATCAGCACAACATTCAAGAATGATCATATAATGGATCTTCTCAGGGTTTGTGGTTTTTATTGTAATAGTTTTGGATCCCTAAGGGATACTCAGTTTTGTTTGATGGAACATCAAATGTTAGTGGAACTTCATCCACATTTCCTATCTGGCTTAGTTCAAAAGGAGTTCTTTTTCAAGCATGTATAACAAATTTATGAAAGTTTACTATTTTGTTATCATAGTCAGCTGGGATTCTCTGTGCAATTGATGTTTTTGTATACATTGACAAACCTTCCCATTTCATAAAATAACACCATCCTTCTGTTCCTATAAAGTTTTGAATCTCCTTTTCATTCACTAATCTTCTAGCTTTGTTCCTTATCGTTTTTATGCTAACAATTCTGCCTGTACTCCTCTCATCTACAACCCACATTTTAATTTCCTCTTCAATTTCAGACCAGTGTGGGGCTGGGTGACAAAGGTTTCAGTATCCTTTCTTTACTGCCCATAGGTTATTTTCCTGCAACTGCCACTAACGTATCATTTTTTTTGTTTGTAGGCAGAAGGCTAAAATATTTTGCAGCTGCTCTATTTCCGTGCTCTTTAGCATAGTTTATTACATGAATCTTGTATGCCACAGTGTAGCTTAACCTCTTTCTTGCTGTTGTCATATCTGAAGGAGTGAAATTCAGCCAAAAATGTTCCTTTTATATAATCTGTACAACCTGCGTCTTGTAAACATCTTATTGGAATAATTAGGATATAAAAATTCTGATTGTATTTATGCCATTGCATTGGAAGTTATCACAAGAAAAATAATAATGAAACAAATATATTTTGCAAATATATAATATGAATTTATTGCATATAATTTTAGTGAAACAAAGTACTAATATTAAATATGATAAAATTGATATAATGACTATTATCAATGATAACTTTTTAATCTGCATAATAGCCTTTTAAATACTGACAGGAGGAATATGAAAGTTACTCTAAAGTCTAAACTAAACTAATAGGAGTTGCCAGGTAGCTAATTTCAGCTATCGCGAATTTTAAACCTACATCTGGCATATAAGATGCAGGGAAATTTTAAGATATTTTTAGTAAAAAGAAAGTGCGCCTTATATACTGTCAAATAAGGTATCTCTTTCGGTACACAATAAAAGACTTATTCAAATGGAAAGAATTTGTTTATCTACAATAATTTATGTCAAAAGAAAGGTGTAGAGGCTTGCTCAAAATATTCTTTTGAATGACTAATAAAAATTAAACTAAATAGACAAATGTTCATAAGTGGAGACTTATATTATTTGTGAAAAGTCCTTAGTCAACAAAATTTACATTTGTGGTTGATAGGTTAATATAGCAGCAGTAACATCAGTTATTAAATTTGTCACTGAGTGAATGTCATTTGTTATAAACTTGGAGAAGTTGGTACAGCCTAGTAGAATTATGGTTGCATTCAGCAAGTTGTCTTGTATCAACAAGGAAGACTTGGTCTGTTTGAGGGTAGTTTCAAATGAACAAGTTTAAAATTATCTGTTTTAAGCTTTTGTATATTTCCTGGGGGTTTTGGTTGTATATGTGATATTTCAGAATACAGTGTTCTCTTTAACTCCCTGCTGAAGGTAAATTAATCTGATGACTTACATCTCTGAGTATTCATTCTCATTTGTGTTATGAATTAATAGTGCTTTAAGCTTGTTAACCACTTTGCTTATATTAATGATGATATTATGAAGGCTTTTAAAATTCAAGTTTCAAATTCTGTTCTTCTGATTGGCTGAAAATAATACTAAGGAGGAATTCTCTTTTTTTTTTTTATTGCCCTGAACTAGACACAGTGTCACCAAAATCATGCTCTAAAACAAGGCTTATCAAAAGAAGTCCTGTCCAAATAACTCATTGTTTGAAAATGTCTTTGTTCTACATTGTGATAAAGGGCAAAGGTTCTTGTAGTCCTGGCTTACCAAAGTAAATCGGTTTTCTCTTTGGTATTTCTCATTAAAATGGATTCCAATGCCGGTTAGGAGCAGGACCAGTGAAGTTCACACACACAAAAAATATTATAAAATAAACCAACCAAGTGACTTCACATTGTTCATTGACAGAATCAAAATCAAACAAGGTTTCCAAGCTTTATAATCTTGCAATTAATTGTGGATATTTCTTTATCAAATCTTTCCCTTTTATTTTATTGAGTCATTTCAATAAATGATACTCTTAAAACTGTAAAAAAAAAAAAAAAAAAATAAAAAAAATAAACTCACTAGAAACAATACAATCTTAGTGCAGGTGGAAAAGGAAAAAAAAATCTTTTGCTAAGGATGAATACTTTTCATGGCCTGAAAATCAGAGCATATATATATATCAAAACTTGAATACTTCAGTGGGTGTAAAATAAGGAATTTAGCTATGGAAAAAAAAATTAAATTAAAAAAAAAACAAAAAACCAAAAAAACCCCTGAAAATCCAAGGAATCATATATACAAGGAGTGTCCATTAAAAAGAACAATGTGTTATGCATGTCTCACCCCTGCATCATGTCAAAATAAAACTTACACTCAATATCATACCAGACCATCAAAGAAGCAAGGGGCAAGATTAACCTGAGGTTACTTCTGGATATCAATTGCTAATCACATGAGCTAACAGTTGCACCTGGATTTTTCAAGCATGGGAACAGGCTGCACAACATATATATAAAAGTGAACATTGATGTCAATACCCAGATGCGACAGGCTGTTTCATGCTAGACACAATCTTTGGCCTGACAATTGCGTCTAGCATGAAACAGCCTGTCGCCTCTGAATGTTGACTTCAATGTTCACTTTTATATTTACATGTCCTCTATCCCTGATATTGAGCACTTTATTCCATAAATATAGTACACCTTAAAACTATATTTCTTCGTGTATATATATATATTTATATATATTTCTTTGTATATATATATATATATATATATATATATATATATATATATATATATATATATATATATATAGTTAAATATATATAAATATATACACATATATATATATATATATATATATATATATATATATAAAACATTAGGCAGCATATGATTTACATACAAAGAATAATCACACATAGAATTAATCAGAAGTATCAATGCGATTATTGACGACATCCATCGTTAGAAAACATAATATATGCATTAAAATCCTGTTCATCCATAGTGCGAGTTTTGATCCTTGAAGAAAAACTTGTTGTCTGTAGTTTTTCAGTTTATTTGATGTTAAAATGCTAGTACTTACGGACAGTCTTCCATCCATCATCAGGCATGTGTTTTTTTTCCTATAAAATCAAAAACTTGAGACGATATACTTTGTATGTCGACCGAAAGAGATTTTTTTGAATATCTGCTATTATTGACGGTTGTAAAGATATCGGAATGTGCAAAGGCGCAACGCTAAGTTTTTCAAATTTTTTTAAGTGAGAATTTTATTTAAATATTTCTTGTGATGTGTTAAATCCACGTATTCTATTTTTACAAGTGTATTTTTTTTATGTCATGAACTAAGTATATAGTTCAATAATATAGTGTAATGTCATAGTAGTAATTTTTTATAGGAATTTTTTTTATGTACTGCGGATCGATAGTTTTTAATAAACATAAAACATTAGGCAGCATATGATTTATATACAAAGAATAATCACACATAGAATTAATCAAGTATCAATCGATTATTAGCGACATCCATCGTTAGAAAACATAATATATGCATTAAAATTTTGAAAAACTTAGCGTTGCGTCTTTGCACGTTCGATAAATACAACCGTCAATAATAGCAGATATTCAAAAAAACATCTTTCGGTCGACATACAGGTATATCGTCTCAAGTTTTTGATTTTATAGGAAAAAAAACACATGCCTGATGATGAATGAAGACTGTCCGTAAGTACTAGCATTTTAACATCAAATAAACTGAAAAACTACAGACACAAGTTTTTCTTCAGGATCAAAACTCGCACTATGGATGAACAGGATTTTAATGCATAATATTATGTTTTCTAACGATGGATGTATCAATAATATATTGATACTTGATTGATTAATTCTATGTGTGATTATTCTTTATATATATATATATATATATATATATATATATATATATATATATATATATATATATATATATATATAAAAAATTCCAAAAGGATAGAATCCATGTAGAACTCAATGTCCAGGACAGAGTAAGAATATAATAAAAAGGCTTAACCACTAATATTCCATGGTTATAATTTATTACATTGGAATTGTAAATACAATCCAATACATCAGCTCTACAAATTCAAAAAGAAATCAGAAAAAATAACTCCCGGAATAAAAAGATAAAATTTAGTGTGAGTGCATGTATGATAGTGGGGGACAAATGTAAGAAGTAAAAGAAAGTTCTAGAGAGGGGGGGGGGTAACGGATGAGAGAAGAGGAAGTCCTAAAAGTGAAGGTGGGGGTTAAAATTTAATATGGAGAAATTCTAAAGAGAAGTCAGAAGACAGTTTAAATGAGTTAGATAGAGATAAATATGAATTATTTTCAATGCATAATTCATTCCTGAATCGCTGACCTAAATTAATTTAAAAACTGACACCGAAAATGGGTTTATACATTTGTGGTGACAATAGACACAATAATCTAAACTTAAAAATCAGAAGATGAGAGAGAGAAAAGAAAAAAGGGGGAAGATGGGGTGGGAGCGGGGGATGGTTACAACTAAAACCAAAGGGCATTTATAAAAGAGCCGCTGTGTAATCAAGAAAATTTGACAAAAGTAATATCAACTACAGGTTACAAATTTAATATAAAAAAAAATAACAAATATTTAATCTAGCAAGGACCTACTATTTCTATGCCCAGAAACACATATGTATATACACACATACACAACATATCTATATTTACACGTACATACATACATATATGTGTGCACACATATAAATATACACACATACATGTGTTTTGTGTGTGTGTATATATATATATATATATATATATATACACACACATCCACTTCTCTCCTATATATATTTATATATATATATATATATATATATATATATATATATATGGACATACACATATTTTGTGCACATAAACATATATGCATAAAACTTTACACACCTCCATACATTTACATACAGCCACTCATCTAAACAAATATACGTATTTAACTATCTATCCATCTAATTATACATATACACACACACACATACATACATATATATATATATATATATAAAAACAAACACCTACCCCAGAGAGGAGTTGAAGCCTCTCCACCATTACAGATAAAAAATGTAAGGTTGTGTTGTACAACACACTGGCTGAGAGAAAATGTAATGTTAAATATGAAAGATTCAAAGATACTCATTCTTTACAAATGAAACTATTCAGACAAACACCTAAGTTATGACCTCTTGGAATGCCAATTATTGCTAGAGAAATCAGAATTAGCTACAACATTGAAAAAGTAGAGCAATTCATCCGAGATCCACTTTGTTACAATTGTCAGAAGTTTGAACACCATGAAAATGGCTGTAATAGACAAGCAGTATGCAGCAGATTCAGGCAAATTCTGACCAATCTCATGAATGATTGTCGCAAATGGCGTCAATATACAAATTGTAGCAGATAACATCCAGATTGAGTTTATGTAAAATTGTGTAAGAACATATGAAAGTAAAACAAAATAATTTGTCTACCTTTTGTCTATGCATTGAATATTGCTGCCATTTCTAGTTTGGTGCTTCTATGTACCTAGAAATTCTTGACAAAATTCAAAAGAAGAATTTGCAATGTTATCAATCATGACTTTGTATCTTGGCTTCAGTCATTTTCACACTGCCATAACATAGCTTGCCTGTATCTTTTTTATAAATATTTTCAGGATAATTGTTCTGATGAACTTTCCACTTTGTGGGGTGGGGAATAAAAATAACAAATTGTACATATGGGAACTAGTTAGGACTTCATAGAGACTATGAGGCATTATGGTGGCTGTAGTGAGAATGGTAATTAAGAATGTATTGTTTTGTTGTAAGGAATACTGTGGTATGTTTGGGTCAGTAATTGTGTTTAGCTAAATTTAAGATAAGACAGATTGAAAACCAGACTTCTCTTATCCCTCCTCCCTTTTTGCCTTGTGCCACAAGTATTCTTAAAATAAATATTACTTTCCACTTTCATACCTTGACTTCATGAATTTAAGTGTAATGCTAGATTCATTTTAATGTTGAAACAGCTTGATATAACCATAAGTTCTTTGCTAACAGTTACTTTTCCTGCACTTCTTGCTTGTGGAACTCTCTTCTAGCTTCTTGATTTCTTGTCAACTATGATGTTCAAAAATTTAAATGCAATTCTAATCATATCTTTTGTCTCCTTGAATCCTGTTCTCTTATTGTCCTCCCTCCTTAATAATGATTTTTCTCAGATTCTTTCACTCTCAGTAACCCCCTTGAGCCTTAATGGCTTTATCACCTTCCTTGGGGTTAAATGATAGTTATTTATTACAATTAGGACCAAGTGATTGGCCCAAGTTCATAAATAAACTAAGAACAATATGGACCAGGACTAACACTACCTTCTGCAAAGGTAAGTCACGACTAGGAGGAGGAAATGGACCAGTGTAAGAAGAAACTAAATCTGACAACATCAGAAAAGGAACAGTCAAGTCACCATAACGTAGAAATAAATCAAACACTGACTCTGAGAGAAGAAATGAAAAGGAAATTGAGAAGTCTCCCACACCCAGGATAATGACCCAAGATTCAAAGAGAACAGACACAAAATAAATTTGAATGCTTAGAATCAATGGATGTTGAAGATGTTAACCTTCAGAAAAAAAAATGACAATCCAAATCATCCAGTGGAATATTTGAGGTGTGAGGACTAACCTTGGTGTATTAGTAGTTGTTCTTGTCTGTTTTGTGGAACACATGTTAGAGAATGTTGATTTTGTTCAAGATCAATACTAATACCAAAATGATATTAGGGAGATAATTAGGAAAATATTGGAGTTGGGGGTGGAGGGCCAACAGTACCCCCACTGAAATCTATAATAGCAAAAAAAGACACCAAATTTCATGGCAGAAAACTTGTTCTGAAATTCATCCTCAAGACATCAGTAGCAAAGTAAAGAATATTAAAGGAAAAGAAGAGGAAAACAACTTAATTTCCAAGCAAAAATATCCAAAAATTACAGTCCTCTATTTACCATATTTACAAACTACAGATTTCCTAAGCTAAAGCCCACAATACAGCTGTTAATCCACATGAGATCCATTATGAATTACTCAGAAATTTTCTTGAAAAAAAAAAAAGCAATATTTATTAACAAAATACAATAATATATGGACAACAGGGGATGTTCGAGATGCAGAAAACAGGCTGTGGTAATCTGCATGCACCAAAATCATAAACTACCCCATAGATGCAACAAATTATTGATCCATTATTTTGGTAAAATACTAGAAAAGATGACAGATATGGAATTTGGAAAAAAATTAATAACATACCTCCAATCAGGTTTTTAGCTAAGAGGCTTGCATAAAATAATACTTTCTTTGATGTGGAAAAGGCATATGACACAACCTGATACAACCTGGAGACATGAAATGAGAGATTTGAAGCAATTTGGCTTGAAGGGTAGATTGTCATTATTCTTGAGTAACTTTCTAATGAATAGGAGTTTTAAAACCTGGGTAATTGACACACTTTCTGACATGAAGATAGCGAAGTCTAGTGATAGTGACATAGTTCAATATATAGGTAAGCAACATGACTTGACTCTGTCCCAGTGGACAGATCAGTGCATGTGGATGACTTTTTGATTTGTTATGAATCTAACAACGTCCACGCAATAAAGTGCTAAATTATTTTTAATTATTTCACACCAAGCAAGGCAATAAAGCCACTAAGATGAATGAGGTTACTGAGTGTTAGAGAATATAAAAAAAATTATTATTAAGGAGATAGGACAATAAAAGAATAAGAATTAAGATGACTGAAGATAATGATTGACATGGCATTTAAATTTTTCAAGATCAAAGTTGACTGGGAAGCAAGAAGTTAGAAGATGGTTCTGCAAGTGAGAAGACCAATCAAAGAAACTGTTAGCATATTGCAATAATGTCCTAACAAAATTAATCACTGGACAACTGAAAAGGGATTTAAATTCTCCAAGGAAATGCCTGCACTTCATTCATACTGTGGTCCAGTTCTGAAGCTTGATGGCACTAAAATACTTGTAGTGGAAAAGTATAAATTTGTAGGTCTTATTTTTGATTTGAAATAAATATTTAGTCCTCACATCAAGCAGTGTGA
Organism: Acanthosepion pharaonis; assembly: GCA_903632075.3. Classification (NCBI taxonomy): domain Eukaryota; kingdom Metazoa; phylum Mollusca; class Cephalopoda; order Sepiida; family Sepiidae; genus Acanthosepion; species Acanthosepion pharaonis. Next base: position 330,111 of record CAHIKZ030001547.1, read on the forward strand.
AATATAATAAAACGATTCAGCTGATGAAAGTACGATAGTAAGCAGATGCTAGAATAGAATTTTACAATGTTAAGAAAATCAAGACCAAGTAATTGCTTGAGAAATCTCATCATTTGTTCCAGGATGATCATATATCTTGTTGGTAAGAGAACCCAAGGCAAAGATGCCAGATGTCTTGCAGGTGAGAAGACCTGGGCAATGATGCCAAGAGATGTCTTGCCAGTGAGTGGACCCACGGCAAAGATGCCAGGATATTGCCTGCCACCTAATTCTAAGTGGTTAATTTGTGCCAATTTGATTGTATATGTTTATTCTAAATTAATACTAAAAATTATGCTGTCTTTTGTAAGATTATTGAAGATTTTGTAATTTGATGATATATTTTTATTGTTTTATGTGAAGTTTGACATTTACCTATTAAATATTCAAACTATGTCAGCATTCAAATTATACTATGAAAATTCATAGTGGATGCTAACTTTGAGTTGAATTTATTCAGTAATTTTATTCATATAATCCTAAAAGTTTAATTTTGTTTATCTGTATATAACCTCAAAGGTGATGAAACAGTGTATTGTAGTCATAGATATTGAATTAAGATACTGCTAATATACACTTAAAGAATACAAAAAAATTAAAAAAATTAGGTAAGTTACAATTAAATGATAATATTGTAGGGTCTTCATTCAAGAGAAGGTAATTCAAGCAAGATAACAATTGAATGTTAATTATAGAGTCTCAAGTCAAAAATGTTGACTGATATTGACTATGCAGATGATCTTGCTATCACTACAGAAACCATGACCAATGCCACAGTTCTCCTACATCATCTAGAAAATGCTGCTAATGTTATTAGATACTGTCAATGTCACTAAAACTGAATTCATAAACCTCAACCAGCAAGGACATTAACTATAAACCTTGAGTCTAAGCTTGATGGAACCTACACTTGGCTGCTGAGAGCTATACTTAACATCTCTTGAAGACAACATCTATCAAATTCACAGCTCTATGGACCCATCAATATATTTCTACAATCTTACATGAACACAGAATGCACTTTGCAGGACACTGCTGGTGAGCAAAATAAGAACTTGCAAATGATCTACTGCTTTGGGCACCTAACTATGGTGCAAGTTGAATAGCAGAGCAGATTAGGCCTTCTTGCCTAAACTGGACAAGCATCAAAGATAAATAGAAAAGTGAAATTATTAAACTTTAAAATAAAAATTCAATATACATTTTTAAAGCTCATGTTATCCTTTTGATTATTTTTTCAGTTTCAGCACATATTAAATATAGTGAAAATAAATAGTCCTATTATAGCTGACATATTTTTCTATATGCCATGTCTCTTCAGGTTATAGCAACCATGGCTCTCCACAACTTTCTATCCTTTGTAGCTCTTAGTAATGTTTGTCTTTTTACTATTCCTCCTTTGTTCTGATGATAAACTACATCTGACAGCAATCTGATTGGGAGATTGGACAGTTTGAGGAGTGTGGAACCACCTCTTAATTGGTATTCCCAGGTCCATCCTAACCTGGGGTGGTAGCACCTGATAGGGTCCCAGCTATGGGCAAATAGTGAACTCCCAAACAAAACAAAATACTATGAAAGTATAAAAATATACATTTTTATATAAAAAAAATTACTAACAATACCTATTTATAGTAAAATTATCAAGAAGACATTTTTAAAGCAAAATGACCAGCAATACATTTTATAGTAGAATTATCAACAAAACATTTTCTGTAGTTGAAGGCATACAATTGCATTCAAAATATTTAGATTTTGGCATTGAATAACCCATAGAGGTTGATATGCTGCTTAACAAAATCCACTAAAACTCTGTTCGGTCATCCATTGCATAAACTAATTAAGTAGATTACTAGTAGTTTTCTTGTTCCCTTCATCTTGTTCTGTGAATGTTAAATTTTCCAGATTTTCTTTTCTCATTTTGTTTCCTAGAAATTTCAATTGTGTCTTTCTGATTTTATGTATAATTATCCTTTTTGTTAACAAAATCAAATAATTGTGAAATATTTTGAATTTCTTAGATGAAGCAGTCATTCTTTTTGGATTAGTTTACCTTATATCTTATTGTTGCTTTTTATAACAGGTTAAATCTCTTTCTAAAAATGGTGGAGGAGCATAAAATATGTAGGGAATATTATAAATTTATTTTTATTTAATTATTCATTTTAGCTTGTTGATAGGAGGTAAATTATATTCTGTACTAAATAGCCTTTGACTACAATTAAATGTTGTTACTCCCACCTTTTGACAAAGACTTTCCAGTTTTGACACATCTGTCAAAACTAGTTATTTAATAATAATGAATACTAACAAGTTATTTGACAGAATCAAATTGGCTTAAGGGCAAGCACACCAGGTCATTGAAGTTAAGCAATGATGAACCTACTCTAGGACTAATGAGTAACCACTTAGGTACAGCAGATAGTGAAAGCAAAATTTAGTAAATAATTATATTAACAGGACATTACATACATATATTTTGATAGCCAGTGAAAGAAAAGGGAAATAGGAGAGATTACTAAATATGATGTCATAAAAATATCCAGATGAGATGATTTCCAATTTCAGCTGGAAATATTATAGTATTTGTTTCAGAACTTCCAGCTTTAATTTTTACAATAATTCCTTTCTTCTTCTTTTTTTTTCTTCTTCTTTTTTTTTTCTTCTTCTTTTTTTTTCTTCTTCTTTTTTTTTCTTCTTTTTTTCTTCTTCTTTTTTTTCTTCTTCTTTTTTTTCTTCTTCTTTTTTTTCTTCTTCTTTTTTTTCTTCTTCTTTTTTTTTTTCTTCTTTTTTTTTTTCTTCTTTTTTTTCTTCTTCTTCTTTCTTTTTCTTCTTTTTCTTTTTCTTTTTCTTTTTTTTCTTTTCTTTTTCTTTTTTTCTTTTTTCTTCTTTTTTTTTTTTTTCTTTTTACTTTTTCTTTTTTTCTTTTTTTTTTCTTTTTTTTTTTTTTTTTTTTCTTTTTTCTTTTTTCTTTTTTCTTTTTCTTCTTTTCTTTTTCTTCTTTTCTTTTTTCTTCTTTCTTTTTTTCTTTTCTTTTTTCTTCTTTTTTTTTTCTTCTTTTTTTTTTCTTCTTTTCTTTTTTCTTCTTTTCTTGGGGAAGGTTTTTTTCTTTTTCTTTCCTTTTCTTTTTCTTCTTTTTCTTTTTCTTCTTTTTCTCTTTTTTCTTCTTTAAAATGTTTTATTAAGTAATGTTTATTCACGTTTTAAATACTAGCCCGTTTTACTTTTTTTAAAATTTTATCCATTTTATTTTTAAATTTTAAATTTTTTTTTTGTATTTTGTTTTCACTTTTTATTTTTTGTGGATGTTTTTGTTCTTTTTTATTTTATTTTTATTTCTTATTTGTTAGTTGTATGTACTTTTATCTTTTTGTATTGTGTTAATTTTTTTTTTGTGTTGTGTGTGTTTTTTTTTTGTTTAAATCACTTTTTTAAAAATAGCATATCATATATGCAAGCAAATATAGTATTAAATTATAGCAATGTGATATGATGGTGGAAATAAACAAAACCTGAGTAATATCCACAATTATTATTAGCAGTGGTATTCACTTTAGCGATACAGCAAATTGACATGCACAGACAAACATGGCTTCTACCTGTTTATCTAGAAAAACATACTTCTTCTCAGGATTCAACAACTTATAATTAATTAGCATTTGTGGGAGAATGTGTACACAAAAACTTCACTGGAATTAAGTAATCACATAAGTTTAGATTCTAACAAATAATGTCACATGACTTGAATACCAAGAGAAACAGCTTGAGGCTAGAAAAAAATTTGTTGCCTGCCTTTTGTACTTTATTATGAAAATTAAACGGTTTCTCTATTTAAAAAAGCAAGAGTGATACCTTGTTTTCATTTACATTTTTTAACATTATTATAAGATATAAAAAGAAAGTACATTCAAAAACAGTAGGTCATTATTATTTATTAGGTGTGCAAAAGTTCTCAGCATTGAGTTTTGGAAATTAGACTAAATACACAATAGAATTTATTTTAATAAAATGCTGGAAACTTTTGCACATACCTAAATAATTGTGATTTGTTTTCTTAATATCATATTTATTCTCTTCATTTTCAGAACAACTATCTTAATTACAAAAATACTTTAGATGCTTTGTTTGTTCAGATCCTGCATAAACAGGATCATTAAAGACAAATGGCTGCAATTATGGAACAACTGTGATAACAAACTTTTCAATATTCAACCTATCATCAGTGAAAGACCAGCAAGTTCCAGAAAGATAAGGAGAGAGGAGGTGGTTCTAGCCAGACTCCATATTGGTTACACATACATAACACACCAACATCTCCTAAAAAATGAGGTACCTCCAACATGTGTCCCATGCCAAGAATCTTATACAGTCAAACACATCCTACTAAATTGCCATAATCTCCTACGAATCTGTAGTAAATACTACTAATCGGATAACCTAAAGGATCTTTTCGAAAATACTAATCCTAGTAACATCATAAATTTCACTAAAGAAATTGGGATCTACAGAAAAATCTACAACCCCCCCCAAAAAAAAACAATGCATTTTTGAAAAACAAATATTACCAGCTATATATTTTTGAAAAAAAGAAATTATATATTACCAGCTATACATTTTTTAAAAAAAGAAAAAATATTACCAGTGATACATAACTGAAAGATAATTATTACCAGAAATAGAATTTTTGAAGGAAAAAATTTTACTAGAAATAGATTTTTTGAAGGAAAAATATTACCAGAAATAGATTTAAAAAAAAAATATTGCCAACAATAAAATTTTGTTGGCATTAAATGACCCATTGAGGTTGATATGCCGTAAAATCAAAACAGAATAAACAAAATTAGATGTTCTGTCTGTACAACATTTGTTTTTCTAAGATCAGAGTGTAGTATCTGTAGTATCCTTATCCCCAGTTCTTCTGAGCTGTAACCAATAACACTTTCTCAAAGAGAACTACATAATATTATATGGGAAGGAAACAAGGGGAGAGAAGGAGAGGGAAGATAAAAAGGTAAGAAAATGAAAGAAAAAAGCTAGAGGAAAGAAATGTAGATGGAAATAAAAAAATATATACATGGAAGGGAGGGATGACAATGAAAGACAGACAGGCTTGCTGGATGAATGTAAAGACAACAGGTAAAAAAAGAATGGAAAAGTAACGATTGTGAGACATTAAAAATAAAGACTAAAGAATGTAGTAGAAAATTTATTGGATACAAAAAGAATCTCTTAGATAAAAATCTGGACAAAGCTATGAAGATTGGAAGGGATAAGGGAAATAGTAAGAAGATACAGGCAAAAAATGAGAGAAGATCCAAGACATGAGATAATGAATAATATGAGTGGAATTTCTATAGGTCCATTTCATGGCAATTTTTATAAATATTGCCATGGCACAGCTAATTGCCATTTAATTTTTTTTTTACTGTGGCTTATCACAGAACTTTGGTTGTTTTACATTCTACTACTGTAAAGAAATCTGTATAGATCAAGGAAAAAGTAGACCAGTGAGATTTGAATTTGCTTCCTCTAACCTCAGAAGATTGTCTGACATGAAGAGTTACTTAATGATTTATGTCCATGGAGGCCAATTAAATTTTCATCATATTGATACATTCTTTTTTATCTGATTTACCCCACACCATGTTATTTGTTTATGCCAAGTAGCAGTAGACATAATAATCTTATTAATTTTTTAATAGTACTAGTTCAGTATCCATTGCTTCACAGACAGCAAAATGATCAAATTTCAAATCTAAATTGTTTGTCTATTTAAATGACTCCATTTATTAGAAAATACATTCGGTGTAAATACATAAGGCCTATCAAAGTGACTTCAAAGGGCTGTACATTTAGGTTTATAATGTTTTTTTCTTTCTGTTACCCAGAGGTTGTTGCCTGACAGAAAAGGAAAGTAGCTCTTGTGGCGGATATCCATTTCAATTTAATTCAAATTGTGTGTTCGTTTTAATTCAATGACAGACTCGGAAATATTTCTCCTAAAATAAAAATTTTAAATAATTTCTGAAAAGTTAAAAAATCTGACTTTTTTTTTATCAATATTTTTTGTTAAGAAATTAGACATGTCATTTTTATCCGAGTTCATTTTTTTGTAACCATTTAATTTTTTTAAAAAGTTTAACTTTAAATTCACTTTATTGTCATAAGTAATTTACATGCGGGTCATCTCTGTGCTGTCAGATTCTAGCTACCAATGACTTAACACAAATAGATATAGATAGAAGAGATATAAATAAACTAATATCAATAAAAAGAAACAATGAAATAGCTACTGATAAGAAACTAAATCTCCCTCACTGTAAGTAAGAGAAAGAAAAACTGGTTATTCTTTTTAATTATTTCACATGTAAGCACAGAGACAGTTTGATGGTCATTAAGCAGTTTTTTTCTCTTGTCACCTGTGTTGATGTTATTCCTCAGTCAAGGGTAGGTGTTTTCCTGACTGAGACGACTGTATCATTTCAATGTTTTATTTCAAACTTTCTCAAATTTTGTGTGTATATGTGTTTGTGTGTACATTAAATGGCACAACCATATGCAAGTCGGGGAGGTACGGTGGAGTAATGGATAGTGGCTCAGATTGAGGAATTGGAGAGAAGAGTTCAAATTCCAGTTGAATCCATTACATTCACTTATGTGCTAATACCCTTGGGAAAGGTATGAATCCTCTTCTCTCAAAGCTATGGGTAAATAGCAGGACAGACTGGGTTCTATAGTCTTAGATGGCAACTGGTCTAGGAGACGGACAACTGAATTCAAAACCTGATCCTCCAGGTATTGAACTCACACTCTTTGGGTCATCAAGGACACATGGCACAGTGGATAAAGGTGTTGGTTAGATCCAGTGACAGGATCCAAAGAGTGTGAGTTCAATACCCGGTTAAGGCAGTGGAGTACTTGCAGAGGGGAATTAACAGGAGATAACTGATACCTGACATCCATTAGACATGGCACGTGGAACTAGAACAGTCTACCCCAGTGAGTGAAATAAAAGGTTCAGTTTGACATTCCAACCACCAGAAAAAGGCCAGAGCATACAACGGCCGAAACGTTGTAATAAATATGGCAACAAAGATGAGTACAATAGTCCGAATAATGTAAATAGTGTACATAATACCTCATCTCAGAAATATAGACAGAAATGTGGAGCCATACTTAATGTATAAAGTATACACTAGTGTTACTTAAAGTTTGTTGCATTAATTTTTGACTAATTTTTGATTGATCCTATTGTTGCCTATTTTCACAGTTTATATGTCATTTTAAATTCTTTGACAGTTAAGCAAGCAACAGGGCTTGGAAGAGGGGGAAATAAGTACTGGCTTTTTAGTAAGTAACAGTTCGGTAACTTTGATGAGCTGCCAAAAAGAAAAAAATAAAGTCTTAACATAGTGCACAATGTGACATTTACTGTTTCATTAACACGAATGCAAAAACGCAAACAACACATTGAATAAGAGAAGTACTAACTAAAAAGGTTGTTTTCTTATGTTAGTCGTTTGACTTAGAGTTCTGGGTATGACAATAAACTACATCCGCGTTCTGGGTAAGATGGTAAACTACGTCCAACAGCAGGGCCTCTGATTGGAAGGTTTTGAGGAGCATGGAACCACCTCTTAATTGCTGGTGTTCCCAGGTCTGCCCTAACCTGGGGTGGTAGGATCTGATAGGGTCCCAACTATGGGCAAATAGTGAAAGTGTAAAAATAGGTTTAATACCAGAAATATTTTATAAAAAATTATCAGCAATAAATTTTTGAAGAAAAATTATTACCAGCAATAAAAATTGTTGGCATTAAATAACCCATTGTTGTTGATATGCCATAAACCAAACCAAACCAAACCTTTGATTTAGGTGTAAGTAAAATGAAGTGATTTCAGTATCTATATCTCATCTCCATCAGTTTCAGGAATGAGTCTGTGAACTTGTCAATAATATGTCCTCTATCCATGAAGTCGATAGCTCAGTGATTTCTAAGCTAGACAGGAGTGCTTATTACCTTAGCTCATATTGTATACCTTTGATTAGTTGTGGTGCCAAATGTACACCTCTTGGAGTCACTGTTGCCAAATATAATACAATAAGCTGTTATGAAGTGAGGTTTAACATGATACAGTGTGGATGTTTCTATCAGTTTACTATTTTCACCTGTTGCTTGTTGTCATGTCTGGTTGTTTAATGTTGTGTGCCTGCCATGATGAAATTATGAAAGAATTCTTCTGTTAACTCTGGTGGATCATGGTTTTCTTGATCCAGCAACTTTCTTGAAAGGCAGAAAAATTATGGTTAAAAGAAATAAATGCTGTTATAAAAAAAAAAAAACTATCAGCAGTTTAAAACAAAGACTGCCAAAGGTTACAATCATTCTGGTTGATTTCTACTAATATTCTTGTGACAATGATTCCTTCAGCTTGTAAAGAGAGAGAGAGAGAGTTCTCTCTGGACATGAAAAACTCTTTGATGCAAACTTCCCAAGAGACTGCAGGGTCTCACATCTATAGCTATTTGTTTGGGCAAAACAACATTGATGGATGTTATCTTCTCACAAAGACTCTCTTTGTTAGGAAAGTACATATGCCCCTTCCAACCGATTCTGGCTCAAGAAGAACAAATGTAATTTGTGAAGATAGCTATTATATGAACAGTTCCCAGGATTTTGGCAAACACATTAATGTTGTCACTACAACTTCCTTGAGATTGTGGAAATGGGGTAAAGAAAATTTAGTCTTACTGAATTTACTAAATCTTAGGTTTATTTTCAAATCCTACCGATGTTTTCCTAATAAGCATTTAGTAGGTTCTGGTTAATGTTTCTAAACTGAACCTTCCATTAGTTTCCAATCTGGTTAATTAATCTTTTAAATTTTTTAATTTAGTATTTTCACTCTTTCACTTAGAATTCTTAACTTGCTAAATACTTTGTCACTAAACTACTTTTCATGGATTATTCTGTCTCAACTAAGGCCATTGCCCTGTTACAATGTGACCAATAAAAGTGTGAGTAGGGGTATGATAATGATAATAATGAAAGTACATTGTTCTATTGACTTTTTTTCTTTTTACAAAGAATTATCTGTTAATTCTGGTATTTTTTATTTATTTCCGAGTTAATTTAAATTTATTTTATTTTATTTTTTATTTCTTTTTAGAAATGTCAGCATCAAAGGTAAAGTTGTACGTGTACAAATCTGGGATACAGCTGGCCAGGAAAGATACCGTGCAATAACCAGTGTGTAAGTAGTTGACCATTATTTCATGCCTCCCCCCACCCCTTACCTCATTTAATAAAGATTGACTATAACTAATCCACCATCCTTGATTTTACTGGATTGCTGATGGTTATGTTAGAAAACACTTAACCCAACAAGTAATCATTTATTTCTAGTAAATCAGTGTGTTGGTTAATAATGGAAAAAGAAAAATTAAATGAAAATAAAGTAAAATTTTAGTGAAACAAAATCAAGGTTACAGATAACTCTGTTGAAATTGCTAGATGTAATCATATGTTCTATTCTAATAGTTTCTTTTCTCACACTTCTCGCTTGTGGAACTCTTCTCTAGTTTCTTGTTTTCCTATCAACTATTATCTTGAAAATTTAAATGAAACATCAATAATTATCTTCTGTCTTTTTGAATTCAGTTCTTTTATTGTTGTTTCCTTTCCATTTCTCAGTGTCTTTCACTCTCAGTAACTCCTAGCATCTTAGAGGCTTTATCACCTTGCTTGGTGTGAAATGATTAAAAAAAAAAAAAAAAAAAAATCATCATCACTTCCAAAGTGCAACATTAAATAATAATCAAGTGAGATTTAAATGAAACACAGGTAAAATAATACGAACGTGCTAAAAACAGCTGATGCAGCAGTTAGCACCCCCAAAATCAGTAGTGGCAGGTTCATGTGATGATGACTTGGGAAATTTGGAAATTCTCTTGTGGAAATTAGCACTGGATTATTGATTAAGTTGGATTACTGATGACCAACCTGTATCATATTAAACATGAATCTGAAAAAGTTAAACAAAATTGAATAATTATCAGGAATAATTTAAATTTCAAATTTAATTTTTAAATTTATTTTATTTACTAATAATTTTATAAACAGAAAAAAAATTTTTTTTTTTTTTTTTTCTATTTATGGTCCAAAAACTGTCAATTCCTCAAAATAACTGGAGCGCTCTAAAATAATTATATATTATTATAATATTTATTATTATTTTTTGTGATGCCAATGAGCATTTGGTTGACAATTTTGTAAGGTCAACGAATACTCGTTGTCACATTCGTAATGCGCGTTGTAGTAAAGACTTTGTTTTGCAGTATGCTGTTGAAAAATGGTGGTGTTGGACACCTTTGAATAACAGTTGCACTAATAGTACTTGCTTGAATAGTAATCTGTATATCGATCCAAATAGAGAAATAGTATAGAGAATAGTGATCTATATAGTAATAGAGGATAGAGTAGAAATAGCGATTTGAATGGTATTAGAGGATAGGCTAGAAATGGCGATCAGTTAGATGTCAAGCTAATTCCTACTTATGAGTTTCCTCTATGGTCATGTGGTCTACTTAATTCAATAATGGGATTGTTTGTGTTTGCTCACTGGTGATCTATGTTCGAAGTCAACTGTCGACAGCAACATTTTATTCCTATATAACATTATTATTATAAAAACCAACAAAAATCAATCCAATGGAAATAACCTCTTTTGCCATGAAATGACCCATTGGGTTGATATTTCATAAAATAGAAAAAAAAGAAACTATTCTTTTTCTGAGTAATTTAAGTTATAAAATCTGAAATCTTCTTTAAATGAAAAGTGCAATATATCATTATCAGTATAAAGTGGGTGATGTTCCTAATGTTGATATTTGAACTGCTGCCCTTCAGAAAGGCAGGAATTGACTCCATCCTGAACTCTGTCGAATCATCACATTTTTTAACAAAATGTCTTGTCACTGTCATGCCATGATAATTGATGGAAAAGAATGGATGAATGAATACTAGTGCTAACCATTTCCCCCTATAACTAACTTAACTAGTCAGATAGTAGCAGCAAAAAATGTTACCCTTATAGTCAACCTTGATGGAGGCTTAAAATATTTAATACTTAGTCTATAATGATGCTTTTACTGTGATGCATTCAGTAAGGCATGTACTATAGTGGTAATAGTCTGTGAGGTTAGTTTGCTAATTACTACCCAATGATAAGGCACTTTAAAATATAAGTTTGAAGAATTTAACATGGTCTCATTTCCCAAGTCTTGTGTGTGTGTGGGTGGGTATTTTTTATATTATACCTATACATGATGCTATCCAGGTGTTTAATATTTTTTATTTGGCTACTCATTATCAGATATTTACTTCTAATGGAAATTTGTCAAATCCAAAAACATATTGGAATAGCAAAAGATGCCTTCTAAAACTTAAAGAAAATACTAAAGAAAAGAAAAATTTGTTTAGAAAAGTGCTGATCTGCTACGTAATATCGATTCTCTAATATGGCAATGAATGCTGGACAATTTCTTCACAGATGAAGAGGAGACTTGAAGCAACAGATGTGGTTCTACAAAAGGATGTTGAGAATACCATAGACAGAGCATATAAGCAACAAAGAAGTTTTAAGGAAAATACAAATAAAAAGGTCACTTTTACTTAGAACCAGTGAGAAAGCTGAAATTTCTAGGACATATAATGAGGAAAGAAGGCTTTTAAAATTCAACACTCACAGGATATACTTAAAGCAAGTAGGACTGGGGAAAAAGTGATTAATATAACTAACAAGCTTGTATGAATGAATAGCGGTAAAAGGAATGGCAGGGATAGTAAAAATACAATCATTGCTAAGGATAAGGATTGTGACAAGCGATGATTGCCTGTGTTCTGAAGTGACATGGCACATTTTTCAGAAAAAATATTTTTTTTTTTGCACAATCTTTATTTTATTTTTATTTTATATATTTTTCTTTTTTTATTTATTTTTTTTTATTTTAAAATAGCTTTGGATATTTTTTTTTTATCTTTTAAATAACTTTGGATATTGGCCAATCTTGCATTTCCTGAACAAACCAGTTATACACAGCAATGTCAAGTGTTTAGTCAGTTGCTATTTTAGTTTGGTCATGTATAAATTTCCATTCTCTTAACAGCATTCATCTTCTATTATTGTCTCACAAGGTACTTACCATCGCACTATCCTTAAATACCTTAATAATAAAATTTTCAATGATAGTGTCAACATATCAGTGTATTTGTCACTGTATGTATGTATGTATTTACTTTTCCATAAAGTATGCAATGATTTGCCATTTGATCCACATTTCTTTTTGTTTGTGAACAAAGCAACCTCAATAAGGAATTTATAATAATAATAATACAACTGAGAAAATGCATGAAACTGAAGAGAATTTTACTTGTTTTTTCAGGTTTGCAGAACTTCTGGCAAAAAACTCTCAGTAGATAATTGAATGATATTAACAAATTAAGAAAAGTTCAAGTGACTTTTAAGATAACTCACTTGACTTTTTTTTAAAGTTATTGAAAAAGGAATCAGTGTTTTAATTTTAGATTTTTATTATCTAAATTTTGGCATTTAAAACTGCATTAAATTTCATTATTTGCAGAGTAATATCTTGCAAATGTTTTTTCACTTTCATAAAGTAATATTTTAAAAATTTCTTATTAAAGATTTAAATAATTAGGCTTTCTAATAAAATTTTGTTACTATAGGTTTTTAGTTCTAATTTTCTAATGTAAGTCAATTGTTGATTTATAACTGAACAGTTTCTGTAACTTCTGATATTACAGGTTACAGGTAGGATTTAACAAATACATCATAATTTTCACTTGTACATAAAGACAAAAGTACTTGGACATCAGACAATTTATATTCACATTTTCATAGGAAACCAGGGAAATGATCTGAAATATAGAAAAAAAAAACTTAAAAAGAAATTGGTCTTTAACAGATCTTGCATGCATTAGAGGCAACCGGACGTCTAGCCACACTGAAGAGCTGTGATACAGTGAAACAGTCTGTCTGTGGATGATAAATATATATATATATATATATATATATATATATATATATATATATATATATATATATATATATATATAAATAAAACATTATATAAATACATACGTATCCTTTCCACTTGATTTAGTTTTTATACAATTTCTTGTGCAATCTAATAATTTTTTTCTTTTCAGATGATAAATTATATAAAAACTGTCTGTATGTTCTTTTTTACCCCCGAGTGCTTTCAGATATACATTTAGCCATTTTCAAGGATGAAATATTTTAACTGTTAAATAAGAAATAGTTTGTTGCATGCATGTATGTATGTATGTATGAAAACATTATATAAATACATACATATCCTTTCCACTTACAGATTTGAGATATATATATATATATATATATATATATTATCAGATTTACAAGTCAGTAAAGCCACTAAGACACAAAAGGTTACCAGGTGTGAAAGAATTAGAAACCTTACTAAGGAGTGAGAACAATAGAAGAGTAATCAGGAAAACAGTATATAGCGATTGACATTGCATTTAAGTTGTTGAAGATCAAAGTCATTGGTTTAGAACTTAGTTACATCAAGTTAATTCAACTATACATTGATGAGACCTTGTTGCCAATGTAGCACTGCACTTTAATTCATAAAGTCTAGGTACCATAGTGAAAAGGTCATCTGAGAGTTTACCATGAAATTATTTATAGAAAAGGCACAAGGAAGCAACTTTATGGTAATGGGAAAGTCACTGAAGCAAAGATGCTAGATCAGGACCAGTAACATTGGTGATTCTTCTTTGGATTTTATCAAGGATGTTTAGATATATAGCAGCAGTGCCAGGACATATGTGGCAGCAATATTCTAAGCATGGATGAATGGTAAACTTAAAATAGATACTGAAGAGAAAAATTGTTTAACATGACACAGTGAACCAATTTTCTTAGCAGTTGACCTAACAATGGATTGATATATATGGTGCGATAGGTAAATTGTCGCCATCTTTCTAATTTCACTCATGCATGGTGTTTGTTTTTGATTTTATTGACTACCCAGTAGGGTCAGTTGGGCACCATCTGTGAGAAAAAGAGTACCATGATACAATTCACTCCATAAATTTGGAAACAGCATGATGTACTGCTTGGCATTTGTGCTGGAAGTGCCAATACAAACATTTCAGAGTGTTTGGGTATCAATCAGTGCAGAGGATTCGGAAAGAGTTGGATGAGTCTAATGGTGATGACAAAGGTATAGCAGCTTGGAAAACTCACTTTGATCATTCTGATAAGAAAAGTACCCCTAAATTTGTTGGTGAGGGCCTCAGATTTAACACTGAGTGCCTTGATGAGATTAGTATTGCCTTGGGTCAAGAGGGTGTCTGCTGGAAGACCCTATATCTGTTAACAGGACTCTGCACCATGCCACACAAGCAGGAGAAGCCAGTCATGACTGTCAGACAAGTTCTGTGACTATATTACTCCTTACATCTGGTCACCTAAATTGTTTTTGCAACTTTTAGGGAATTACTACTCTTAGACAATATATTACTTTCTGCCTTTGCTAAATATATAAAGAATGTTTGCTTGAACATCCAAAGGCCTCCATTTTGTTTTACATTCCTCAGATATTGTCACTTGTAAGTGAAATTGTAGTGAAGGACAACAGTTTCTCATGGTGTTATTTTGGTTCTCTTTGTTTTTTAGGGAACAATTTTAGCAAGTCAAAAATGGCTTCAGCTGATAAACATGTATAAGAGAGAGCAAATATGACTGACTTGTAAAGATCTTTCTGTGAAATAATTCAAATAATTATAAAAGTAATAGTTTGAAGTTATTTTAATTCTGATATGAAGAATTAAGATGAGTCAACTATTTTCCATTTTTTGTTTCTCAAATGTATTTAAAAAAAAATAAAGCAGATTTACATTTTATTCAATTGTTTATTCATTATTATTTTATCACTTTAATGATTATTTTTAGTGGATACTCATATTTAAGTAGAAGTTCCATTTATTTATTAAACAGCAGATTTATTTATTTTTGCCTACCAACCTGAATATTAAGTGATAAAATCTGTTAGATTAATAAAAAAAAAAATTCTTTTACTACTTTAGAAATTGCTTTCATTCCCACTTATCAGGCATCTCTTTGATATCTTTTTTATTAAAATTCCACTGGTTTTGATCTGAAAATGTTCTAGACACTCTTTTATCTGGTATTCATTAGAGAAAGTTTTTCCCATCAAAGCGTTTTCAGTGATTGAAGAGGCGGGAGTCGGTGTCGGGGGTAAGATAATAAACAGTTGATGCAAGGTCAGACACATAGGTTCCAGACTTTTTTCCTGTGTTATTCTTGCTGTATGTGGCCTTGCATTGTACTGCAGGCTAACATTTTTTTCTACTGACGAGTACAGGGTGCTTTTCAATCAAACTTTTATGGACATGTTACAGCTGCTGCAGGTATAAATGTGCTTAGTGTTTCATTGCTTTGTAAGAACTCTAAATTTATTTAACCCTGACAGTCCCACCATACACACATTACTTTTCTTCATGGAGTTCAGGATTTTGGGTCGGTTGTGGCAGTTATTTTTCAATCCACTGTCTTTTCAGTTGAACATTGTCATATGTTAATTTCCTCCAAATTATTGATTGCCATGTACGATTAGTAGCTAGGAAGATATATTCATCATTGCAATTGGTTTGCAAAAAATGGAAATTACTTATGACACAATCTAATATTTTCATTATTAATTTTTGATTAGTTTTCTTCATTTTATAGTTAGTTTTTATCACAAAGTTCAAGGTCACATTAAACAGGGTAAAGTTGGGATATAGACAAGACTAATCACTGATTTCAATTTCATGTTATTTACTTTGTTGGTGTGAATGTGATAAAAAGCAATAAAATCCAGAAAACTAGTTAAAAAAAAAAAATAATGAAAATATAACTTCATCTTGGAATCCAAATAATGCTAAATATTATTACTATAAAACAATACAGTAGAAAGATTTAAGAAACCAGTGAAAATATGAGGTCTGATCAAAATGTAACAGTGCTAAATATTCACACTAAGTTATAATGTTCTTGTTCCTTTCCGCTATTTATAATAATGCTTGGAAGGAAAGTGTGTAGAGTGTGGTTGTCTCACCACACCACAGAGGTTCCATTAGTGACCATAGCTTGTGAAGCAGTCTTTGGCCAAGTACAACCACTATATTCCCCAGATCTCTGCATTTGTGACTTTTTCCTCTTCAAAATCATATCTTACTTGAAAGGAACAAGATTTCAAAACATCAAGGAAATCCAAGAGAATGTAACAAGGCAGCTGCTCATTATCACAAAAAAAGAAGTTCCAGGAAGTCTTCCATCAATGGAAATGATGCTGGATAAAGTGTGTGGCTTTAGAAGGAGACTATTTTGAAGGAGATTAAATGCTGAACTGATACATGTTGTAGTTTTCTTTTTATAGCACCAGCCCAGATATTTTTGATCAGACCTTGTATGTAGATTTTGGCTCTGTTTAGTCTTAAACTTCAGTCAGTGATGAGCTGCTTGGATATGAGAGGAATTCAATTTTCATCAGAGGCTACATCTTTACTTTGATTTCATATGTCTGTCTGAATTTTTAGAGATGTAAACTTTGTCTTCTCCTTCTGCTCAGTCTAACACCGCAGTCGACACCGATACGAACAACACATGTGACTTCCACACATGTGGACAAAAAACTCCCTTACCCTCGCAAACTCTCAGCTTTTATGCCAGCGAGGCATATGCTTATGCAAATGAATACGGGCCTCACTCTCAGTCTGGTCGCGCACGTGCACTGCCATTTTTGTGTTCGCTGCCATGACGTTTGCCTCGTCAAACGTTAACTTATACATTTGTTACAGCAGTTATTTACATTTGATCTAATATCTTTTTCGTTATCACAATGTTTTTGACTTTCTGGGATGTGGACTTATTTACATTATGACTAATATCTTCATCTTTGTTGTTACTATTACAATGTTTCTTTAGGGGTCTGTTGACTTGGGTAATCTTCAGGGAATTTTTTATTGAACCCCTTATTTAATATATGGGGGTATATTGTTCTTGTTCCTTTGTCCATGTCTAGGGATATCTTCTACTACTGTTCATTTTTCAGTTTTGTCCAATTTTCACTAATTCTCACTATATCTGTTTTATTGGCACTTTAATTTTAATCCTCTAGGTCAATGTTTTTAAACCCTTTTTTTTTATTTCACAAAACACTTGAACCTATAATTAAATTTCTGCAGTACATTTTAAATTATGATAATCAAAAAATGAGTAAAAAAGAAGAGTATACTTTTATGATTTATTTCTTAATGCAAATAAAACAATTTATTATAATTTGTAATAAAAAAAATAATTAAAACTCTTAAAAAAAAATCTTGTATATATATTTTTCTGTTTATTATAATTTAACATTTAATGAAATATTGTTTGATACGCTCTACATATCCTCACTACTTTGATTACAATTCAACACATGCACAATTGAGGTATTGCTAAATCATTCTCAACTTTGGATGATTTCGACTCTGTTCAATGGCAAGTCCTTATCAAATCACGCCATCAATGTCCATGTTGTGTGACCTCATTTCACACATCCTACCTATTTTATATGTATGCATTTTATATATCATGTATACATTTATTTATGATAAACAATGATATAGTCATATAATTAATTTATGGCTTTAATTTTTATATGTATGCTTATTGTACTTTGGATTCATTTTGAAAATAATTTAATGACCTTCAAAGATTTTTGCATGCTATCCTCTCATTGCACACGGTTGACAATCACTGCTGTAGGCTATTTTCCTGCCAGACTTTATATGACTAATAGTAATGGTCAACTCGGGTGTAACAGAAAGTAATAACACAAGGAAGAAAACTATTCAAAAATTAATAATAGAAATCTTTTATTGAAAGATGTTTCTTTTAAATAAGTTTGTTGGCATGAAGATTAAAAATTTGTTTAGCTCAGCGAGTGCCTTTTACAAGAAGGAATTGTTTTTTTTTTCCGCTACAAAATTATTATGTTGGAAAATAAAGTTGAACTATTTTTTTTCTTGCCCTTTATATATAGATATAGAGTAATATATACTGATGTTATTTTATTTCATATACATTTTATATGAAGTTAAACAATTCTGCTTGCAGCAACTTGACAATAACTCCAAAAATAGCTTCTTCTTTTTTCTTTAATAACTCTGAATTGAATAGATGACCTATATAAATATAAAACTATTCCCCCACCCCCCACTGTCCTTGCTTTCCCAACTTTCATCCCTTCTGGATCTTTGTTTGCCCCTCTCTTTACTATATTCTCTCTCACTCTCTTTACAAAGCTGTAACACATTGACTAATGAAAAAAGATTTACATGCATGCTAATATTTTTTGATTTCTCTTTCTTCCTGAATCTTGTTGTTTTATTGTCCCTTCTCCTCTCTAGATTTGGTACAATGCATTAACAGGCCAGTTTTGGAAATCCTATCTTGAGCCATTCTGGAAAGAAATTATCATTTCTTATTTTTCTTGGATGAATCACTGTCAGCCATTACTAGTATAAAAACAATAGAAAATATGGTACACACTGATCAGCAGTAAGATATGGAGTAGATTTAAATGATTAAATTTAATCATCTGCTAACCATAAGAATTCTTGTAGCACAATGTGGTAAAACAGCTGATACAGTTAACTAGATTTTGAGGCAAAGAGATGTGAAATTAAATTTTGGCAGGAATGTGTTCTTTATTTCCAATTTCTGTTGTTTATGGCTGTAAATGAGTAGCGGCTATGATTAAGTTTAAAAGACTTTTTTTTTTTCATTAATGCTTGAACTAGAATTATTCTTATCTGATATTGTTAATTAAATGATTGGAAAAGAAGATGAATTGATAATTTTGTTCAGAAACTAAACAGAATATAATGATATTTACAAGGATTTAGATTGATTCTTGAGAATCCATATCCATCAAAAACTTATAATCCATCCAACTATATACACACCTTATTATATATTTTAATTTTAAATAATTTAGATAATGCAGTATTTAAATATAAAGGCATTAAATAAAACATGAAATGCTTTTATATTGCAATTGCAATGTTTACTTATGATTATTAAATTTGAGGAACTTTTTAAAGTTTTATTAATTCCAGGAATCTTGTGAATGTTATAATGAAAGAGAAATGCATGTAAACTTAATATTGTAGATCATACAAAAAAAACCTATATTAAAATTTAATTTTATACTTTTACTAACAGCATGGCCCGGCGTTGCCCATGCTTGATTAAAAAATCATACGACTCATACAGCAATCGCTATCACTTGACTTATCTCACACTGCAAATTTTTTCTAAGCTCTATACTAAACATTAAATCTGTTATGAAAAAAGAACTAAACAAAATGAACACAAAACAATCAGCTTTAAAAAATGACTTGTAATTGGAAAAACCGAATGAAAGAAGAAATTAACAACAAATACTTTTTCATATCCAACCCAGTTCTGCGGAATCAGAATCAACTTTGAGTATAAGCAAGCGAATGAGCCAATTGGAGTAAAGTGCCATGCAAATTTAAATTTTTCTCACTTGTGATGAATGCAGCTATCAATTTTTTTTTTACATGCTAGCATGCTAGTTAACATTCGTGTCAGTCAGCTGTTGGCTCTCACGCTGGCCAATAGAATCTTCCTGGCTCTCACGCTGGCCAATAGAATCTTCCTGCCTATTTGTAGCAGCCAGCTATTAGCTATCACTCTGGCCAGTAGAAAATGGCTGCAAACTACATGAAAACTGCCATGGAAGCATGAAAAAATCGATTATCTCCACTATCGATGGGAGTTGGGAAAGTCAGTCTTGGCCTTCCCGCTAACTTGGAGCATGCGCATGTAAATTTTGGTGCAGATCCGTCGAAAATTGCAGCCATGCATTCGTTACACACACACACACACACACACACACACACACACACACACACACACACACACACACACACATCTTGCCTTTTATAGATAGATTTTTAGTGATGGTGGGGTTTCAAGTAGGGGTAGATTTCAGGGGCAGGTTTGGATACTCAGCCAACTCCTGGTAAGCCATGAAATCTCTGAGATGGTGTTACCTGGCACTTAATCAATATACTGATATTGATAACCTGACTAGCTCTTCAGTGTTTGTCAAGGCCATTTTAGACTCCAAATCTAACCCCTGGTAATGTGAGAGTTTCATACTTTAATATTATAGTTTCATAATGGCTGCATGTTTTGTTTCTTTTTGAAATTATCTAATTACATTTACGCATAATTTAAAATAGATATTATCTTTATAAACAAAAAAAAATGTTCTAAGCTATTTTAAGTTTCTCAGCCTTAAATTGCCATAGCACTGTATTTTGTGAAATAGTCTCTCTAGACATTTATAGTGAGTGCTTTCCTTTGAGTGGTAAAATGTTTTCACAGTCAAAGGTGTTATTTTTTTCTTTCTAAAATAGGTTTCAAATTCCTTTGGGTCTTACAAGCTGAAAGTTACCTTTTAACTTTACTATTTATTAATTTGCTAAGTTAAAGATTGGTTACATCCTTGAGTTTGGTAAAATCTCAACATGGTATCTGATGACACAACTATTGACCAATGTCTTAATGGTAAGATTGATTAATTTGATGTTAAATTGGCAGATGAGCTCAAAAATTACCTACAACCTGTTGTTAACTGAGGGGAAGAAATGGCTTCTTAATTTTAAAACCTCCAGAACAAAACTGCTGTCTTTTAATAGTTTGAGAGAACCTTTTTTCCCTTCCATCAACATGGCTGATACTAAGCTCCAAGAGTGACTCCTTGCAACTAAGGTTTAAGGCTAAGGTTTTCTGCAGACATGAAGTAGAATGATCATATTGAATCAAATGCTAAGTTTACTGCTAGGAAAGTTGGTTTACTGTGTCATGCTAGACAGTTTTTCTCGACAGAATCTATCTTGCATATTTGTTTACTTTTCATCCATGCATTGGATATTGCTGCCACATTTAGTCTTGTGATTCTGCTATGTGTTTAGAGATTCTTGAGAAAATCCAAAAAAGAATCTGAAATGTTATTGATCATCTGTTTCATTTTCCCACCACTGTAAAGTAACTTCCATTTGCCTTTTCATCGTATTTGTTCTGATGAGCTTTTCTCTTTGGTACATAGACTTTATAGATTTAAGCGCAGTACTAGATTGGCAGCTAGGTCTCATCAGTTTACAGTTGAAATGGCTACATGTAAGCAGAAGTTCTATACTAAGTTTCTTCCACTGCACATTTCACTTTTGGCACACTCTTTTGGCTTCTTCCTTTCCAATCAACTTTGATCTTCAAAAATTTAAATGCAATGTTAATCGGCTTCTTAATACCTGATTTTTTATTGTTCTCTCTCTCAAACTCCGTAAACCATTGCATCTTAGAGGCTTTATTGCCTAACTTGGAGTGAAATGATTAATATATATATACACACACACACACATATATATATATATATATATATATATATATATATATATATATATAACAGATTTACTGTAAAAGTCAAAAGAATTTATTCTTGCTCTGTTTTTTAAATGTTGAAAACCATCATTTTTGGCAATGATAAATAAAAGGAATATACACTGCTCTCCTTACAATAATACAGGTTACTATTCTGTATTTTTCCTATATTTTTCTTTATTTTATTTAATCATTTATTTTATTTAATCATTTATTTTATTTAATCATTTATTTTATTTAATCATTTATTTTATTTAATCATTTATTTTATTTAATCATTGCTAATTAAAATCAAGCTGAAGAATCCACAAACACCAAATTTGGATTAATAATTGGGAAATTCATTTAATCACTAACAACAAAATTTATTTTCTTGTTTTAATAAATTTTTAAAATAAAACTGTTTTGGTAATGGTAATATTAGCTACTTCCTTATAAGGAAACATTCAGCATCCATTGAGAAAGCAGCCAGTTTTCCTTTCAATTTAAATTCATAAAATTTTTCTCTTAAAACAAATTTTCAAGAAAAATAAATTTCTCAATTCTAGTAATTGTTATTGCTTTTTCCAGTATTGATAGGAGTTTCCTTCCTAACCTTTTATTTGAAGTTGTGTAGAATGTCAACATATTGATTATGCCATTATTTTCTCTTCTCAAGCCCAGTAGCTGTTATCACTCTTTCCATTATTGATGGGAGTTTCCTTCCTAACCTTTTGTTCAAAGTAATGTGGAATGTCAACATGATTATATCATTATTTTCTCTTCAATTTACATGTGCTATTCATTTTAGTCTTCACCTGATGAGGTTTCTGTTATTTGGTTCTGTTCTTAATTTGTGATTTACTGAGTATAGCTTAGGTATGGCACAAAGCCATAAGTATGGAGCACCCAGTGAGATTCAATCTTGTTACCCAGTCATAATTGATTGAGCAAGACAAACTTACTATTACCTCATATAGTGAAGTGCCCTGGTACAGTTCTTTTAGGATGACAACACAAAGCAGATTCTTTACTTAAAGAAGCTAAGTCTTCACCTTTTAATCATTTGCATGGCAATGGTATACATATAAGCCAGATGCGAATCAAATGGTTACCTGGAAATTATGAGCATCAGCATCCATAGCTATGCATCATGCATGCCTTTTGTCTGTCTAGAGTAGTTAAATAAGACAAACAACCCCCCCTACATGTAGATCACTTGCAAGTCAGCTGATTGTCTTGGTTAGTGTAATGGGTTTTAATCACAAGTCATATAAGTGCTTGGCAAAACACACACACCCACAATCTACTATAAAATGTATTCAAAGGAAACTGTTTATTGTGAACACTTTAGAATACCATACTCTTAAGACCGAAGTAAAAGAGTAGGTTGGAAAATTCATTCAAAATTCATTTGCTTACAGAATCAAAAATGAGAGAGGAGGATAGTATAAACAGATAAGGTTGGGAAAAGAAAGGAAAAGGAAATAAAAGGCTGTGTCTGAAATAAAAGTGGGTAGATTAGAAAAAAAAAAAAAAAATTTAAATATCCTGGAAAGGTTATTATGGACACAATTTAGATAACCATGACCAGCTGATAGATTTTAGCAAAAGATATAAAAATTTGAACATTTTA
Organism: Acanthosepion pharaonis; assembly: GCA_903632075.3. Taxonomy (NCBI): domain Eukaryota; kingdom Metazoa; phylum Mollusca; class Cephalopoda; order Sepiida; family Sepiidae; genus Acanthosepion; species Acanthosepion pharaonis. Next base: position 353,358 of record CAHIKZ030001547.1, read on the forward strand.
TACTCTTTGTTGTTAAATTCATTGTAATAAAAATTTATATGAAATTTAAGTTGAAATTAATTTTTTCTAATTCATTTTAATTAAAGCAGTTGGGACACAAAAATAACTGGTTAAATGTTTGTCTCCAAAGACAAGTGAATATTGGTTTAATTATTGCCAAGAATACATTTTCTTTAATATGACTTTCTACTCAAATATTTGTCTCCACTAAAATAATGTTTACTTAAAGTCCATTGATTGCTTAAATGACCTTTTATTTATGTTTTGTGTTTGAAAATATAGTTAGCAGATATAGACATTCAAAAGTCTCAACAAAAGATGTTTTTTTTTTTTTAAGGGCTGGTTGGTAATTGAGCACTACTTTGCTGTAGAAAACTCTGTGGCTGAATGGTAAAGCATGCCTTACTAAAAAAATGATTTCCTAGCATAGGATAAGGGAATGCAAGTTCAGTCCTTGCCAAAATGTACATTTTCTTTTTTTATACAACATTCTGTGATATTAATTTCTCTGTTTGGAGAGAAAAAAAATAGTAGTGTCTACTCAAATGTGTGTATCCATAAAAATAACATTTATTGTGATAAAGAATGATGTAAAATTAAAATCTATTGCATAAATAACAGTAACTATTTGATAACATCATCTGTGATTGTAATCAATCGTCTGTAAATGGTGTTTTCATTCTTCTTTTCTTTTAAATACATTCTTTAAAAAAAACAGATAAAAATTTAGGTAATCAATATTTGATCAAGAAAATGTGTTTTTTTTTTTTTTTTTTTTAATATTTAAACTTTTTTGTTTTAAACACAAGCAAAATCTCAATGCCAATTTTTTCTGTTTTTGCCAATGAAATCTTGATTGCCTACTGGTACATTTTTGTTAGGTTTATTCTTTTCTGTAAAAATTGTCTAAAATCACCAATCATTTCTGTTTGAATTTCTGGAATGATGAGCTATCATTATTTACAGTCATACTAACATCCTTATTTTTGTTGTTACTATCACAATGTTTCAGCTGTTCAGTGTTCTTCTTAACCCTTCTGTTTCTACATGCAGAAGGCAATGTTGTACTTGCTCGATAGTTATTTTTTAAATTTGTGTGATTTTGTAGACATCAGATTTCTTTAACAACAAGCCAAGATATCCCTTGACATGGACCGCACAATGAGAATAATCTACCCTCATTAATTAAATAAACGGGTCAATTTGAAATTTCTCCAAAGGTTACCCAGATTGACAGACACCTGAAGAGGGCCAGAGGACACAACACCCAAAAATGTTATGATAGTAACAACAAAGATGAGGATATTGGGCCAACTGCATATAATATAAATAATCTTTAATTATGTTATTAAAAAATATTTTTTTGCTAATTTAAATATTTTTTTATATAATAGAAGTTGTCTTACCAATAATCTCATCTAAGAACTTTATACTTACAATCTCGCATAAATCTACAGTTTTAGGTGTAGCTTAGTCTGACTCCAAAACTGTTAGGATACTAGATAAAAATTGAACTGAAGATTCTAGATATTTAACTTTAGTCACAAACCCATCTAGTCAAATAATTGCTGATAAACTCAAAGATCTTGGAATTAAAACCACCCTAACATCTTTTTATCATAAAACATAAATGATAAATCCAGAAGAATAAAAATAAAAAAACTTTGTAGTCTTATGTAGTAAATGTGATAGTTTATATTAGGAGAACATAACGAACTATAAAAAAAATGAAACTATGAATATAAAGGCAATAAAAATTGGGTATGCATTAAATTCTTTATGCTCCCTTATACAATATACAAATCATCTTTTCAATTTTAAACATACTAAAATGGTTAAATTTATTCATCATAAATTTTCTAGAAGAATTATTGAATCGGCTATGATATAAATTACATTAATCAAAAAATAGGTTTTTATATCCTGTTTTCTGGCTTAGATCATACATAAACAAAATATTAAATAGATATTGGTTAAACACCTTAAAAAATTATTATAATTTTAATTTAATTCAATATTTTCCTTTACACCTAAATATAATTATCATAGGTTATAATTTGTATTCACTATTTTCTTTAGATATTAGTGATTTTATTTTTTATTATAATTTTTTTATTTTTCCCCATGTCAAATGACTATGCTTTATATTTATTTTCTTGTGTACAAATCTTATAATTCACAAATATTTATTTTTAATTTGATTAACTGTTAAATTGTGAAAAACATTTTCAAATTAAACTCCAAGCTTTCTATTTGACATAGTAATGATTTTTCCTTAATTTCTTCAGTTGTTCTGATGTTTTCAGCAAATGAAACATTCACAACAGATTAATAAAAATTTTAAATGTCCCGTTGGTTCTCATGATATCTATCTTTATATATATATATATATATATATATATATATATATATATATATATATATATTGTGTATATTTAGGCAGCAATTTTTCATTGATGCATGTTTCATTAAATAATATAGACAAGTTTTATCTATTTATTTTAAGTAAGTTCCTTTCATATTGTCTGATAAGCTTAATAACATTATCATTGAAAGATGAAAGGAAATCACCATATTGACACATGTTTAAATCCTATCAAAGCTTTCGGCTTACATAAGCCCTTATCAAAGATGACAATTACATTTCAATATATCAAACAATACACAGACAAAACAATAATGGTTTTTATTGCATGAAAAATTTCAAAGCAACGACAAACTCGGATATATGAGATGCGAAGCGAAAATCGCATCGCGTGATGTGACATGACCATGCGGGAGTGAAAACGAGAAGTGTTAAGTATGGGAAGCCATTGGTATAAACCAATGGCTTCTATTATCAATTATAGGCATTTAAGAATATTTGTGCAGATTTCGTAGTTTATTTTGTTCAGGTTAGGTTTCAACATGCATCAATATATATATATATATATATATATATATATATATATATAATAAAGAGATAATCATACATTGAATCAATTAAATAAACATTCTTAAAAAAACATCTTTCAGTCTACAACACATTTATTTTGTCTTCAAGTTTTGATTTTAAAGGAAAAAAAATTATAGCCTGATGATGAGGACATGAAGTTCTTGAAAGTACTTGCTTCTATAAAAAATACACTACAACTGACAATGATTTTATACATAAGGATCACATCATTCAGTGGATTGTTAGTAGTTTAATGCTTATATTAAGTCTATTAGTGAAGAGATTTCGCCATTAATCACATTAATATTGCTAATTGATTCAATGTATGATTATCTCTTTATAATATAAAATATATGCTGCCTAATATAATAGTACAGGTGGTAATAAATCCATTGGTATATAATCCAAGTGAATCCTAGTAATATAAAATATTAAAACTGATCCACAAAAAGAACTCAATGTATTTGTTACACAGCAGAAATAATACACAATAAAATCCAAAATCACCTCATATGGGGAAGAAGCTTATTTCAACCAACGAATATATAATTAGTCTTATTCAACAAATTTCTATTTCCGATATGAATTCAGTCTATACCAGGGTTGAATAAGGCTGACGAATTATATTTTCATCGGTCGAAATAAGCTTATTCCCCATATGAGGTGATTTGGGATTTTATTGTGTATTTATATATATAATTTGTCATATTTATAGATGTTCAATATTCAGGATGTGTTTGCTGGTATAAACAGTGTAGATATAGAAATCAACACTGCATGGTGACTGTCATTATCACACTTTAACCTATGATGTAATGATCCATGAAATAGACAGTCACCATAAAGTATTGATTTCTCTATCCACACTTGTATCTGTAATAATAACAAAGATTATTTATGCTTAACAATGTTTTTTTAAAAAAATAGGCAAGTATAGGATTCTTCTAATAGGAAATTTGTGGAGTTGATGGTTTATTGGATTAATGTGGCTTTTGGTGTTTTGTAGGTTTACAGGTCGTTATTTTCGGATAATGTCCTTATCTTAATACAGACTAATTTCTGGCCTTGTAAAAATGGCCTTGTAAAAATGGATGAAAAGATGATTTGTACAAAGATATATTTTGCATGCAAAGATAAAATTTTATATATCTTAAAACATATAAAATTTAAAAAGTTTATAAGTTCATATGGAAGGTTCACATATTGAACATCAAAGTCCTTTTACATATGTGTAAGAGAGTCTCCGTGTTATGTTAATATGTATATAGTATATATGTACGTATTCAGTTGGTAGTAGTAATCTTCATTCACTGTTAATTTAATGATCCAGTATGGACAGCAGATGTTTTTTGTGCAGCAGCTAAGTGGTGAAGATTTGTTCCTTGTGTGGAAGACCCACAAACATAGGAGAAGGCCAAAATTAATCGACTCTGGTTCCTTTTTGTCTGATCAGTTCTGTGTTTGTCTCTTGTTTTCTGATTGGTTCACAGATGTAACTCATTTGACAATTCCTTTTCTTCACCTACATTTAGGAATGATAACCTTTTGGCCAGATTTTATTTATTTATTTTATTTTTTAAGTTTTATTTTTTTTTATTTTTATTTTTTATTTATTATTTATTTTATTTATTTTTATTTTATTTATTATTTATTTTATTTATTATTTATTTTATTTATTATTTTTTTCTATTTTTATTTTTTCTATTTATTTATTTTTTTCTATTTATTTATTTTTTTCTATTTATTTATTTTTTTTCTATTTATTTATTTTTTTTATTTATTTATTTATTTTTTTTCTATTTATTTATTTTTTCTATTTATTTATTTTTTCTATTTATTTATTTTTTCTATTTATTTATTTATTTATTTATTTTTTTTTATTTATTTATTTTTTTTATTTATTTATTTTTTTCTATTTATTTATTTTTTCTATTTATTTATTTTTTTCTATTTATTTATTTTTTATTTATTTATTTATTTTTTCTATTTATTTATTTTTTTCTATTTATTTATTTTTTCTATTTATTTATTTTTTCTATTTATTTATTTATTTTATTATTTATTTCTTTTATTTCTTTATAGTAAACCCAAAATGGTTTCATGCTTTTTCTTCTTCTTTCTTTTTCCTTTTTTCTTTCTTCTTTCTTTTATCTTCAAATAGTGAAAATTTAATTTTTCTAGCACTTCAAATTCTTAGCTTATTTATTAATTTTTAATATCTTTTCCTATTCCTATGATTGTTGCATCAAATAGCATGACATATATAAGGAGGCACACTGGAAAGTGCATGAACACATGAGTTTCATTTAAATAAAAAGTATCACCAAAGTAGATAGTACAGATTTAAGACTATGACTGAACTGAAAATCTAAAGTTATTAGTCTTAGGTGCTTCCATATCTGAGGTTGGAAAATAAGGTGGTAATTAATCCCCACCCCAAATACATTGCATAAGGAATGGCATATGTGTTGGCCTTTACAACATGTATCGGCTGGTATTTTTTCAAACTGACTCAATCTCTCCTCTGTCAGACCAAAGCTTTGATGTTAAGCTCTGTGAATTGTTTTGGCTGGGGAGGGAAGTGGGGGGAGAAATTCGTATATCTGACCAAGAACACACACACACACACACACACACTAAGGTAAAATAATAACAAAGATGAAGATACTCAGCTGAATAATTAAGTTGATAAATGTATAAAAAAAAAAAGAAATTTAGAAATAGAAGTATTGATAAAGGACTGGGTTCATAGGTGGTGTTAAGTCAGTCTTTTGTGCTGTCAAGGTAAGGAATGTGCTCTTCACTTCTGTCAAGTTAACTGTTAATAGGTTGTTTACTTGACAATGTCTGTTGGGATTGTTACCATGGAAACCAACTCAGAAGGTTCTGTAAGAGGAAAGAGGTAGGCTTCTCAATGGCTCTATTGTTGGTCAAAATAAATGGTGAAATATAAGGATAAATAATAGTATTCACTTTCACATAAATGATAGTGTGATGATAATGTTAGACATGAATCAAGCTAAGATTTTTATTATTAAAAATGTGGATATGAATTTTAAAATGATCTCTCCTACCCTTTCTCATACATATGTATGGGTGGAGAGATCATTTTAATAATGGACTCACCAGTTGTTTTCAATGTATGAGTGTATAGATCATTTCTTAGAATCAAACAGCTTGACTACCCTCACAAAATTTGATTATATTGGTAAAGGCTTGTACAAAACCAACCACGGTTTTTAGAAGAATCGAATACAGAGAAGTGATGCACATAGTGTGCCACAAATAACTGTCTTCAGATTTTGAATTAATTTTTCCTTCTCTTAGACTGGTTGCCAACCAAGGCCGTAGGGCCTGGTCCTTGCTGTTATTTACATATAGTTGGGGGTGGGGGAGAAGAAATGGATTCATACCTTTTTCAAGGGTAGTTTTGCATAAGTGAATATAATGATCTCAACTGGAATTCAAACTTGGTTATCTGGTTACTCATTCTGAGCCACTATCCATTACACCACTGTGCATGTTATATATAGGAATGGATTTTTTATTTATCAATCCGTAATATATATATATATATATATATATATATATATATAACCAACCAACCAAAGTATTGGTATAAGTCTACCAACACAAAGCCTACCAAGTGAAAAAAAATTGAAATAAGAAAAACCAAGAAAATAAACAAAACAGAAGGGAAAAAAACAGATGCCTACCTAATCAATGACCAAAAGTGCTCAATGTCTCTATCAAATAGATCAAGACAGTGCTATTTCATTGGTTAGTGAAATAGCTCTAAGTGACTAAATTCAAATTGTTACTCAGTTTCTCACAACATATTTGTCAGACAACAGGAACCAAGGAGGAAATAGTACACATTATAATTATATTTTAAATCTGGCAATCATGTTGCAGGAAACATTGAATAACGATTTGGACCTTGTCTCTTTATGCTGTTTTGTTGGTTAGTGGGTGTGTAATATATATATATAATAATATATATATATATATTGATAATATGATATAAAATTATGAAATTTTAACAAATATGATGGTGAACAGAATTTCTGCCAATAAAGTGCTCGATATTTGACTTGAGCAATAATTATTAAATCAGAAATAATAAATTTCAATACTTTATGAAGTCAGCTCTGACTTTCATAATTTCTAACTCCTCATGACTTTCAATAATAATCCAGTTATACTTATTAAAAGTTCTGACCAGTGAGAAATTATGAAATTTTGAGTTTATAACACCTTTTGCCGTCACTCTACACCTGATGGTTTTAGTGGTCTGGTCTTCAGGGTTTTAGAATGACATTTTAACCATAGGACTATCTGACCATGTCTAGGGATATCTCATTTAGTTCTCATTTCTAATATTGCTCAGTTATTATTTGACCTATTTCCATTGAGTCCGAGAACACACTGCCTGACCCAGGGATTGAACACACAGTTACTATGTCACTGAATTCATGAATCAACACTTTAATCAACTAGGCTATCATCTTTGGGATAATAGCTTTTAGGTCATATTTTAGATGCACTTTCAATTTGATCTTACTGAATTGATTGGACTTACCATATAGACAGGAGTAAATAGTTATCAGCACAGATATTGTATTGAGAACTGATGACATTGGGAAGGTCATTGATGAAAATTAGGAACAATATAGGTCCAAGAATAGAGCTCTGTGTGCCTTCACTTTCTACATCCATACAAAAAGAGCTGGAAGAGTAGCCATTCAAGACAACTTACATTTCGCAATTTCATAAAAATGATTGAATCAGTTGAAAATAAAATTACAAATTATAAATTGTTGTAGCATACCTACGGACGATAATGGGTATGTCCCCATTCACATAAGTACAGTAATAAATACTGTATGTTGGTCTGAAGTCTGAGATTAATTGCAGAATTCACTTGACTCACTTCTAACAGCTGACTACATCTTCTACGCATCGCTGGCAAATCTTCTATGTGTTGTTCTTGTCCTAAGTATTATCATTCATTACTAACCTTTGTGTGATTATTCTATTCAGTAACCTTGGTTACAACATTTATGCTTGTTCATTTTCTTTTGATTTTTCCATTAAAGCCAAAATTTAATATTAAATTGGGAATATAACAGGAAAACTATAATGTTTGCCTTAATATAGCCATTACTTTTTTGTTATAGAAGTGAAATTTACCTTAATTCCTGATCACTGAAAACATTTCCTGTTTGATTTTTAATGCATGTCTCTTGTACAGCTATTTGCTGTGTGTGTGTATATATTTATTTATTATTACATTTGCATTATTATTAACATCTGATAAGAATACAAGACTAAATTATGATCAGTTAAATCAAGAGGAAGGAATTTTCTCTTTCCCCCGTCAGCTGCTTATTGTGTGTGTGTAATATATAGTTTAGCTGGGTTCACTTCTGTAGTGAATAATTACATACAAGTAAGCAAGTCAGAGTGGCTTGCATCTGGTACAAAGGAAAATAACTTCCTTACCTCAATACATGACATGTAGCAGTGATGTTTTGTTCTTTTGAAAATGAAATGAATCTAACCTCCCCCCCTGCCCTTAGTTATTCCAGAAGTGTATGATTCTGAAATGGCTTTTATACAGCTTAGCATATTTTGACCAATAGCAATTTGCATGCAGATTGGTTGGACTGAAGGATGACATTTGATTATATGACTAAAGACAAAGCAAAAAATGCTGATTGGTCACTCGCCCATGGTTTTGGCATGATAAAAGAGGGCTGAAGCAGTGAGAAGGGAGTAGCGATTTTTACGTTGATGATGTGTGCTTGAAATTGAGAATGGTGACTTGTGGAGGACCATTCAATGTTGTATGAGTGACATTGGGAGAATAGAACTTTATTTAACTACAACTTCCTTGTTTATGTTGGTAACCCACCAACATCTTTTGAAGTCACCTTCTAGGTGAATCTCAGGGTTCCTAGATCTTTTGACCTTCTGAAGTACCAAGTTTAAAATTTATTTTGGTGTTGCTTAGGTTGAATTCAGCACATATTGGGGTCACTGCAGATCAACTCTTCTTAGATCAATTAGATATAGTAGGCTATTAAATTTCATAGTAGTATTTCCTGATATGAATCACATGCTATACATATAGTTGCCTTAATCTGTCAGAAATTCTTGCTTTAATTTTTGACTATTTTCAGTGCGCCATGTAGTCTGATAACAAAAACTTTCTCAAGCAAATTTTTACTTAAAACTATTGCAATAAATATTTAGTTTGTTCATGCAGAGAAATGGGGCAGTTGCAGTAAAATCGGTTAAAAAAAAATGAAAGCTTTAACCTTTGCTATGTATACAAGGTTCAAATGTATTTGGCATGAAAGCACAAACACAATTGATTTTTTTTTATTTTTCATCCTCACAAAAGATGACCAGAATTTTCTGTGTCACTAGAAATGTAATCATTAGAATGAATAATCATTAGAATGAATAAGTTTTTAGCAAAACTTGAACCTTTTTTCCCACCAAAAAAGTATCAAAAGGACAGTTTTTCCTCTGATGCCATTATCATTTTAACTACCTTCAATCCTCAGCAATGTTTGTTTTAAAAAGTAATGATTAGAATTGTAATAAGACCTAAACATATGATGAAAGTGAATTTATACATTTTTTCTTTGTTCTCACTATTTATTAGATTATTTACGCTATTATAGTGTTTATTGGAATAGTTTGGAAAAAATCAGTTAATTGCTAATTGATTTGAATTTTATAAAATGGTAAATAAGGATTTCCTTATAGTTGGATATAGTTGAATAAAAAAATTGTTTTCATATTTATTTCTTTATAAATTGGTAAATTATAAATATTGCATTGTATTAGTTTTAATTGTATCAGTTTTTAGAATGTTGTAAATATGAAATTATTCTTGTGAATAAACTATCTAGTAAATAAACTGATTAATATTTTTGTTGTAAATTCTGAAGAACAAAAAATATATAAATTCACATTCATCATGTGTTTAGATTTTATTACAATTCTAATCATAGCTTTTTAAAACAATAAACATTGCTGCGGTAGTTAAAATAATAGCAGTGTTGAGTGGGGAAGTGTCCTTTTGATCCTCCATTTTTTTTGTTTGTTTTTTTTTTTTTTTGTTTTTTTCCAAGTTTGCCAAATATTTTTTTAATAATTTTTTTGTTTTTGCAGGAACAAATATTGGTCCAGTTCTTTTGCATAAATATTATTACTTTTTTTTTTAACAATTTTTGTTGTAATCCATGAAATCACTTGTCATCTCAACAGTTCTTTGTCAGGATCAAATAACAAATTACTTCTTTTCTGTCTGAATTTCCAGGATGAGGAGTTATGACTAATTTATTTACATGCAAATTATTGTCCTCATCTTTGTTGTTATCATCAACTGATCACCTTCTGTCTGAATTTCCAGGATGAGGAGTTATGACTAATTTATTTACATGCAGATTATTGTCCTCATCTTTGTTGTTATCATCAACTGATCACCTTCTGTCTGAATTTCCAGGATGAGGAGTTATGACTAATTTATTTACATGCAAATTTTGTCCTCATCTTTGGGTTATCATCAACTCAGACCTTCTGTCTGAATTTCCAGGATGAGGAGTTTGACTAATTTTTTACATGCAAATTATTGTCCTCATCTTTGTTGTTATCATCCTGATCACCTTCAGTATTATGAATCCTTCTTAATTAATTTATTTCTAAATTTAACTGAATGATCACCTTTGAATTTAATCAAGCAAATTATTGTCCTCATCTTTGTTGTTATCATCAACTGATCACCTTCTGTCTGAATTTCCAGGATGAGGGACTAATTTATTTATTGATTGTCCTCATCTTTGTTGTTATCCTTCTTCTATCTGCCCATGTTCAGACTAATTTATTTATGTCAGTCTCCTCATCTTTGTTGTTATCATCAACTGTTTGTTTTGTTGATTTTCAGGAAGTTATGACTAATTTATTTACATGCAAATTATTGTCCTCATTTGTTGTTATCATCACATGTCACCTTCTATCTGAATTTCAGGATGAGGAGTTATGATAATTTATTTACATGCAGATTATCATCCTCATCTTTGTTGTTATCAATCAACTGATCACCTTCTGTCTGAATTTCCAGGATGAGGAGTTTTTAATTTATTTACACAAATTATTGTCCTCATGAATTTGTTGTTTCATCAACTGATCACCTTTTCTGAATTTCATGGAAGGATGAGGATTTTGACTAATTATATTTATTTGACAAATTATTGTCATCATTTTTTTATCTCACTTTTTCTGAATTTCCAGGATGAAATTTTTTGAAATTTACATGCAAAAAACATCAATTTTGACACCTTTGCTGAATTTCAGGAAAAGACTAATTTATTTACATGAATTATAGGTTTTGTTGTTATCACCTTCTTCTGAATTTCCAGGATGAGGAGTTATCATTTATTTATTTACATGCAATTATTGTTTTTTTGTTGTCATCATTGATCACCTTCTGTCTGAATTTCAGGATGAGGGATATTAAATATTAATTTATTTATATTTGCAAAGGATATTGTCCTCATCTTTGTTGTTATGCAATGGATCACCTTTATCTGAATTTCCTGATGATATTTTTATGATTAATTTATTTACATTTAAATTATTGTCCTCATTTTTATCATCAATATCACCTTCTGTCTGAATTTCTGGGATGAGGAGTAAAAAAGTTTTATTTAATATGCAGATTATTGTAATTTGAAATTATCATCTTTGGTTTCTAGGATGATCATTAATTTAATGCAGATTACAAAAAATCTTTTATAAAATCAACTGAAACCTTCTGTCTGAATTTTAGGATTTTAAACAAAAAAATAACATGATCATGGTTTGTTGTTTAATGGCAAATCTTTCCAAAAACTTACATGCAATTTTGTCTTTGAATATGATCCAAATCGTAGAGCAGGTATCCTTGGAATTTCTAACTGAATGCTTTATTTCATTAAAAAAAAAAATTTCAGTCTCAATTAGTTTTATTTAATAAAGAAGTTATTTTCTGTTTCAAAATTGAGTTTTGATGTCTTTTGAACAACACTTTTTTTTTTAATAAAAAAAACACATGAAGCCCTTTAAGAATGTTCATTTTCACATTCTGCAAATTCAGTCATTTTTAATATAAATTAAGAATTTAAATTCTTTAAAAGTTATCCCAATTAACAAACATTTAAATTTCATTTATGATTGAAAGGTGATTTGATTATTTTGAAATCATTAAAAGAAAAATACCCTCTTTTTTTTCCAAAGAAAAATGGTGACCATATGGGGAAAAATCATTTCCCTTTTAAAATGAGGTTCAAATAATATAAAGGGGTGGATCACTGGACAAGTGGGAAACTAGAAAGAAGTGGTATACATTAGCTTTTTGGACAAATATTTCAATTTAGTGGAGATAACCGTTTCTTATGAAAAAATATAGATTTGTCTGTATTAAACAGACTATTTCACCATTGATCAAAAGATTAAAGTTTTCTATGTCTGATAATGACTCCAGTATGTGTTTAAATCTTTATTTTTTGATGGTCTTCAGAGTCGATTAAGGTCTATATTTGACAATCTTGCATTGAATTATTGTAAAGAATTTGGACCTAATTTTTTAAATAAAATTACCAGTATTGTATATTTGTTTGCTGCTGTTGATTTTTTTTTTTTTTTAATCATTATTTTGATCTTTAATGTACTTAGTCTTAAAACGTATTAAAGACATTTTACATGACCGAATTAAAGAATGAACAAATCCAAGGGAGACAACTCGAGATAGGTTAGTGCTAAAACCGGTTTATGGAATTGCTTTTCTCAAATACTTAAATCTGATATTTTCAGCTGAATTCCTTAATGTACAGGGAAAAGCAAGAATTTAAATTTTCTAGCAGCAAAATATATATTATTTTCTTATTTACATTTGGACTAATATTCTTATTTTTGTTATTATCCCTTCCAATCTTCTTCAGGTGTTTATTGATACAAGTAAGCTTCAGTGAATTTCCAATTGAACCTTTTATTTAAACTACAGTCGTAGAGTGTTTTTGTTCCACTGTAGAGATATTTCATCTTGTTCTCTTTGTCTTGCTCAGTTGTTGCTTTTTTTTTTTTCCACTAAATCTAAGTCTGTACTACCTGGCCAAGGGATTGAACTCACAATTACTATAACACCATATTCATAAACTGTTTAATCCACAAGGCTATTGCAATAAATAACTCACAGTATGGCATTAAAATAAATCCTTTTCACAGTTTTTGATATTTTAATGTCGTATCCTCAAATTATTACCACTAATCATTTGATTGTGAATGTAGTTTTTTTTTTCTGGGACTACTAAAGCTGTTAATAGTGTCTTTTTAGACCCTGAAATTGAATTTTTCTTTGCTTTATGCAATAGTTATAATCAATACAAGATTGGTATACTAATTAGGTTGTAAGATAGTATTTTATATATATATATATATATAGAGAGAGAGAGATTTTTTAATCTTTTTAAGGTCTCTCTCTTTTTTTCCCTAAATTTTAAGCAGGAAAATACAAAATTTAAAATTACAACCATATTGAATGTTCAAGAACCGGTAAAAATTAAATTTGATATAAAATTTTTGCATTGATTATTAAAGTTAATAAAATTTGCAGCTTAACCATTTTTTATCTTATGTTTTCCTCCCAAATCTCTTTTAATAACAGTAGCTGTATGTTCTGTAAATAATCTCATTTTGTTACAATCATGCTGTTGGAACATTTTTATCCCACCCTTAAAAATAAATTACTTTGTGTTTGAAAAAAAGAGTGGATTTATTTTAAATCTTTCAAATTCATTAATATAAAAAAACAAAAATACAAGGGTTGGAATAAGTTTTCAAAATGTTACTTTCAAGCATTTAACCTTTTAATTCTAAAAGCAATCATAATTAAAGTGTTCTTTAGTTGCATACTGAAAAAATTAAAAAAAGCATATGTTGTTGGTAATATCTTTTTTTTTCTGTTCTGGAGTTATGTCCTTTGTAGTACTGGGTAACAGTATTTTTACTATGGCAATGGCTGTTTCCAGATGTTTACAAACAATGGAAGTGAAAAAAGTAGATTCTCTATGAAAGAGTAGTAGTGTTGTTATATAATAAAAATAATAGTAATGCTGATGATAATAGCAATAACATTAATAATGGCAACTATAATAGTAATAACAACAAGTGGAAAAAATGTATGAATAAATCATTTATGATGACCTTATAATAACATTAAGGAATTTATAAGATGTGCTATCAGTTTTGACCACATGGGTAAACAAGTATTAAAATAATAACACACAGAAAAAAGTTGTAGCTTATTTGCAATATAACCAATTTTATTCCTTGTGATCATATACACACATGTGTTCATATATTTATGGCAGTAGTTCCCAACCTTTTTTAGCTCATGGCTCACTTTGAACCTAGAATTTTTCTTTTGGCCCATGAAATTATTATAGTGTAAAAAATGACTTCCATTTTACATAATTGTATCTTTATTAGATATCTTCTATGTCTATTTATTGGATACACACAGTTTCACAAGCATCTAAGATATTTTTCATCTTCAATAAAATGACCATTTATTATCAATACTTATTTTTACAATTTTTCCTATACAATTTTATACAAGTTTATTTCCTAAACAAAAAACAATATTTTTTCCTGACTAATTAAAAGTTATTCAAACACTAAGTAATTAGTAAATTTTCATAGTCTAAATATATTAAAATTATTTACATATATTTAATTTCATGAATTTAAGGACTAGTATTCAATAAAAGCTCTATGGACCATTCAATAACCTATGGCCCATATATTAAGCCTCGTGAGCCAGTAAAAATTATAAAATTTCTGTGGCCCATCTGAAATTTGTTATGGCCCATTTTAGGAAACACTAATCTATGGTATCCTGCTAGTAACAAACATTCCTGTTTAATTATTTTTGTCTTTTTAAATTAAATTTATAAAAGTGAAAGCAAATTATTTGAACCTATAAAATAAAGAAAATATAACAAATGTCTCCTAGTACAAGTATGCCATTAATGATGAGCCTAATTGTCATTTTGTCATGCAATTTATTTTTTCTTGTTTTCTTGCAAGATTGTGATATTTATCCAGCATTTAACTTTTAATTTTACTCAATAGTCTACTGTGCTATTTTTTTTTTTTTAATAATATTAATAGTAAAAGTAATATTGATCACTTCTGATGTAACTGGTAGCTTTCAATTTAGAAAGTGTGACAACAATGTCTTCAGCATTCTTTCTGATTTTAGATTTCAAATTAATATTTGTTTTATTCTGGTTTATTTATTATTTTTAACTTTTTTTCTTTTGCTTGGGAACACTTAAGTCACTTGTTTATAGAACAACTCGTTAAATCATGTTAAATGTAGCAAAGGAAAGTTAACTGATTTCTATAAATCAGTGATTCCCAAACATTTTTTTCTCTGGGCTGCATTTTATGAATTAGAATTTGTTCATGTTTCACCAAATTTTATGTGATAAAAGTACATTTTAAAAAAAACAAAAAACAGAGAGAGGCTTAAAGGGAGATAACTTCAGATTCGAAGTCAGAACATTATCATTGATAATTCTCTCCTCCAATTTGTGGACCCTAATTACTATATTCTTAACACTTGATATAATGCAAAAATATCACAATGATAAAATCGGTCAATAATTATTTATAACTATTTATACTGGAACTCATGCATGCAATTACAAGTAATCCATAATAATATTTTCAATTTTGAAATCATATTTATTTTTGGCATATGAATGTTTTTAAAACTGTTTCTAAATCTTTGTCTTTCAATCATTCTACCTCACCTGCTATTCTTCTTCCTCTGCACCTATGAGGCATGCCACACTGTTTGGGAGCCACTGCTATATGTACAAGATTTAGAAGAATTTAACATTTAAAAGAAAAAAGGAAAGTAAACTTTCAGATTAATGTGATAATAAAATCCCATCCTTTAAGCAATGTAAATTTTAGCCATTTGGCAGCTGGAATAATTTATATATCTATATTTTTTTATTTCTTAAAATAATCTTTCATGCTACTTCATTTGAGTAAAGAGAGATATCAATGAAATGCAATTTCTCACCAAAGTGCTTGCATTTGTAGAATGAATTATGGTCAGAACTAAACCCCATCTAATTTAAATGTTATTAATATTTCCTCTTTTTTTCTTTTTTTTCCAGTTACTATCGTGGAGCAGTTGGCGCACTTGTTGTTTATGACATAACAAAGCCACTGTCTTTCAGTAACTTGGAAAAATGGCTTGGAGAACTCCATGAACATGCCGATCAAGATGTCTGCATCATGGTGGTGGGCAACAAAACAGATTTACGACACCTACGTGCTGTGACGTTGGATGAAGGACGGATATTAGCAGGTAAAGAAATGTTCATCAGCTTGTCATAACCCCCCCCCCAAACCCCACTTTTTTGTATATGTATAAAAGTGATATTTACACTGAAAAGAAATGCCAGTACTTCTCATTCAAATATAAGCCAGTGTATACTAATACTGTGGTTTCATTTATACAGTCACTTCTTCAAGTTTTTTTTTGTGAGATGTAATGTGTTCAGGTTCTCTGTTGTAGCCTAGGGAAGGTTAATGAAAAGAATAATAAAATGAAGGTTGGCAATGAACAATAATACTTAGGACAAGAACAACACATATAAGATTCACCAGCAGCACGTAGAAGTAGTCAACTGCTAGAAATGAGTCAGGTGAATTCCACAATGAATCTCCAACTGTAGACCAACATAGAGTATTTACTTTTGTATTTATGTGAATGGGAACATACCCATTATTGTTTGTAGATGTGCTTCAACACCCTCAAAAAGTATGCCTGACCCCAAGGTCATTATTTGATGTAGGGTTAGTTGAAGACACTGCTGATGTTTTTGCAATAGTATTTGTATAGTAATTATATAAGACAATTTGAAAATCATTTCCTTTGACAGGTTTTGCCAATGAAACATTGTCAACAGAAAAGGAATTTTATTTCACAAAAACAAAATCTGCATTAGCGAAACAAAACATAAGTTACATTAAGCAGCTGAATGTTTAATTTTTATTTTAACTGTATCATTATATTGGATGTTGGCATGACAGTGTTAAATTCTTCCCCAAATCATATCTTCTTCTGATTCATGCTAAACTAATTTCCACCACTAGCTGGATGTGAATGCTCCGAACACCCAAAACTCAACTAAATCCATCTGCTTCACACATATCTTCCATTTAACTCACACGCTCAAAGAAAAAAAAAAAAAGGTAATACAATCCAGAATTTCCACCCAATAGCACCCATTCCTGCTTAAAGAAACAAAATGAAAACTGGAGCCAATTTGAGCCTCGAAAAAGGACATGAAAGGGTCATTTGGCAGTTGAACTGCATCTTGACCTGAGTTTATGTTTTAGCAAAAAGTGACCTCTCATCTCCAAAGACATCAAACTCTACCAGCTCGCTAATGTTGGTACCCTAGTAAATCACAATTTATCTTTCTTTTCCTGCTTTTACAACTTCATTTATCTCGTCTTTTTTATAAGAGACATCTACACTGATTTTTCGTTTATTGTATTTCATGTTAAGACAATTGTTTATTGCTTTAATTCTTTCTTCTTTATTCTGCCACTATACACTTAGTAATGCGAAAACACACATTCATATCATAACAACGGTTATTGGCATGGAAAACAGAATCGGCATGCACCTAGCTATGAATTAAATAAGAGGACGAGCTAAATACCTTAGACTTGGTAACCACTCATGAAGGACAACTCTGAATTCAAACCCAGTTAAGCATGGCTTTGGCATCTACTCTGTTGTTTCTCTGTAAAAACAGAAATCATTGTAGCAACACTTAGCATGGTTAGGATATAGTCCTATTCTCCATGAAGGTCTTTATGGCATTAAAGTATCATTATAGTAATTAGATTTTAACTAATTCCAACTGTTTTTACTTTCATTTTTTCTTTCTTTCTTTATTGATTATTTGTTTTTATTATATGTAAACATCAATATGTGTTGGTATTTTTTTTTTTTTTATCAAAGACGGTATCACAAAATATAAGAATAAATTAACACTCTAGTAGAGATGAGTAGCTTGGCAAAATGGTATGGAATATTTTTCTCATTCACTTATCTTGGGGAAGTCAAAGATGATCTTTAGAAAATAACATGTTTGTAATTTGATCAAGTTTTGTTAAATAAAAAAATAATTTTTTAAAACAACCAAACTAAACTGTAGTACCTCTTAATGAAGAGACATATGGATAATGAACTTTTTTTTTTTTTCTTTTAAGTCCTTCACCTTGAAAATGAAGAAACACTTGAGTAGGTTCATTATTTAAAAATACCTGAACAGGAAAGACATCAATAGAATTATATTTATAGAAGTGATGCTTTTATGTCATATAATGATATATCTAATCTCCTTACTAACCAGGTGTGTAACACTTTCAATAATGTTACATTATTCCAAAGTACATGGTTAGAAGATACCTTGTCCCCTGACAGATCCTACTGATATGGCAGAACTCTGTATGTACCACATAATATCAGTAAGCCTCAAAGTTAAGCTTTTGTCACTATTGGAATGTTTGTTTTAATCATTTCACCCTATGTAAGGCAATAAAGCCACTAAGACACAAGGGTGTTATTGAGTGTTAGAGAATATGAGAAAAGTATCCTAAGGAGATAGAGAGGACAATAAAAGAACAAGAATTAAGAAGATAACAAATAACCATTCTTACCATAAATAGTCATACACAAATTTCAATGGCGTTTACCTTAACCAAGGAATTTTAAAATAGAAGATTATATATATATATATATATATAGATATATATATAGTTGTACAAGGAAAAATAGTAAAGCAGAATGAATGGAATTTTTTTCTTGTTTTTTACCAGGATTATTGTCTTGGATGAAATTTTTGAAAATTATACATGCTTTTTTTTCATGAAGATAAATGTGAAAACTATCACTTAAAAAAAATCCTTTTTCTGTATGACAATATGAATTCCTAGTATCTTCTGAGGAGGTGCTAAAAAGTTTTTGTACCTTAAATCCCACGACAGGAGAAGTCAAGAGTTGGAGGTGCATGGAAAACCTGAAAGTACAAAACTTTAAAAAAAAAAGAATACTTTGCTTTCAACCTGTTCTAAAAATTTGTTTTTATACCTTCTGTAAAATAAAGAATTGTTCAGATTATTTTTTTTTTTTCACTGCATCATGCATTTTACAACATTCTTTAGGTGTACATTCTGTTACATGCTGCGTAACTCATTAGGGTCTAAGGGGAAATAGCAATGGTGTGTTTGCAACAAAATAACCTGATGGAGCTCCTTCCTCTTTTGGCTGGTTTTGAATTCAATTTTCCTTCTCCTAGACTGGTTGCCAAGAGAGCTTGGTCAGCCCTGCCATTTAATCAACAGTTGGGTGGGGGGATAGATGCATTCATACATTTCCCAAGGTTATTTGTGTGAAAATGAATATAATGAACTCTACCATTATTCAAACTCCACTCACTGCTTTCTCTTTCCAAGTCACTAAACATTGCACTGATCGTACATCATTAGAGTTACAATTCATGACAAAAGCAAAATAGAAAATAAGTTCATTCATCTGAACAAAACATGGAATGATGACTTTTCTCAAAATTATAGATGGTATTTTTTACTTTTAAGGTGGATCAATAAGTCAGTTACTTGAAGCTGAATCTTGATCTGAAATTTTCACTGTATAATGTTCAGTTTGTGGGATTCATTGAGAGTTGTTGGGTTAAGTGCATTGAAAGGAAAGAAATTGTTAAAAAAAATGTTTGTTTTGTAAAATAAATGCTTTCTTCATTATTAGTAATTATTTTATTTTGTATTCTCTTATGTACAAATAACCTTAGGAAATGTATGAATGTCTCCCCCTCCCCCAGCTAAAGTTTAAATAGTAGAGCTTGTGTAGAATAAGTGGCCGTGGTTAAATGTAAATTGTAGAACTGCCCAACAAACAGAATTCACAAAGTTTGTAATAAACAACAAAAAGAACAGGACAAAAAAATAATATTGGGCAAACAAACAATACATGCAAGACAAAAAGCAACAGTTATAAAGCAAAAAGTTCACAAGCTAAGAATTGGTGTAGACACACAAGAACAGATTTAGATTAACAAATGTAGCGTTCTGACTTCAAGAGAAAACAGGTGAGAATTCAGTCAGATGAAACTGAGAAGTGACCTTTCTTATTGGATAGAAAGAAATCCCAGCATGCATTTGTGCGGTTCTGCCTATAAATTATTTTGTATTTTGTAAAAAAAGAACGTATTTTGCAATTATTCCCACTATTGGAGTGGAACTAACAGATTGTATCTGGAAAATAAAATCTTTGTTATTCTCAAAAAACATTGTGAATGCAATATTTAAAAAAATAAACCCTCAAAGGGTTGATAATCTGTAAAAAAAACAAAAAAACAAAATCAACATATGTTGATAATGTTTTTATTTTTTTTTTTAACCAAAAAATTTGACAATTTATTATAATTATTCATTAATCATTTTTATGGTTTTTACACGAATCTAATTATTTAATTCTGTTATTAATATAATTGTTTGTCTTGTGCAGAGAATTGTCCTATAATAATAATTACATTTAGTGTGTGAAACATATATGCAAATGTAGCAACTATTATGGGACAACTCTTGGCTATGATGATAAACTGTTGGGTAGAAAAGCCACTGATTGGGAGAGTGAAGGTATCACTTCTTAATTGTTGTTGTTCTCAGGTCTACCCAGAAAGAAATCTAAGGAAAAGTTGTTACCATGGCAACCATACTATTTAAAAACTACTGTGGTCAATTTTTAAAATTTAAGTTAATAAACTGATGAGCTTTTTTCTTTGCTACCTTGACTTTATGAATGTAAGTGCAGTACTAGATTGACAGCTAGGTCTCACCATTTTACTGTTGAAATATCTAGATGTAACTGTAAGTTCTATTCTAATAGTTTTTTCTCTTGCACTTCTTTCTTGTGGGAATCTCTTCTGGCTTCCTTCTTTCCTGTCAACTATGATTTTCAAAAATTTAAATGTAATGTCAACTGCCATTTGTCTTTTTGAATCCTGTTTGTTTATTGTTCTTTCCCCTGACTAATGTTCTCTCATTTTCTTTCACTCTCGGTAAAATGTCTTGCCTATCAGTGACTTTATTGCCCTGGTTGAGATTAAATTATTGAAAATAAAACTTTAAAAACAAATCCATTAACAAACCAATGAGATTTGTATATAAGAAATATGATAAATTAAAATGTAAATCTGATGATTTCACAGAAGAAAAAAAATGGGTTGAGAAAAATAAAGAACATTTTGCTAAAAAATAATAGTGTATACTAAAAAATTAAAAATATAATTTATAATATTATCTATGTGTTAAAGAAAGTATAAATTTTTAATTAAAATTTAGTAAAATGTTTAACTATCTATTTTAACGTACTTGTCTTTAAATGTATTATCTTAGTTAGAAAAGGTGATATTTTATAAAAGCTTACTTTTCTATTAATCAAATTGACTTTTGATATCCTGATTTAATAATTCTTTGTGATGTTTTATGATGAATAAATTTAACTAGAACTAGGTTTGAGATGTAAAAGTTTAATAATTTTTTCTTATTTATATTTCATTTTTATCTTTATTTTTTTTTATTTTTTTTTATTTTTTTTTTTCAGAAAAAAATAATTTTTCTTTTATTGAAACTTCGGCCCTGGATGCAACAAATGTAGGTGAAGCATTTAATAATCTTTTAGTTGGTAAGTATGAGAACATTTTTATTAACTTAATTATTTTCTCTTATTATTTTTATTTTTTAATTTTATTCTTAACGTTAGGTTGTATTTGTGTTTACCTTGTGAGGATTGAGATAACAAGATTGCAAGCTGTGTCTACTTACCAAAAGCAGATATGATTTTTCTTATTTTTGACTTGAATTTTTAATAGCACATTTGAATAATAGTTTTAATTAAATCTCGAATTAATAATAAAACTAATTTTTTTTTTTTTGTATGCAATCAGTTGTTGAATTTATTTTGATGAATACAAAATGTACTTTTTTTTTTTTTTTATTATTGGTATCACTCCATGCAAAGCAGTAAAGCCACTAAGACACAAGGAGCTACAGGGTGTGGAAGAATTAGGAACAGAAACATTAAAAATGAGTGGAAAGAGCAAATAGCAATCAGGAGGACAGTAGATCACAATTGACATTGCATTTAAATTTTTGCAGATTAAAGTTGGCTGAAAAGCATGGAGCCGGAAGGAAGTTCCACAAGTGAGAAGTGTGAGAAAAGAAACTGTTAGTATAGAATTTATGGCTACATCTGACTCAACTATAAATTGATGAGATCTTGATGCCTGTGTAGTACTGTGCTTAAATTCATAAAGTCTAGGTACCATAGTGAAGAGCTCAGTGGAACAATTACCATGAAAGTATTTATAGAAATGACAGAGAGAGGCAAGTTTACAATTTCAGCAACTATTTTGAAAAGTCTAGTGGACCACAGTGGGTATAGTCTCATGGGTCACCTTCTATGCAGGCTTGTATTAGACTATTTCTTGATAGTAATGGCAAAAGGTATATAATTCAGTGGTAATAAAAAGAGTATATAATTCAGTGGTAATAAAAAATGGCAATAGGAAAGGGAAAATTCATTAAAATTTGATAATACAATTTTATTAAGACATTTTTTTTTAATGAAGTTTGTTGCCACTGATATGGAAATTTTGTTTTGCAAGAAGACTGCATTTTACAAGGTGTTGTTTATTTTTCTACTACAAAGTACTCAAGTTGAAAAATGAGGAATTAGTTTAATATTTTTTTGTTTGTCTTACAAATGATAGAAAAAGATGTATTGTTATTTTGTCTGATGCCTTTTATGCTTGTGTGATGTTTTACAACTGTACTCATGGCATCTTAACATTGGCTCTAAAAATACTATAATTTTATGAATGTTATTCATTTACTTTTAATGTTTGAATTGAATAGTTAGTCTATGTAAATATAAAACTATTTCTTCATTTTTGCTTTCCTCTTTTTATCCATCTTTTAGTCTTTACTGCCCCCCATCATCACTGATCTCTGTTTTCATCAGATTTCAGCCATTTATGCCCTCTGGCTCCTTTTTTTTTTTTTTTTTTTTTTTTTTTTTTGTGTCTGCTGTAGTTGGCTACTTTCCAGAAATTTCAAATCAGACCCTTTATTCAATTCACAGAGATAGATTATTTTCATTCTGTAGTCCATGATAGAAGATATCTCATATAATATAATTTGTCCTTGTAATGTCATGTGTCTCTTTCACCGAATCAAAGTATACAACATTTTTGCTATACCTGACCCAGGGATTGAAACTGCAACAGTCAGATAACTTGTTTTGCTTAACTAATGCTCTTATTCAGGACAGTTTGGCAATGGAAGAATTAACTGATACACAATATTCACTAGCATAGAGATTAAAATAAGAACAATCTTCTCATAGGGACTGAATAAAGTGTTTAGTTTGAAATTCTTAGACAAAAACAAGAAGAAAGATTGTGTGTGTGTGTGTATAATAGTATATAATAATTCTTCATTAAAAATTCAGAGAAATTTAATTTTATCTTTGTCCCTTTTTTTTTTTTTTTTTTTTAAAAAGAAATGACCATTTGATTATGATGAACTATAATTTTATGTTATATCCATGGTAATATCACTTTTATGTGTCTCTAGGCTTATGGTAAAATCATGTTGAAACACTGATTCTTGTTTGATCAGCAAAGTTAAGTAGTGTTGAGCTTAGATACCAAGATAGCGAACACTTGGTACTGTAAGCCAAAAGCAGATGCAAAACCAGTTGAACTTAAGGTTAGCAAATTCATCTTGTAAGACCTTACTTGCTATGGAAACCACAGAAGCAGCACCAAGTGTTGTTGAGAATTGTGGCCCCATATTCCTCAGTAGAGTCTATGTGACTAAAGGAGAAGTGTGTGTGTGTGTGTGTGTGATATAAAATCTGTTTATATGGTTGAAAATATTGTAATAGAAAAAAATAGTATTTACTGTTTCTTTTTTATAAGTTATAACTTACTCTTACTGAATCTTTAAAACTAGAAGACTTAAAATTCGTTCTGGTTGTGAAAAGTAAAAAAAAAAAACAAACAAATATTCTTGAACTTGTTTAGAAAAAAAAAAAAAGTAGAGCTTTTAAAATGTCCGGAGTATTTTGTTATTAAATCTACGAGTGAAGATTTTGAAAATTCAAGTGACCAATAACAATTGAATTGGACAAAATTTTAATTTTGAAAGAACTTTTAAAAATTTCTCTCAATGTCTTTAAAGGTTCCATCCACACAGGCTGTAAGTTATTACTGTTCTTGAAGTTAAAAATAGCTTGTAATATGAGTTTGAATTTTTCTAACTTTTCATGGTTAGTACTGAAAAAGTCTAAACTAAAGTCTACTTCAATTCTGTACTTCTAAAGTCTCCATCTAAACTGTGAAATTTTATTTACTATTTATTTATTTTCCTCAATAGTAGAGAGGTTCACCTATGGTCCAGTACATGCTCCTCCCCAGTCTTTTGAACAGAAGTAGAGCTTTCTGCCTCGATTCATGTTTAGTATTGGGTTTTCTGGTTCCTTCTAAAGTCTTTTTCGTTTTCTTTCACTCTCAGTAGCCCCTTGCATCCTGGTGGTAATATCGCCTTGCTTGGGGTGAATTGATTAAAAAATGTTCTGAATTTAATATATAAAAAAGATGTCTTTTTACACGGTTAATAGATGAGTAGAAGTTGCCTCCCTTGTTACGTCTAAACCTATGTTAAAATTAACATTTTTGTTTTTTGAATCTTTAAGAAGAAACAAATTTATAAACTAATTTTTGACACTTGAATTTGAATATCTTTTTCTATTTCAACTGATCAGGATTGAAATATATGAAATTGATGATATAGTCTACACGGTATTGAAGAAAATGTCTGATAAATTTCACAGAACCATATCAATTTAATTTTTTTTTCTGCAGGTATCACACATTAACAGAAATAAGTCCTTCAACACATGCTGGATTTGTGGCTAGAGAATTCTTGGTATTGATCCTGTTGATCTCTGAAATCAATTTTAGGATAACCCAAAACAGCTTCATTTTCTAGAATCTTTGGATTTAATGAATTTCAAGGTTATTTTTGCCAAACAATCAAAGAATAAAAAAAAACAACTGAATATATAATGTGTAAAATCAATGGGACTAAATTAAGCTATTGTTGCTAGTTTAGTCTTTGTCTGATTTAAGGGTAGCAGACTTGGCTAAACTGAATGAATCAGTTACAAAGAAAAAATAGATTATATTTATTTCTTAAATATTCAAGGATGTTTTGCCTATTTAAGAGTTACCCTGTTGGTTGGGGTCAAAAACATACTGATTGCATCCACATGCAGAGGACTAAAACCTCCACAAAAAGAAGTCATCTATTTACTGTACCAATCTACCTTTTTATTTATCAAAATGCCAGAATTTGACATAAAATAATCTGGCCAATGGTTAATATAGCATAAATCAAGGCAAACCTAACAAGTACCGTATTTTTTTGCACTATAGTCCACGCCTGTATATAACCCACACTCCTATAAATTCAACTATCTGGACATAACTGGCTTGACGCTGGTAACTAGTTTTTGTGAAGCTATGTTCTTAACCCCGGCCAAAGACACAATCCATATATAACCTGTACCTTACATATTTTGAGAAAAAAGTCATGGGTTATAGTCCAGAAAATATGGTAATACAAACAGTCAACCACAGAAAATTGTGTAAAATTGTTGTAAATTGAATTTGGAGTCCTCAAAGCTATTTTCAGGGAATTGATTTTAATAGAGATCATTTATTGGAGCTTTGTTTTTGTATTAACTTCATGAAAGGCATTAAATTTACATACACACAAGTGGTGACTCTAACACTTGGGTACTTTGGCTGAATCTAAGTAGCCTAAACTGTCGAATCTATTTCAGGCCAACAAAAATTGTCTTAGCAGAATAG
Source organism: Acanthosepion pharaonis (assembly GCA_903632075.3). Classification (NCBI taxonomy): domain Eukaryota; kingdom Metazoa; phylum Mollusca; class Cephalopoda; order Sepiida; family Sepiidae; genus Acanthosepion; species Acanthosepion pharaonis. Next base: position 379,404 of record CAHIKZ030001547.1, read on the forward strand.
AATGTTTTTGTGTTTTTGACTTGTGAAATCTGGCCTACAAATTCTGGTCTGAACTAGTAAGAATAAAAACATCTCAAGTAGTTTTAATTTAAGGAATTTTTCTTTGTTTCAACTTCATAACTTTAAATCTTGATTCAAATAAATTTACTGTCCATTCTCATAATGCCATATGAACAAAAGTCAGCTAAGGTAAATTTAATTCAGCCCAGCCAACTACTAAACAAGCTTTTGTTCATCATTCTAATAACATTAGCTGAGCTAACAAATTTCTGCCTAAACTAAAATGTTCTAATGGTTTAAATTTACTATTTTAAGGTATATAACTCTGTCACAACTTCATAACATAAAATCTTTAAAAAAATGTTGAGTTTCATAATAATGTTAAATGTACAAAATTTAATGATGGCAACTTAAACTCATTGATTTTAACTTGACCTCTTGAAATGAATAAACTGTAAGACAAAGCCATAATATATAGACATCATAAAATAACATTTACTAAACAGTTGTAAATATAAGCAACTATTTCTCATACATGTTCTTGTTTTTAATCAATCAACAATGGTTTTTCTGTGAATAAGAATTGTGTAAAACTTTCAGCATTATTCCCTGTAATGTAAAACCAAAACATTTCATACATAACTAACAACATACTTATGATTTTAATAATATTTACTTTAGTAAAGTGTAATTCCTTTTTGTTTTAAAAGTATTTTTTACTATAAGTTAAATGAATTAAAATAATTATTTCATTAATAAATTTCCTTGAAAAGTTTTCAACAAAACTAAATAACTTCAACTAGTCCTAAAATTATTTAGTTTAGGTGATAAAATACCACAAAAACAAAAACAATTATTCATTTAAATCTTTAAAAATCAATATTAAATATTCTAAAATATTAGTTATTTTATTAAAAATGTTATTTATTTCATTAACAAATTAAAATATTACTAATTTTTTTTACCTATGAAAAAAAGTTTTCCAGTGACATATATTCCCTCTGTAGATGCTTTGCAGCACAAATACCCAAATATGTTTGAATATGATTCCTTAGTAAATTGTATAATGATGATATTTTAAAAAGTGCAAATCAAGCAATATCATTTATAGTTACTTTGTAAACTAATTTTCTTGTCTACTATATGTGAAATGAAGAGATTATTACTTACAAAAAATACATTTTTACCTTTTAATATATGTGTGTAATACTGTAAATGCATTGTTGATTTTACTATAGAAATTCATTGAAAATTTTAAAAAAATGATTATAATTATAGTTATTGCAGATGACTGTATATTATTTAAATAAATGTAAATGAACTATAAGCCATATGAACTAGGCAACAAATTGAAAATATTAAAAATCAACCACTGAAAATTATTTGCCCAAATTCTCTTCTGCTTAACTTGAATGTAAGACAGTAGGTTAAAAAAAAGATAAGACAAATCATTTAAAGTACTTGGTGGGAAGAAAAATTCTCCAGATAAAGGGAAATAATCGTGTTGGTCGTCATACAATGTCCTGCCGAGTAATCTGGGTATGTACAGATATCTTCAATCGTAATTAGATTTTAATTAAATGCTTAAAGTTTTCTACTTAATATGATATCCTAAATTTTTGTTTAAAAAAAGAAAAAGTACTCAGCCCAAGTAACATTGATTAGCTAGAGTCTGTGTATGTATATATATATATGTGTGTGTGTAAGCCTACCTAGGTCTTTAGGTTTATATTAGGGTTACTCTACTTCGTGTATTGAGCACTTTATGTAGTTAGTTTTACTTATTTTGGAGTTTTTTTCTTTGGACTCTGAGCTTGAACTCTGGACGATTGTTTTCATCTCAATTTCATGTTCTTAGTTCTTACTTTTTTTATTCCTCATTTTTCCTTGGGTGCTGGTTTGTTCTACTACAAGCCAAAATACCCAAGGTTTTTCCAAGCGAGTACCACTAATATATATATATATATATATATATATATCCTACTGAGCCAGGTACTACCTATCTTTTTTCACTACATGGGATCATCAGGGTGAACTGGATAAGGAGGAATTAACTAGGAACAAATTTATTGATAAAATCACGGGTAAATCCTAAAATTAGAATAAGCTTAAAAAGATATAAAGCACATGACAAAAGAAAACAAAAAAAACAAACCTTTATTCTAATAACCAAGCTTTCTGGTGCTTTTTTTTCTTCCATTTTTCCTCAGATGCCAATTTATTTGAAAATTATGCTATCCAGGTTTTTCACCCACCAAGTTTAAATAGATTTACCTTATATATATATATATATATATATATATATAACTATAGGTGTCATAACATAATTTACCTATTAGAATGCACACTATGCCAGAAACAATATGTGGGAAAATCTGAATGGCCCTTTCACTACAGAATTAATAATTAATGTAATTGGATCAAGTCAGCTCTCCACAAAAGATTATTACCTGTAGAACAACATTTCTGCCTAGAAAAACATTATTTTAAAAGCCATGCCAAATTCACTATAATTGAAAAAAAAAAAATAGGCAGAAAAGATAACACTAGAAAAATTCTAGAGGAACATGAAGACAAATGGATTTTGCACCTCAAAACACTTTGTCTAGATGGGCTTAACCACAAATTTAACAACATAGATAGAATTAATATATAATCCCTTAAATCAAGCCTTATCCACATTTCTCACCTACTCAAGACAGACATGTTAAGGTATCACACTTATACACACACCCATACACTTACACACATCATACACATTCCCAAAGAACTAAAAGATAACATATACTTAACACACATTCCATTCCTAGTAACCAATAAAACTGTCAAAATGACCAAGGAGGGAATTCTGAGATTCATGAATCTCCCCAGCCTCTATCTTAAAAAACAACTTAAAAGAGGCCATTTGACCAACACAAGGACTGACCAAAATTAATGTTAAAAAACAAATGAAAACTACAGATAAAGTTAATTTTCTTCAGAAAGTCATTCGTTCTTGTAGTTCACTGCTACCAACAAGCAGGATGCTTTTTCTCCTGATGATGGCCATGCTGGCCGAAACTAGTCATCGAACCTAATTGAAATAATAAAACAAAAAAATATTAATATACAACCCAGTGTGTGTGAAAATTTTAATTAAAAAAATTTTTTAAAAAACAAAACATTACAAACATACACTTGGGGGAGAAGATATATGATATATATATATATATATATATATATATATATATATATATATATATATATATATATATATATTTAAAATATTTTGATTCAAACATGTTTCATTTATAAACATATTATGAAAATTTATTTTATATTTTTTTAGTTCTGGAACTAATTGTTTTAAGATGAAATTAATTTGTTGATTCAAGTTACCACAAAGGAATTTTTTTTGCGCGTAAGTGAATATTTAATCTCCTCGAGATCATCTTCATGGTTCAAAATTATAAAAGACAGGACAACCCGGATTGTTAACTGTGATAGTATTGTGATGGTGTTTTTTCATGTGACTGAGTATATATATATATAAAATATTTAAATTTATCTGTTGTAGCTATGGAATTTTGAGAAAAACAAGCTTTTAAAGCCATTTTGCATTTCTACCAATTTCTGGTGATATTAAGTTATATAAGGAATAAATTCACAACAAAAATAAATTTAGGTTCAACATTAAATTAAAAAATAAAAAAATTAAATAACACTACGTTCATATTTGTTTTTTAAAAATCACCATCATAACAATTACAATTTTTGACAAATTTTATAATTATATATTATATATATATGATATATATATATTAAGAAGAAGAGAGAAAGTACTTTTTTTTTAGGAAAAAATTTTAAAAAATATATGTTTTGTTTAATTTTCCTTAATTTTGAAAACTGATTAGAAAAGCTAGAAAAGATGATGAAATAACAAAATGGATATAGACATAATATAAATATATTTTTAATGATAATAGTCATTACGATGATTGATTTAAATCAGCCCATTATGAGTGAATCTCTGTTTAACATTTTTTGCCTTACATACAGTTTTGTCTTTCATTCCAACCTAAAGAACCAAGAAAGCACATTTTCATGTCTCATTTTTACTTTTGTTTTGGATGTCGTTTTTCGACCGATCCTAAAAAAATCAGACAAATTTTCCAACACAATTAATGGCATCATATTTATATGAATATATATATTAAAAATGTGTGTGAATGTGTGTGTGTGTAATATATACAAATAAATATATTTATATGTATATATATATATATATATATATAAATATAATAAATTTAAGAATATATATATATATATATATATATATAAAAATTATAACATAAATGTTATAAAATTTTATCTATTATAATTTTTTAATAAAAATAATTGAATCTGCTTTCAGCTTTTGTATTTAGCATTTTTCTTTTAAGAATAGTAATTGTAGGTTTATTGGAATTCCATTGTATATACCAATTATATATTTATATATATATATATATATATATATATATATATATATATATATATATATATATAGAAGATTATCCAATATATATATAAAATTTGTAGATTATTAGCTAAAATAAATATCAGTATCAGATAGAAAAAAAATTTGGTTGGATTGAATTTAAAACACACCAATCACATTTTTTTGATATACCACCAAAATAATTACATTTATTGTTATTATCATTGCGGTTAAATTAAAAAGTTTTGTAAAATTTACCAATTTACAATAATATTAACTTATATTATCATTGTCCCCAATCTCTTACAACATTACTATCATCACATCTACTATTATCATATAGATTATATATATAATTATTAAAAATAATCTGTAAATCAAACATATTAAATATATAAAAATAACCAATAAGGTTTACAAAAATGAAATTTCTAGAAAGTTACATCTACAGTCAATAAAAATAAGCAAATAACCAGCTTTAAAATAATATAAAAATGTTATAATTTTTTTATAAAAAATAAAATAATATATAAATTTTTACCTATCATAATTTTATACAAACCCACCACATGTATATACATACATGCATAAAATATTATTCAGTGAAAAAAAAAAAATGTGATGAAAATTGCTGACAAATATACATTCACGAGACATTTTTTCACCCTTCCAATCTTTTGAATTTCAACATATAAATGCGTATGTATAGACACAACACCACCCATATACATACATATGTCAAATCCGAAACTGTCCACATATGTTTATATATGTATGAGTCCTGATGGATGAGCAAGTGTGTATGTGTCTGCATACCTCTGTTAGGGTGTTGGACATGCATCGATGTTTGCATTAGTACGATGATGACAAAACGACGATGATTCCCCCCGACTCCAAAATAACACCAATACACGCAATCTACATAAACCCAAAAATTTAAAAAAATTAATCAGTTTGTCTGACGATTGCAAAGCGTGAAACCCAGGGTCACAAACTCACATCAATCCAACCAAATATATAATTATTTGGAAAAAATTATAACATCAATAATGTTAAAATATATGTTTAAAAATAGCCATTTATTTCAACAAATGTGAAACAAATTGATAAGAATAGATTTTTATGAAACATATTTATGTTATAATTTTTTAAATAAATAATATACACGGAATACATGTATCAAGCACTCTTTTAAGAATAGTAATTGTTGGTTATTAAATTCATCCGTATATACCAATTATGAAACACAGATTCTGTATACCAATATATATATATATATATATATATATATATATATATATATATATATATATTTCACATTCAAAAAACAATACACTATGATGTGATTTAGGTTTGGGCGCAAAGGATATTTCAACAAATTCGATACATGTGATTCTTTTTTGGAGACATAGCAGAATTTAAAATGATCTAACAATACGAGCACTTTTGAATAATCTATTAGATATTATCAAGGATGTGTTTTTTTTTTAAATTTTTTTACAGAATATATATATATTTTTTATATGTACATATAGGGATAAGAATGTTTTTAATTTATGAATATGGTCAGAATATTCTGGCCCTGTTCAGAATTGATATTATTGAGTTGGCTTCTTCCTTTTAATTATTAATGCTTCTATACTTTTTTGCATGTAAATGAGTCTATTAGTTGAAAGTGTTCAGATCTAAGAATTGTGAGTTCAATACCCGAAAAATATTAGAGGTGAATGAAAAAAAAAAAATTTATATAGTTGATATCTATATATATGTAATTAACTGTAAACTAAGATATCCAGAAAAGGCATACATGGAACTAGATATATAAGTATACATATCCCCAATGGACTAAATAAATTTATTTATAAATTCCAACTTATATATTTATGAATATGGCCAGAGTATACAATGGTTGCAACATCATGAATATGACAATAAAATGAGGACAACTGTCCAAACAATGTTAAATAGTTACATATATTAGTGAATATATATTTTATATATATATATATATATATATATATATATATATATATATATATATAAATATATATTGAAACAATAAAAAAACAAAACAAAAATAATATGCAATTATGCTATTTTATGTTAATATAATGTCATAACTGAATGTTTATAAGAAGTAGACCATCTTCAGGACATATTCATGAAAAACATAAAATCTGACGTTGACATTATATTAACATTAAAACAGCATAATTGCATATTAGGATTTTTTGTTGTTTTTTTCCGTATATTTTTCTTCATACTGTCGGATCTATATCCATATATTTGCTTACATATCTATATATATATATATATATATATATATATATATATATATATATATAGATATATATATATAATGTTTGTCATAACAGGGTTGACAAAAAAATTTTTATTTATAAATTTTTTTAATTGAATTAAGAATAAAATATAAAATTTAATCTAAATTAATTGTTTTTTTTTCTTTTATAGATATCTTCAAAGTCCAAGTAGAAAACAAACCTTTGGATGTTTCCCAAAAAAATGTCTCAAAAAAATTGAATAATTCTAATGACACGGACAATAAAAGTGGGGGATGTGCTTGTTAAACTTCAACATGACAGCAATGAAGGAAAAAAAAAAAAAGACAAAACCCAACAACAACAACAAATGCTGAAGATACAGCTGATGCTACAATTGTTTGAGAAAGGATTTTGCCACCTTTTCTTTTTGACATTTTTTTTTTTTTTCCTGCTTTTTTTTTTTTTTTTTAAACCTAATAGTTCCACAATCAATGTTCAAAGATATGAAATCTTTATCATGAATCCAAATACCTCTAAGCTAATTTGATTTAATGTAAAATTATTTTAAAATTACCTAATATCTAAAACCTTAAATTTTTATTTTGACTAATGTCAAAGATCTAAAGACCAATTACTTTTCTCTTTTTTTTTTTTTTTCCTCTTCATCTATGTGAAATAATACCTAATCTCTTACACAATTATTGGCTCAAAAATATCTAAAATTTTATAATTGTATATGTGTAAGATGGATATTGAGTACAGTCTTCTTATGCAAGATATACATTTGGAGAGGAACTCTTTGGGTTTTGGCTCTTATTAAGAAATGCTGTTCTCTATTCTGTTACATATCTAACTATTTATCTGTCTGTTCATACATATCCTTGTTCATATCTATGTACAGTACAAATAATGACTATCATCGTAATTTAATAAGGCATCAAGTGAGATTATACTAATTATATCTATTTTTCTTGAATGTTTCATTAATACTTTAAAAAAATGTAGTAATTCCTGTTTTATTACTACACACCCACACAGAGATAAAATTGTTGCTATAACATTATTTTTGAGTTTTTTTACTTGTCGATTGATTTAAGTTCAGCAGTAAAAGAATACATTTTTACTTAGCTAATTCTCTTCATATGCATCTTGAACATTTTTTTTCCTATTTGCTTACTCTTAAGTCCAGCATAATAGAGTAGGTTTGAATAAAAGTATATTATGGAAAATTCAATCAAAACTAATTTGTTTTCCGAACAAAAAAAAAAAAAAATGAAAGGATAGGATGTTTTGAATAAACAAACAGGTTGAGGAAAAAATGTAAAACAAAATAACGAAGGAGTCTGGAATAATTTTGGGTAGTTTGTGGGGGTTAAATATTTCAAACAGACTCATCTATTCTGGACATAAGACTACATATATCTTTTAGACATTTTGCAAACAATTACACATATCTACATGTAGAAATGTAGTAAGTATTTATACTGTAGACATGACAGGTTTATTTTTGTTTAGAGCCCAGAATGTAATTAATACAAAAATCATAAATTCTTACTTACATGTTTTAAAATTTTTACATACAACAGCTAAAATAGTTAAAGATTTTTATTAACAAAAAGAACATAATACACTGTTGAGACACAATATAAATTTTGTGTGTGTGTGTGTGTGTGTATATATATATATATATATATATATATATATATATATATATATATATATAAAAAACACACACAGATGCTTATAAATATTAGCTAGCATAAAAGGTTAGTATTGTGCACAAATTACTACTTAGTTTTTTATTGGTAAAAATATCTATGATGCAAGTAAAGAAATTTTTTTATTTAGGGGATTTTTGATTTTTTTCCTTCATTTATAAAGAATAAACATTTTTCTGTTAAGAAAATAAGATCACTGATTTTTCCTTTTGACTGAAAACACTAATTTTGTATTTTACTAGAATATATAAACTGTATATATTTCAAAACTCATTTAGACATTTTAAACAAATTTTTACTTATTTGTAAGTTACTTCTAAATATTTGATAACAGAGTTTGTTTTTTATGCAAGTGGGAATACTAGCATTTTCACTTGTTATACAAAAACTTATTCATAGTTTCACTTTCAAGAATAAACAATTTATAAGCTTTACTTAATAATGGTCTTATGTGAAAGAGAAGCACTAAAAAGGAAAGGAAATAAAATTGTATACTGAAATTGCTGCAAAAACCTTGTATTAAAGTATATTGTTATAATTGTTCTATTTTATTAATAATAATTGTTATTAATCTCTCACTGGAGCTAATTTATAAAATTAACCTTTAGATAGTTATCTATGTAAAGGAAAAATGTTTACCGGATGCTTTATCTAAAATCACACATATTATATATATATATATATATATATATATATATATATATATATATATATAGAGAGAGAGAGAGAGAGATACAAGATGGAGCATAATTATCTGTAGAATAAGTTAATTTTAAAAAAGGACTCAATACAGAGTAGAGCTTATCCATAAGCGACTAAGGGGAGGGGTGGGAAGATTAATGTATAGACAATTGTAACATAGATTTTATAGTTGAAAATTAAAAGGCTTCTTTAAGAAATCAGTGAATACAATTAAACCATTTAAAATTAAAAAAAATGTGGAACATCCATATTAAGGTATTAATAATACTGACTAGACAGCAATACATAGCTATATTAAATCTAAATAAGCAAAATAAAATAATCATTCATAGAAGGTGCACTGCAATTTACTTACTAATTATGACCATATGAAATAGTACTACCAGATTCAAAGTTTATCTATATATTAGGTGAAAGATAATTTATGCCTATATAATTCTGATTTAATTCAAATTTTTTGGTTTATTAGAGAATTTTAATCAGCAAATCTAATTTTTTTTCAATTTTTGTTAAAGCTTAAGACTCAAAGGTTCATTTAAATTTAAATGTTCTAGCTTTTTTTTAAAAATTTCCATTTTACTGTAAGAGTTTTATTAACCTCTTTTAAATTCCAAAGAATATTTGGAAAGAGATATTCTATTTTTATAAGTGCTTATTGGTGAAAGATAGGATATGTAGGTACCATCTAGTTTTAAAAGAATTCTTAGTACTCACTATATAAAATTTTTCAATTGTCGGATTTCCAATTGTAGAAATAGTGCTTAGGTAAACAAGAGAGTTGGTCAGACATTTGTTTTGCATTGGGTAATTGCTAGAATTTCTGCAATTACATTTGTTAGTATTATCAACATTAGTTAACTAGGGTGTATTTTGCTTTTGAAATTAAAAATAATCATTTACTCACCAGTTATTTACCATCGCCTGAAAAACAACCAATGCTGAAACATGAAAGAATATTGTGTGGTATCATGAAAAAAAAATTTTAAAAAATAATATATATATATATATATATATATATATATATATATATATATAATATAATTATTTTTCCTTCCTTTATTTTTTTATTTATTTTTAATAGAACCTATCAATCAAGTGCTTGCTAATTTGAAATGATTTTTTAACCAATTATTATTTTAAATTGTTTTAGGTTTACAGCCATATCATGTTAAAACAACAGTTTGCATATGATTGCTGAAGTTAAGCAACATTGAGCCTTGTCAGTACCTAGATGGATAACCGTTTGGAAATACCAGGTGCTGTAAGCTTGGATGTGCTGGTGGTGTCATGGATAAAAACTCAGAATTGTTAATCAGAGAGCTGAGTTCCAATTTCAGTTGGGTTCGTTATATTCACACATGCAAATACCCTTGGTAAAGATATGAATCCACTTCTCCTCCTCCCAGCTATGGGTTAATTAGTAAGACATGTATCAGTAAATCATTATTACCTCCCAAAAATTTTTTAAAATCTAAAAATATTGTCTAGCTTTAAATAACCTGAAAAGGGTTGATAAGCCATAAAAAAAAACAAATCAATCAAACTAAATTATTTTAATTATAAATTGTACTGAATGTATACTATTTACTGTTTTAGTTGCATATTATTATTAAATTGATTATTTATATTATTATTAAATTCTTTTTCTTTTTTTTTTTTTAAGTGTTTGTTAATTTGCAGTGACTGTGTTTAACCAAATTATAAAACAATCAAAATTTATAGTGTGGACTGTATATACAAGCATAATCCAGTTCAGAGCCCCAGGGAGCCTTCTGGCTGGGGGGTGGTGCAGTACCTATCTTTTGGGAGGGGGCCAGGTTTATTGCCTGATGCCTGAGGCATCCCCACAAGGGGAAGTAAGTGCCAAAGGGGGCTTGAGCAATTTTTCCAATGGTATTGCAGTTAAACCCACTTTAAACCTTGACTTTGTTTCACATTCAGTAGTGACGTAAAAACACTGAAAAATACCCATATAAGGGGTAATCTACCAATTTAACTAAGAACATAAAAAGTATGAAAAAAGGAAAAATACACAAATTAAATGAAAAATACCTACACACAAATTGTCCAGATATATATATATATATATATATATATATATATATATATATATATATAAAGAACAACAAAGAAAACAAATTGAAGCAAGAAAATTCTGGCATTCTTGTATCATTTCCACTGAGTGCATTGACAACTGTTTTGGATTGTCTTATACATTTTGCAGCAGAAATACCTCCCACATAATAGTAAGACATTAGTGGCAATGGTGTCTTCATTGAGTTAATGTCTTACCATTATGCCACACCCTGAACTATCACTGGTACTTTTGTTTTCTTTTTTTTTTCTTTTTTTACCTTAATCCATACCCAAAGGAAAATTTTTCATCTTTTCAGTAAAATTGCTATGTGTTTTACTAACATCTGTCTATATTTCTGAGATGAGGTATTGTAACTATTTACATTGTTCGAACTGTTGTCCTCATCTTTATTTTCATATTCACAACGTTTCAGCCATTGTACACTCCTGCCTTCTTCAGTTGATATACATTGAAATCTTGAACTGAACCATTTATTTAGTCCACTGGGGTAGATTGTTCTCATTCCACATGCCATGCCTTTTCTGGCTATCTCAGTTTCAGTTATCTCCCTTTAGTAACTCAACTCTCCAAGTTTTTGTTCACCACTGCCTTGGCCAGGTATTGAACTCACAACTCTTTGGGTCAAGTCACTGGATTACTTCAACCAATGCTTTTATCCACTGAGTCACCGAGATATCCAGAAAAGACATGGCATGTGGAATGAGAACAATCTAACCCCAGTGGACTAAATAAAAGGTTTGGGTCGAAATTCTAATGTATATTATTTGAAGAAGATCGATGTATACAATGATCAAAATGTCATGAATATGACAATAAAGATAAGGACAACAGTCCAAACTATGTAAATATTTTTTTAGTAAATTTGGTGATTCCCTTCTTAACCACCTGAACACTTCTTAATTGATCCTTGTTTTTTGAGAATGGTGCAGATTGTGGATTTTTTTTTTTTTTTTTTGCCATTCCTTATTCCACACTTGATTTGCTAGCACTTTTCCCACTTTGATATTCAGAAATTATTTCTTTAATTTCTATATTAATTGATTTTTCTCACTTGCTTCTGTTGATCCAGGGTTATGTCTTTAGTAAAAACTCTTATGAAAAATATTATTGATGTTCACACTCACTTAGAAATATACATAGTCAATTCATGGTTCATTATTCAAATTTAAGTTAGAGAAATTTAATTTTCTTTATATATAAACTATTTATTGTTCAAGTTGTTTATTTAGCAAACTGTACATAGTATTTGATCATTAAAATTTGTTGCTTTAGATCAGGCCTGTAAAATTATAAAGTGTGAAACATTGCAATAATTGCAGAAAATTAGGTCACTTGATATTCATAACTTAAAACAATTACTTGGTTACTTATTTTAGTGCTTTATTTTACTTGTACTTATTGTCACATGATGCAAACAGTAGTTGGTACCTTATTTAAACAAATTAGTCATAAAAAGTGTCTTTTTTTATAGCTATCTGTCACTTATATTATTGCCAACTCAGACCGTTTTTACATTTACATAAGTAGTGAAGTAATCATTCTAAGTACCACAGTTAATCGAAATAAGTGATGCATAATTTGTTGTGGAAAATTAGCCAGGGCCACAAAAATAAATTTTTTGCAGCAAATTACTGAGTATGAGTGAGATAGAAATACAGACAGGGGATGGTGAGACTTTTTTCTTTTTACTCTGGAGATTTAAAAGGATTAATTGGAGACAAAAACGGTGAAATATTGGTTGAATAAAGCCAGGTTTCTAAAAAAAAAAACTGAATTTTTCATTCACAATCAGTTGCTGAGTTTGTTCTGAACACAGAAAAATTTACCATTTATAAAAACCCACTTGCACAAGGTAATCTCATGGGTCACTTATGTCCTATAGGCCACATTTTGTTCAGGTTTGCTCCAGTTTTTGAATCTGTCAGTTCTATGTACATTTGTCTCAGTATTTATGAAAGGAAGTGTGATGTGGTCAAATGAATCAGAAAATCTTGCTATAAAGTGGATTTTGTTTTCTGTTAAAAAAAAAAAAAAAAAAATTTCTTGGGAAATATATATTTTTTTTTCATCTCTGTCGATCATGTTAACAGGCAATTTGTGCAGCAATATGACATATTTAAGAGATGAGTGAGTGACATCCTGTATTTCAATTCCCAAAGAGGATTGAAGCTGTATTCTGAAACTAGTGATAGCTGGATAAATGAATCTTTTATCTATCTATATCTATCTATATCTATCTATATATATATATATATATATATATAATAAATATATAAATTTTTTTTTTAAATATTGCTTAACATCTTCAGTGCTATCTTGGATATTTGAACCCTTATATAATACCATCTTTGTTTTTGTTAGAATTACCATCAGAAATTGCTATATAAGATGATGCTTTATTTTGATAAATAAAATTAAATTAAAAAAAAATGAATGATGCTAATGTACATTCTTTGCATTTTGTTTTTCTTTATAAAGAATTTATCAAAAAATAGCTTTACAAATCAGGATAAAAAACGCCTTGAGGTTTTTTGTTGTAGATTTTTATATTGTCTTAAATAAAACCATAGAATGGACACACCTGCATCTGAGGCAACATACATACAAGATATATTGTGTTAGTAAAAAATATCTGGCTAATATATTAATGGCATCTTCTTCGTTCTTGTCTGAATTTTGAGGTGTTTTAATCATTGCATAATGATTGGTTTGTAGAATTTCCTCTCAGCCAATCAAATACAATGGCTGTCCTTCCTTCCTTCCTTCTTTCTCCTTATCACTTCTTGCTTGAATGTCATTTTTATTTCTCTCTCACCTTTTCCTTTTTAACTGATCTCTTACATTTCATTCCTTATTTGGTATCTATGTGGATGACACAATGATTTACTCTTGTCTTAAAAGCAAGTCTGATAGTTTTGATAAACTGGCAGCTGATCTCAAAAAATGACCTACAATCTGTTGTTAACTGGGGCAAGAAGTGGCTTGTTAATTTTAATGCAACTAAAACAAAACTGTTCTCTATTAATTCTTAAAGAACTTTTTTTTTGTCTTCCATTAGCATGGCTGATGCTAACCTCCAGGAGAGCAAGTCTCTGCACCTTCTTGATCTCTGGTTTTCATCTGTTTCATCTGACATGAGAAAGTCAGTTCACTGTGTGATTTTTCTCACCAGAATCTATTGCACATTTATAAATCTACCATTTGTCCATGTATTGAATGTTGCTGCCACATCTGATCTGGCACTTCTATACATCTAGAGTTTCTTGGCAATGTTATTGGTTCTGACCTCACATCTCAGCTTCAGTCATTTTATGTAACAGAGAGTCAGGTCAGTCCAATAAAAGGCTTTGAGTTGGTTGTATGTGATGCTGTAAGCACCAGGAGTTGCATCATATTCCACAATGTGCTGTTGAGAGAAGACCTTCTAAGAAGAGAAGGTGGTGCTGACTATTTGCATATGAATGATACTGAGCAGGTATATTTCAGCATGGGTCTGGGAGGTCTTCTCTCAACAGCCCATTGTGAAAGGGGATGCAACTCCTGGTGCTTACAGCACCACATACAACCAACTTGGAGTTTTTTATCGGGTTGACCTGATTCTCTGTTACTACCACTATGATGTAACTTTTCTTTTCTTCTTCTATAAATATTTTCATGTTAATTATTCTGAGGAGTTTTCCTCAGTATCTCTTCACAAATTTAAGTGCAGTACTAGATTGGCAGGTAGATCTCATAATTTCACTGTTGAAATTGCTAGTTGCAACCATAAGTTCTATGCTAATAATTTCTTCACTTGCACTTCTCACTTGTGGAATTCTCTTTCACCTTCCTGTTTTCTGTTTAAATGCAATGTCAGTCTTTGTCTTCTGTCTCCATAAATCCTGTTCTTTTATTGTCCTCTTTGTTTCTTTCACTCTTTGTAACTCCATTGCATCCTTGTGGTTTTTATTGCCTTGCTTGGGGTGAAATGATTAAAATAAAAAGTCTTTTAATATGAAATAATATGCTTTAGGATTTGCTTAAAAAATTCTTTCTGTCATTTTGTTATCAACATTCATTTTACAATTGGATTTTTGCTTATGAAAGAGATTTAAAAGAAAAATGTCTGCTCTTTTTTATCTTTTTACTTCATATATGTAAAAAATGATTGGATTATTTATGTCTGGATCAGAGTGTAGTATTTGTGCATTATTGAACACCCACAATAAAAATATATGTATGTGTTTTAAATGTATGGCTTTTTAGGAAGCACAATTAAAGTAGATATAATTTGAAGAGGTCAGTTTAAATTTTTTATAGAAATTTACTTTTATTAACAAGAAAAAAAGCTCAATTTTTAAAAATTTTTTATTTCAAACAAGACTTATTCACCGAATGCTTAATTATTTTTATTTTTTGTAATGTTTCTTCTGGTCCAATTTCTATTTTTTTTTTCCAGGTCAGGTGAATTGTTTATTGTTGAAACTTATTGTTTTGGTTTTGCATTTAATCCAGTCTATAATTGTTGTAGCATACTTACGGATGATAATGGGAATATCCCCATTCACATAAATACAATAGTAAATACTGTATTTTGGTCTGCAGTTGAAGATTCATCATGAAATTCACTTGACTCACTTCGAACAATTGACTACTACTTCTATGCGCCGCTGGCGAATCTTATATGTGTTGTTCTTGTCCTAAGTATTATCGTTCGTTACCAACCTTTGTTTGATTATTCCCTAGGTTACAACAATAATTTATATGAAATAGTAAAAAGAGTAATGCAAAACTAATAAGGCATCCTGACTGTAAAACAAATGAAATTGAATCCTGTTTTTTTTTTTTTTTTTTAGGAATTAAAAAAATAAATAAATTTGAGTTTTTTTTGTATTTACTAATATATTAAAAAGAAAGATGTTAAAAATGTTCATGTTAAATATTATCTCTCCATTATTCTTTGTAGTAATATGGCAATGAGTTATTTTTATATATATATATACTGTTAATTAGTATAATTTGGTTTCAATTTCATCCTTAACAACTGAATCATTCTCTCTCTTCCTTCTCCTTCTCTTTCTCTCTCTTCTCCTTTTTTCTCTCTATTCCTCCTTTTCTCTCTCTCCCTCTTTTTCTCTTTCTCCACTCTCTCTTCCTTTATCTCTTTCTCCTTCTCTCTCTCTCCTACTCCTCTCCTTCTTTTTCCCTTTCTTTTTTTTTTATCAGATGGAATACTACAAAATGATTCAAAACAGAATATGACTGCTTCACAAAAAACTTTTATTTCAATTATTTCTGCACAATGATTACTCTTATTAAATTTCTTTTCCATAACACTTAACGTAGCATTAGTCATATCTATTAACGTTTCCATACATTCTCCTCTACTAATCTTTTTGTGTTCATAAATTTATTTTACTTTATTTATTATATTAAAATATTTTTATTATTTATCAAGGCATAACCTATGTCCTTTTTAAAGACTAAAATCAGAATGTCATGGTGGAAATTAATCCTGTTCCAAATTTAACAAAAAAAAAAAAAAAGAACAAAGGCAGTTATTGCTTTACTTAACATTTCAATGTCTTTTTTTTTTTCTTTCTCCTCCATTTTTGATTGACTAAATTTTTGTCTTCAAAACCAACTCCAGGATAAGTGTTTCGGATTGATCTGGGTTTTAAAAGATGTCACTGTTTTGTAGCATTGACATTCAATCACTACTGATTATGACCTTTTCTTTGTTTAACCAAATATATGTGAAAAACAAAAAAAAAAATGAAATGAGTTAAAATGTTTGATACTTTTTTTTTTTTAACTTTGATGCTGAACATGTCAAAGTATAGAATATCTTTTGGGGATCAACAATTTGATCAAAGCTTGCATAATTTATTGCAAGTTCTGATAAATTTATTGGTCTTTTCAAATTCATTTTCTACTTGTTGTAGAACAATATAATACATATCTCTCTCTCATATATATGTATATATGAAAATCTATTTCAGATATAACGCACATGCACATATATATCTGTAAAAGGACAACATGAATAAAGTCAGAAGATGAAACATGTAAGCTAAGTTTTCCTTTGGTCTTTATTCATATATTGTTGTAACATACCTACGGATGATAATGGGTATATCCCCATTCACATAAATATAGTAGTGTTGGTCTGCAGTTGGAGATTCATTGTAGAATTCACTCGACTCACTTCTAGCAATTGACTACTTCTTCTACACAATGCTGGCAAGTCTTATATGTGTTGTTCTTGTCCTAAGTATTATTGTTCATTACCAACCTTCAGGTGATTATTCTATTCAGTAACCTTCCCTAGGTTACAACATATATATAAGACACCAGAAGTGTTGAAACAAAATTGCAACTTTTATAGTAATCTTATAACATGCATATGTTATAAATTTGAAAATATATATATTTTATAGATACAAATATTTAAGTAAATGCTCTGTTTATAATGAACAGTATTAACAACATTTACCAACCTGAATGTCCAAGAAATTTCATAAAAAATATACGCCCTCCAACAGGAATTGAACCTGTATCCTACACAGAACCATCATATAGCTTAACATTTACCATTTAGCTACAGAGAAAGCATCTGGGAAATTTGTAGTTTAAAAGCAGTAATTTGACCTTGATAACCATGTATAGCACATCAAAAAATATCTTTGAATACTAAAGACTAAATTTATTCAATAAAATCATCATTGGCTTCAACCACAGTCTCGAAATTTTTCTGTATTGTCTCCTTGTTTAAGTTGGTAAATTCTGCCATAATCCTTGCCTCCAGGTCATCTTTGATTTTACAAGGAGTTTTGTTGGTCTCTCACTCAACTGCGACCACACACATAATAATCAAGGAGTTGCAGTCTGGGGAGTTAAGTGGCCATATGTAAGGGGTGATGTGGTTGCAGAAATTGTCTGGGTTCTCCTGCTTATGTTACATGCTGCAGAGTCCTGTTGTCAAACATAGGGTCTTCCAGCAGCCACTCTCTTGACCGAGGGCAGCACTTCCACCCCAAGGCACTTGATGTAGGCCTCTGTGTTGAGTCTGAAGCACTCACCAACAAATTTGGGAGTTCTTTTCTTATCAGAATGATCAGAGTGAGTTTTCCAAGCTGCCATACCATTGTAATCACCATTAGACTTTCCGAATCTTCTGCACTGACCTCTCATTGACACCCAAACACTCTGAAATGTTTGTAGTGGAGCTTCCTTTGCAAATGCCAAGTAGTACAGCATGCCATTTCCAAATTTCTGGTGCAATGAATTGTGTCATGGTGCTCTTTTCTTCACAAACAGTGCCTAACTGACCCTGCTATACTGTGTATTCAACAAAATCTAAAACAAACAATGTACATGTGTGAAATTAAAAATATAAAATGGCGACAATTTACCCATCGCAGCATGTAATCTCCAAACAAGTTTTCTTGAAAATGACCAAGATAAAGTACATTAGCAAAACATAAATGTGAACTTCAGACAGAATATGCACAATTTTGATGCCAATAAACAATGCCTTATTCAAAATTTGGTAAAATACAATAAAAAAAAAAAATTAAACAGACAGTCCTTGTTCTCTTTTAATCAAATTTGTTGGATGACTAATTTCTTCCAAACTATACCTTTTTCATTTATAATAACAAATCAATAGTATTTATGGCGTCTATCACTGATACAAATAGTAAAATCTATTAAATTCAGATTGTTGAAGACCAGATGCAGAAATATTGATTAAATATTTGTTAGGATGCATGAAAGTGTTTTTTCTCTGTTCTTTTTGCTGTTAATTCATGGGAAATCTTTTAAGAGTTCTTGTAGGTTTCTTGAAGCTTATGTAATATTGCTGCTAGTAAAGTTGCTTCACTGTATCGTGCCAGACAATTTTTCTTGTCAGAATCCATCTTGCACATTTACAAGTCTACCATTCGTCCGTGAATTGAATATTGCTGTCATATCTGGTCTGGCATTCCTGCCATACATATTGAGATTCTTGACAAAATTCAAAGAAGTGTTTGCAATGTCCTGACCTGGCATCTCGACTTCATCTCAAGAAGAAAAAAAAAATGTATACATTCACTTTTATCATATGTTTAGGTTTTATTCCCATTCTAATCATTGCTTTTTAAAACAATAAACATTGCAAAGAGTGAAGGTATTTAAAAAAAAGTAATGTGGGAAAAACCATCTTTTTGACACTATCACTCATTGTGGGCACATTTATCCATGTTTGCCTTAATTTCCTTCTGCTTTCCGTATTCTGCAAACAGCATCAGTGTCTTTGATGCCCAGTTTAAAAATGTTTCAAAATTATTAAATCTAAAGACTTGTATCTGTCATTTTAACATCTAAAACAAAAAGAGCTACTGAATGGTGTCAATTACGACAATGTTAATACATAGATAGTTTTTCGATACCTACATGAAATAAGCTTTGAAGTACAGGTCTAAAAAAAAAAAATTGAAAATACTTTTGATTCACTCTAATAAATATTTATGAAGTATTTAAATAATCATTTAAATAACCAAAACATTTTCTTTTCAAGTTGGTAAAGAAAAATTTCATTAGAAACAAAGAGTACAGAACTATTACGTAATATCACTCCTCTTATATGGCATTGAATGCTGGGCAAATCTCACAGAAGGGACTTGAAGGAACAGAAATGTGTTTCTACAGAAGGATGCTGAGAATACAATGGACTGAACATGTGAATGATAGTTTTAGAGAAAATGAAAACAAAGACACCACTTATATATAACATCAGAAAGAGACAGTTGAAATTTCTAAGGCACATGAGGAAAATTTGATACTAACAGATTGAAGGCAAGAGAGACTGAAAAACAAACACATAACCTACCTAGAGAGCTTTAGTAAATGGATGGCAGAGCAAGATTTAGGAGAGATAACAAAAAGACAACATTTATTAAGATCTACAAAGGACAGTAAATTGGGAAGAGCCATGATACATGTCTAAAGCATAAAACATTTTAAAATCATCTAAAAGGCAGCATTAGAAATAATATGGATTGTCTTCTAATAAATAGTTTTGAAAATCTCACCTTAAGAAGACTTTAGAGAGATAAGATGGTTATCCAATTTCTATATAAATGATATGGCTTCAGCATTTTTAGTGTAGATGCATATTTTTTTTATATGCTAAGTGTTGATGTCATGGAATACTTTGATTTTCCGCCTTTTAGATGTTGTGAAGGGAATATAAATCATTGTAAAGGAACCCAGTTTTGGTTTTTGCCCTTGAATGAGAACTGTAAAATCTGAAAAAGTTACATGTGAAAGGTTTAGAGATAAAATTCTTATCTTTCAGATGCTTAATAATTAAA
>CAHIKZ030001547.1:402500-432500 GCA_903632075.3 Acanthosepion pharaonis
AAACCCACTTTCATGTTTTAAGTTTTATTCAAATTCTAATGTTTTAAAATAAATGTTGTTGAAGTCAAAAGTGTAAACAGTAATAATGGTGTCAAGGGAATAACCATCCTTGATGCACCATTTTTTTTTTTTTTTTTTTTTTGCAAGGGGGGTGTTTTTTTGCAGGAACAAAGGTTAAACGTTACCAAAAAACATTTAGTACCCGAGTGTAGTAAAATTTTTAGCAATTAAATATTTGAATTATATCATTAGCTTTCAAATTTATTTATATCTTTTTAGTACTTCATTTGAAATAAGTATGATAGTAACTCCAAAAGTAATGATTACAGGTAATCTGTCTTCGTTTTGTAAGTTGTATTCATCTATTTTTACTTGTTTATAGTCTTCAAAACTGGTGAGCTGTTGTGTATATATATTATTTATGTTAGGATATTAAATCAAAAACATGTTAAAAATCACTACACAATTGTGATCATGTTTCAACCTATAATAATGCGTCTCCTCAGGTGATTATAAATTACTGCCAGAGCAGACACATTGATATGCATTGAAACATGATTGCAAATGTGTAGCAATTTTGAACATGTTTTTGATTTATAATCCTAAAATAAATAATAATTTGCTCTACTCCTTATGTGGTCAACTATGCCTGATTTTTCTATTTTCCTCTTGCAGTCTTACCTTAAGGGGGCAGCCTGTTTCTTATCATAGCTGCATGGGATAGCATACACACAGTCCTTAGTCATGTTCTCCTCTATGTGGGAGGGGTCTTACTCAGAAGAGGTGTCTGCGAAGTGCTGAACCACTTTTGAAGATTGTCCTGATGTTATATATCCTTTGTATCTTCTCTGACAATCCCTTTACATAGGGTAGGCAGACTGAAGCTGTTTTCTGATTGCTGTTATCCTCTTGTAACCTACTATCCCAGTTTATTGGAGCTGCTGTCATGTAACCAGGGTAGTTGTTACATTGTAGGGTACTGCTTATACTGACCATGTCTTGTTTATATATCTCTGGGTTGCCACTTATGACTTTTGTTAGATGTTGTAAGCAGCAGACGATCTCTTTCTTTACACTGTATGGGTGGTGGTAGTTGGAGTTAGGTATTGTCCAGTGAATGTAGACTTGCAGTATACATATGTCTTGAACTCATGCTCTGTTCGAGATATTAGTACATCCAGGAAGGCAAGTTTGTTGTTGTTTTCTCTCTCCATTGTGAACTGTATCAATGATCTTATTGAGTTCACATGGTCCACTAGTAGCTGGACCTCTTCCTGGTGTGGCCAGAATATGAAGGTGTCATCTATGTATCCCAGCCATAGGGCTGGCTTTAGTGATGTTAGATTCTAATGCCATTTCCTCAAAGTATTCCATATACAGTGTAACCCGGATATAAGAGAGTTGTCGGGACCGGAGAAGAAGTCTCTTATATCCGGGTTTGGTCTATTTTGTTTAGGTAAGTATGGGAACACTTTGGGACCAGATAAAATCTCTCTTATATCCGGGTTTTTCTTATATCTGGGTCTCTTATATCCAGGTTACACTGTATAGGTTTGCCATTGCTGGTGAGAATGGTGAACCCATTGCTAAGCCCTCATCCTGTTGATATGTCTGATCCCATTCCAAAGTGTGTTGTTTGTGTACAGAAAGTCAGTATCTCCATCAGGTTATCTATTGGTATACTGACCCATTCTCCTAGGGACGAGTCTGAGGCCAGTCTGTCCCTGACTCTGAAAGTGCCTCCTCTATGGGTACCTTGATGAACAAACTCAGCACGTCCAGACTCACCATCTGGTTGGATTGGATGGGAGCATCTTTAATTATTTCCACAAAGTGGGCAGTGTTCCGGACATACAATAGTGACTTTCCTATTAATGGGTTGATTATATCTACTAGGAAGTGACTCAGAGGGTTTCACACAGAGACTTGGCCACTAAAAATTGGCCTGAGTGGAATGCTGTCTTTGTAAATTTTTGGGTGACTGTATATGTGAGATAGCTTGGTGTAACGCTGTGACAACCAGTAATAAGGAGTGCTAGAGAAAAGCAATGAGTAACAACAAAAAATTCAATATAAGTTTTGGTAAAAAATATACAATAATAATAACAGAAAAATTGCAATATGAGCACTAGTAAAAAAACAATTGCTGAAACATTAGGTTTATAAGTCCAAGAAATTCATATGCAGATGTCCTCAAGTGGATAATGGCATTGATTAGATCCAGTAACTAGACCCAAAGAGTTGTGAGTTCAATACCAGAAAAAACTTGGAGAGTTGAGTTAAAGGGAGATAACTGAGACACCCAGAAGAGGCATGGCAC
This sequence comes from Acanthosepion pharaonis, assembly GCA_903632075.3. Taxonomy (NCBI): domain Eukaryota; kingdom Metazoa; phylum Mollusca; class Cephalopoda; order Sepiida; family Sepiidae; genus Acanthosepion; species Acanthosepion pharaonis. The sequence goes on from CAHIKZ030001547.1 coordinate 404,821, forward strand.
GTGGAACTAGAAGAATCTACCCTGGTGGACGAAATAAAGGATTTGGTTCAAAATTCCAATCACCTGAAGAAGGCCAGAGTGTACTTAATCAAGGTTATTTACTCATTATCCATTACACCATACTGCATATCCCTTTACATTTACTAATATTGTCTAAAGCAGTGTTTCTCAACTCCCAAGTTATGAATTATTTTTATATTTAAAAAAATCTTTATTTTTAAAAAGCTAGAGACACCAAGTAGATGGCTTCCATATTTAAGTCAAATCTTTTTCAATTGATATTTTAAACTGGATAATCTTTAAGAAGGAATGGATAATCCTTTCCCTTTTGCCTTCCTTAAAGTATTTAAATTGCTCATTATTGGTCTCTCTAAAAAAAAATAGCAGATTTTTTATAAATCCCTTTCAATAAAAAATGTACTGCTAATCTTCTTTGGGAATGCTAAACCAAATTTTCAAGTTTCATGACTAATTTTTCCATATTAAATTTTAAAGTGTGTCCCAGAGTTTTAGTCATTCTACAAGTGAGTCCTGAAGTATAAAAGGTTGAGAAACACTCTTGAATAAACATTAATTATTAATTGACAAAAATCAATTTTTAAGACTTTCTTTATAAATATCAAGTATATAATTCTGATTTTCTATTTTATTTAAAAAAATATTTTTTTTACAAGTTTTTATTAACCTTTAGCTCATTACATTATTAATATTACTTCCCTTTCCATGGTATTTTTTTTCAAGGCCTTTCAACTGCAGTATCCTTATTGTTAATTTCACTCAAAATTTTTTTTCTGTTTTATAGAAGGATATGTTTTGGACTAAAAACACAACAACTATGAAATTCAAACATACTATTGCTCAGGGATCAGACTCACCTTCAGTGTCAGGATAAACTTTTTGTACAGCAAATGAAGTCATATACAGAATGATAAAGGTTAAGATAATTGTTCAACTAAAAGATTCCTACAAAATGATTTAAATGTAATGCCAATTGCCATCTTCTGTCTTCCTGATTCCCGTTCTTTTATTGTCCTTTCTCCTTACTAAAGTATTTTCATTCTCTTAGCAAACCTTTGCATCTTAGTGGTGTCATTGCCTTGTATGGGGTGAAATGATTAAAAAAATTATAAAATAAAAATAATAATTTTAATATTTCAGAAAACTGACATAGTAGTTTTTTTAAATTTTTTATATTAGTCCAGAAGTTCTTTATATTGACTATGCAATTTAATCGTTTTGGCTATTCAACCAAGAGGGAATTTCTCCACACTTCGAAAAAGGGATATTTTAAAGTTTCAGAAGGGAATTAGGACTACACATTGGTAGATTCAAACTCTTGACATATTGATTTTTTTTCAATCTCCTATTCTGCAATGCATTTTTCTGTGTTTGTCATTCTCTCTTCCCAATAGCTTTTATTGGTTATATTTAAATTTTCTGTCATTAACTTTTTTCCCTCCATTTCTTTTCAGTAATCTTTAAAACGCTATAAATGCTGTCAGAAACTTTAATTGAAATACATTCTCAGTAGAAACTCTAAAATGACAGAACATGGCAAATTTTGAATGCCTAATTTCACCCCCTCACAAACCAGGAAAAAAAAAAACAAAAACAAAAACACAACTGCTGTTTTGAGTCAGACATTGCATTTCTATTTGTAATTTCTGTCAAGGATGCTTGTTCATTTATCACCAATTTCAACTGATTTTAAAGCTGATTTTACCATTTCTTCCCCCCCCCACCTTTTTTTAAAACTAAAATTCATCGAATGCTGGGCTTGATAAATGGATACTTATGATAAATGAGGTGTGTGGTATGAATGAAAGGCGATGGTAGGAAGTGAAGCTTATGATGTTAAGGAGGATAGATAACAATTAACCCCTGACTTGAAGTTAAGATAGTAGAATTCAAGGGAGCATCCTCTTGGGAGTCTGTCTCACAAAGTAGTTCTTGGGGAGGGTGGAAGTAAGTTGTGTGAGTGGAACTTTCTTTTTACATTTGAAATACAGAGGTAGTAATACTCCCACCTTTTATTGAGAATTAAACATCTTTTATACCTCCCTTTTATTAAGAATTAAACTTATAAATCTGTGTGTTGACCTTAGTTTTAATATTGCCCACAATTTAATTTGGCCGGTCTACTGCTGATGTGCTTATGGCCATAAATGAATATGTATATGAAGGACTTTGATAATAGCAGTAAAGCTTGAGTTATTGCTCTAGATATATCGAAGGCATTTGACAGGGTTTGGCATGCTTGCCTTTTACATAAGCTTCAGGGATGCAGTATTACAGGACAATTATTTTATTTAATCCAATCATTCCTCTCTAACCATGAAATGAAAGTTGTCTTGAATGGGTTCTTTTTCAGTTCCTTCCATACAAATGCTGGTGTTCTTCAAGGCTCTATCCTTGGTTCTACACTGTCCATCAGTTCTCAAATAGGCATCTATGCAGACAACACTACCATTTGCTCAATACTAAATCCAGCATTGCTGACAAAGTTAACCTGGCTGTTAATCTCGAAAATGACCTTCAATCTGTGGTTGACTAGAGCAGGAAATCCTTATGAATTTTAATGCATCAAAATATAAAAACTGCTGTCATTTACTCACCAAAGAAAATATTCCTGCCTCCTAATCAGCATGGTTAATGCTTTTTCCATGAAGCGCCTATCCATATTTATTGGTCTCACATTTTCTACTGATCAATAGCTGCATCTACTGCAAGGAAAATTGGTTCTCTGTGTCATGCCAGGTTTTTCTCATCCTTCACACCTACAAATCTACCATTTGTCCATGCATGGAATACTGTTGCCATCTATGGTCTAGTATTTTTTTGTTTTCAAGTTTTTAATTTAAAAATCTAAAGACTGACATGCAATGTGATCGGTCCCGACTTGGTGTCTTGACTCCAGTCACTTTCTCACTGATGTAATATGGCTTCCTTCTGTCTTTTCTAAAAATATTTTTATGGCATCTGCTCTGACAAGCTATTTTCACTGGTCCTTCGACTACATGAATTTAAGTGTGCTACTAGATTGGCATCTCAGTTCCACCCTTTTGCTATTCATTCCAACAGTTTCTTTCACAACTCCCCTTCCTCTTACTTGCTTTCTTGATAACTATAATCTTCAAAAGTTTAAATGTAACATCAATCAACATCTTCTTTTGCCTTGATCACCATTCTTCTTTTTATTCTCCTCTGTTCTTCTTCTTATCCTTTCCTTACTCCCCCAACCCCATACCTAATCTTTTTTTTAAAACTGTATGATCTCTTTAGCCCTTTTGTACTAGTGGTACCAAAAAAAATTGATTTGGGGTGAAATTTTTAAAAAAAAAATTAATTTATTTATCTTTAGGCATATCTTCTTCTATATACCATGTCCCTTCAGAACGTGGACAATAACGGTTCTCCACATCATCCTTTGTAGCTCTTAGCAGTGTTTGTCTTTTTGCTATCTCTCCTAATCCCTGTTCTTCCAACCATTTAAGCATGTTAAGTAGGTTATTCTCTGCTTTCCTCTATTCCTCATGCCTTCCTGTGAGTGTTAAATTTTCAACCCCCCTTTCCTCGTTACATGCCCTAGAGATTTCAGTTGTTGCGTTCTGATTCTAAATCAGATGAGCATAAAATAATGTTCTTTAGCCTTGATATGTGAACAGCAATCAATAACACACACTGTTTAGCAATATGGCATATAGAAATATTAGCAGATAAAGCTAAGTGAAAATCTTGCTTGTAAATATTCAATATTTGGTTAACAGACAAGAGTTACATTTTAGCCAAATAAACTATTTATTTTAAACTGTTTTCTCTGCTTTATAAGTTTATCCCACTTGTTAGATATTTGTTCAATTTAATTCTATTTTCTATGTAAAATTCATATAAATTTTTCTTTCTTACCTTTCCAATTTTCTGCGGACGATGTGAATAAATCTAAAAAAAGTATTAACAAACCCTCCCATGACTTTTGTTAATTTTGAGTAAATATAAGTAAAACTGGCCTTTGTATTCAGTATTGAATAGATTCAAAGATTCAGTCAGCATTTTACTTATGAGAATTTTCTGAATCTCAAAATGTATGTACCATTATTTAAAGATATTTGTTCACGTAACACTTAAGTACTATAGATTTAACTCTGATCAAAGTTATTGTGGTCAGAGCTGGATTAATTTATGATTTTAATCACTCTTTTGTTTGAATCTTTGAGGTATTAATAACCCCCTCAGTAGGCCTAGCATAAAAATGAATACTGTGGGAACATTTACTTAAGAACAATATGCCTAAAACTAAAAAATACCACCGCATAATTACAAGTAGTGTCAAATCATACACTCTGGTTTAATTGAGGTAGACAAGTGACATTAGATTTAAGGTTTCAAGTTTTCAACACCTAATGGTCCAGTGAGATATATAGTTTGGTAGATAACTGTTAGTTAAGTGGAGAGTTACCTGAAGGTTATGAGTTCAATCTCTGGCTCAGATTGTGCAAAAAGAGTTATATAATTGCCTTCACAAGGATTAATATGGATGCTGGAGTGAGAACAATCAATCTTACAGGATTAAATAAAGTGTTCTGTTTATATTTATGAGATGAGGTATTGTAACTATTTACACTATTTACATTGTAGATTCAGGTGCAGTCTTGTAGCTATTTGATAATGTTGTTCCTTAACTATTTTATTATTGATTTCAACAACTATTAATAAATAAAAAATTTTAAAAATTAACTGATGTAATGAATATGCATACACCTGGGTTCCCCCTCACAGTAATATGATTGGCTGGTGTCAGCCATAAATGCAGACTGATGTGGAGGTACAGGATGACGCCTATTGTCTACGCCTATAGTCTTTGCCTATTGTCTACCACTACGACAAGGACCCATCCATTACGGTTACCTGCTAGATTGTTCTATTCGGTTACAGTAGTCCAAAACCACTTTGCTACTTCAAACAAATATATCCTTTTCCAGGACATATCATTAACAAACAGCATTATAAATTTGAAACAAAACTTTGCATATTGAAGATCTACAATCATTTTACTGAAAATCTAAAACCCAAAAATATAACCATTACTGCCCACCCAAATAACCAGAAGAATAATACAATACGCCTGATATGCATCAGTGACCAGTATATATAAAGGATTGAGCAAAAACACAACATTACAGGGCCTGACAATTGTGTTTAGATATGAAACAGACTGTTGTTGCTGGATGTTGATTTCAATGTACATATTTTTAACATGCATAACATTCACTCTAAAACAAATATTTTTTTAGAAAAATTATAAATATAAGCACAACCTTAAAACTATATTTTTTGATATATATGATAAAATAGTTTTAAATAATGCTTTATTTATGGTTTAAAATCTCAAATGGGGGAAAGACTGCATTTATTTTTATGTTATAAAAGTGGAATTTCAACATCTAAATAATGATATTCTGTTTCATGCTAAACACAATGACCTGACAATGGTGTTTAGCATGAAACCTCTGGGTGATTGACTTCAATATCCACTTATGTATGTATATATATATATATATAACATTATATCTAGATGTAGCAATTTTCACACCTAGAGAAGACACCCTAATGTACAAGATTAAAAATAAACCCAGCTGCATCCCTCTAGTAGCCACTTTCAACCCCACTTTGCCTCCACTATCCCAAATAATCAAAAGTTGCTGGAAAATACTACATTTCAAACTAGACCTAAAAAAATTGTTTGAGGAACCCAGCCTTCTAGCATATTGTAGGCTTAAGAACCTAAAGGAAATCATAGGTAGTAACCACATTTCAGGGCACAAAGTAATCCATAATAAAACAAAAACAACAGGATTTTCCTGACCATGTAACAACAAAAGGAGCTTATGTAGTAATGACATTAGACACACGAATTCATTCACTAGCTCAGTCACTAAATCTACTTTCAAAATCTACCACAATTCTAACTGTAGAAGTCATAACACAATTTACCTCCTAGAATGCACACTATGCCAGAAACAATATATAGGAAAATCTGAATGGCCTTTTCACTACAGAATTAATAATTATCACAATCGAATTAAGTCGACTCCGCATGAAAGATTATTACCTGTAGAACAACATTTCTGCCTACACAAACAGGATTTTAAAACCCATGCCAAATTCACTATAATTGAGAAAATAGAAAAGTTCAGAGCAGATAACATTAGACAGATTTTAGAAAGACATGAAAATAAGTGGATTCCACACCTGAGAACAGTTCATCCAGACGGGCTTAATCACAAATTTAACAACATAGATAGAATTAATATATAACCCTACAAATCAGGACCTACCCACATTTCCCACCCACACAAGACAGACATACTTGTGGAGGTGTAGAGGCCTCACACTTATACTCACACCCATACTAATATGTACACTTACCCACATCATACTCACTCCCTGAGAACCAAATAACGCATACACTTAAGAGACACATCCCCTTTCCAGGAACCAATAAAACTGTCAAAATGACCAAGGGAATTTGGAGCAGTATGAATCCATCCAGCTTTTATCTTAAATAACAACTTAAAAGAGACTGTTTGACCAACACAAGGACTGACCAAAATTCATGTTAAGAAAATAAAAAAACAAATGGAAACTACAGATAAAGTTCATTTTCTCCATCATCATTCATTTCTGTAGTTCACTGCTACTAACAAGCAGAATTTTTTTTTCTCCTGATGATGGCCATGTTGGTTGAAACTAGTCAAGGAATCTAAATGAAATAATAAAAACGAAAAAATATTAATATACAACTCAGTGTGTCTGAAGATTTTCATTTTTTAATATTTTTTATTGTTCAAAATATATATATAACATTATGTTTACATAGCAGCTCAGCTCTAAGATGAACTGAACAGTTGTTCAAAATAAGGATTTTGCTGTCTTTTGGAAGGCCTATTGATATAATGTGCTTGTAATTTTGTCTGGAGTAAAAAAAAAGGTCCTGAAATATTACTTGCCAAAAATCTTGGTGTATCTGTACATACACACACACACACACACATATTTCTATATGTAAAATTTGATATTTAATACAGTTTGAACAAAATATACTTTAATTTAATTTAAAGTTAACCAATATTTGGTAACTGAAAATTAAACCTTTTTTTTTTTTTAAAAAAGAAAATCGGGATTATGTCTCCACCTCATCATTTGAAGAAGAATTTAACCTTTTATACAAAAACTTAATAAAACATTAAGTTGTATAAAGGAATATTTTTAAAAAAATGTGAACACAAAATGAATATGATTTTTGTAATTTTTTAACCAAATGTTTATGTTTGTTAGGAGACTTTTGTTTTGGTTTACCTAATACAAATCCTAAGAGCTACTCATGGTAGAGGGTTACTGAATTAGATGTATATTATGAATGTAAGAGAAGATTACAGAGATTGTAGTGTTCTAGGAAGCATCCACATCGATGTCTGTTCAACCAAGTAGCAGTTATAAGGAAAAAGCTTTCAAAGTGGAACCCCCTTCTTACAAAGAGGAATATGCAAGGAATGAGGATTATTTAACCCTGTGAACGTGACAGGGCAGGTTGTTGCTATAAAGGATTGAGCTAAAGAATGGATCTTGTCAGAACACTTGCCATGAAATTAGCAATAGGTTTACAATGTTGCATCTCTGGGGAAAGTGGCTGTAGGGTTGAAAATAAGGGTGCATTAATTTTATCGAATTGTCTAGGCTGAAAAGAGAGGATTGGGCATCTCCAACCCAGATATGGTAGTAATGTGAGGTACTTTCTAGAGCAGTATCAGAGATATATTATAATATATATATATATATGTACAATATCAAGAATATAAATCGAGGTAGAGATTAGAAAAAAAATTCACAGTAATAAAAAGAAAAAGAAAAATGAGGACAGAAGTCACTAGCAATAGCTTTATTTTATTGCTGGCTATAATCTAGCAGATATCTAATGAAAATTATTAAGTGTAGTTTGGTTCAAGGCCAAAATTGTGGAGTCTGCCAGTGATCATTTAAAAAAATTTTTTTTTTTAAACATTTCACCCCAAGTAAGGCAACGAGATCACTAAAATGCAGGTGGAATTAAAGAGAAAGAGAAAACTTTAGTTATATGAAGACAATAAAAAAACAGACTTCAGGAAGTTAGAAGATGACAATTGATACTGCATTTAAACTTTTGAAGATTGCAGGTGGCAGTGAAGCAAGAAACCGGAAGGGAGTTGTAGAAGAGAAGATGACTTACTTTATATGGCAAAGCGAGCACTTACATGCCTGGTGTGCAAAACAAGTGAAGGAAAGGAAAAAGAAATATGGCCGCCCCGACACCTTAATTTAAGAAAGACATGGTCTCAGAGCTAGGAGAATTCATGAGAGTGGATGAAGGTATACAAATTTTTTTATAAGATCAGCTGGGTATAAAAATCACAACACGAGAGAGTTCAGTTCGTGTTTTTGAACGCAGTGTTGCTTGAATGGAGAGACTTTATCAGTTGGAAAGAGATTACTTGGAACAGTTTCACATAGGAGTTCCACAGGTGAGAAGTGTGAGAAAAGAAACTGAACCAAAGGACTAATTACTTGCAAATGTAACTTGGTGTCTCTTTACTTAGATGTCTTATGTTATGTGAATACTTAGAGAAAGTCATCTGGATCTTAGTAATATTACAAACATTTACATATATGCTTACTAAGATTAACCAGGCTATGATAGTTGAGAAAACCAGTAAGGAATGGAAACTGTTGCTAGGGAATCCAAACTAGCTTACTAAAAATGAGTCTATCGTAAACAAAATGAAGTAGTTTTGAGAATCAGTTATAGTCTTCTTGAAGAAATTCCCTGGGAGGCATAATTCTACAACATCGTCATACAAAGTGATGCTATTGCAGTTTCAGTAGCAAGTAGTTTTTTTTTTTTTTAATCAGTATCACCTCAAGCAAGGCATTAAAGCCACTAAGACACAAGGGATTACAGAGTGTGGAAGAATTAGGAACAGAAATGTTAGTAATAAGTAGAAAGAGTAATCAGGAGAACAATAGCGATTGACATTGCATTTAAACTTTTGCAGATTAAAACTGGCTGGAAAGCATGCAGTCGCAAAGGAGTTCCACAAGCAAGAAGTGTGAGAAAAGAAACTGTCAGCATAGAAGTTATGGCTACATTTAGCTAGCTCAACTGTAAATTGATAAGATTTCACCACCAGTCTAGTATTGCTCTTAAATTCATATAGTCTAGGTACCATAGTGAAGAGCTCATCTAAACAATTACCATGAAAGTATTTATAAAAGTGGAGCTGCTAACCTTATACCCAACTAGTTTAACACATTAATGCCTAACATCCCATTAATGCCAGAAAAGCATTAATGACTTTTAAACAAAAACCTGTAATTAATACGCAATTTTTATTTTAATTTTTAAAGCTAATACTGGATTTTGCAGTAGTCATTTATGGGTTAAATTTCAGAGTTGTTGCTCTAGACTGGTTGCCACTCAAGGCTAGTGAGCTTTGCCTGCTCTGTTAGTTTGCTAGTAGCTTGTGGATGCAGAGAAGAAATGGATGCAATTAGTCATTGTGCTTGTTGGCTGAATTATACTGGTTGATGTAATTTGAATTTATTTTTTAGTCATTAGGTTCATTTATTTAGTCTATATACCACATAGCAGGAAATGATCTTACTGTTGTTTGAGTACCAATTTAAAAATCAATTATAAATCTATTTTCATTGATTTTATTTGTTTTCTCTCATGTTGAATATTTACCACCTAATTTTGTGTTAAAAAAATAAAATAAAATTGTTGGTATAATGCCATCTAAACCTTACAAAGAATAATGCATTTTACAGTTAGAAAATAAAAAGAAACCTACATTATTTTTTAATTTTTTTTTATTTGTAGAATTTTTACAGTTCAATTAGGTTTTTCAGCACTTAGTTACTGCTTTTTGAATCTTTTTAAAAAGATTCTCTTGCCAATGTATGGATGCAAATGATTTCTGATTGGATAATTTTATATTGTTAATCTTTCTACCTACAGCAAGAAGAAATAGTATTTGTGAGTGAATATTGATTGTTAGACAGCTGTACCAAAAACTGTAAATTAATCAGACTTACTGACAAGCTTGTAAAATCTTTTTTTAAGTTTTCTCTATGCGTAAATATAAAAATGTGAGTAAATTAGAATAACAAAACAGAAAGAAATGGAAAATAACAAGGCATAACAGGTGGGATATTCTCACAAACTCGTATTTTGTTATTTCGAGGTATAAATAGTGTAGTGGAATCAGTGAGTGAGCCCAGTTCAAATTCTGCTTTGTTCACTTTGTGCTAATGCCCTTGATAAAAAAAAAGACATGAATCTATTTCCCTCCAGCTATTGGTTAAATAGTAGAGCAGACTGTGCTCTCTAGCCTTGATGGGCAACCAGTCTAAAAGGAAGTAAAGTTTGAATTCAAAACCAACCTGAAGAGGGATGGGTTTTGTCAGGTTACTTTGTTCTAAACACACCCCTGCTGTAACAGCTGCAGTACATATGGTGCCCCTACAAGAGTAATGCCTTATGTGATTCATGACATGCTATTCAGGCTTTGTTTGATCAAGAGGTCCTATATGGACAAGAGGTCAAGGTACATCAGATCTAATGACGGTTTTCTCTAGAGGATGCAGGTTCGAATCCTACCAGAGGCACATATTTTTCTAACAAGATTTCTCAAATATTCAAGCCTGTAGATGCAAATAAATAAATATACTGTTTAATAAATAAATAAAAACAGAGCATCTCTTTGGATTCCTCAGATTAGAATGAAAGAAAGACAAAACTATATTTTAGGGAAATATGACCTACATATCCTTATAATCTGCACTTATTTCTACACATCAACCTCACTCACTAAACCCCTACATTGAGTGGCTCTTGAGACTTGTATTGGGTGAACTTTTAGTAAAAAAAATAAAAATAAAATGAATTCAATATTGACAAAAGAAAAAAATTAGTCAACATTGAAATGTTAGATATTGATAAGAAAAACCTAATTTTGTTTTGAAGAGAATTATACATCAGAAAACAAAAGGTTTAATATTTATTCTGTAACTAATATAAGTAAAGAGAGAAAAACTCATGTTTTTTCAGGTGTGAAGATTGCATTTAAGCATGAAATAGACTGCTGTCAATAGGTGTCCAAATGCTCTGTCTTGAATATTGAACAGTTTCACCCAAGAAATGTCTTCTGTGTGCTGTGTTCTTGTTGTAGCATACCTATGGATGATAATGGGTATGTCCCCATTCACATAAATACAATAGTAAATACTGTATGTTGGTCTGCAGTTGGAGATTCGTCTCCTGCTGTGCTGGTCAATTTCTCTGCCTCTGGGCAGAGAGGATTCCCAGACAAGGCTATGTTGAAGAGCAGAGTCTTGTCTTGGGAAACAGCTCCCCGCCCCATTTTATATGGGGTCTATGGGGAATTTTTGGCTGAGCCTACAAGGTTGGATACCCCACATTAAATTTGGCCTTGTGCCACATCTGACCACGTGGGGCAGTTGGTAGATATCCTGCAGTTGGAGATTCATTATGGAATTCACTTGACTCACTTCTAGCAGTTGACTACTACTTCTACACACCGCTGGTGAATCTTATATGTGTTGTTCTTGTCTTAAGTATTATTGTTCATTACCAACCTTCATTTGATTATTCTATTCAATAACCATCTCTTGGCTATAACAGTTCTTCAGAGCATAGGTGATCATGGCTCCCAACAACTTTCTATCCCTTGTAGGCTTTAGCAGCTTTTCTTGCTTTTCTAAGGCTCCTGCTCCCTCCATTTCACCATCTATTTACACAAGCTCGTCAATTAAGTTGCTCACTACATTCCTTTATCTCTCTAATTTTGTCATTCTATGTCCTTTTGAGAGTTAAATTTTCCAATTTTTTTTTTCCTCATTAGTAAAAGAATTTCAGCTGTCTTTTTGAAACTAATTTTTTTTTTCAGTGTTCTTTCTGTTGCCATTTTCTTTAAGACTTCCTTGTTGATTACTCGTTCCATCCATGGAATTTTAAGTATCCTTCTGTAGAACAACTTTTCTACCTTTCTGTTATAGTGGAACACACCTATTCTATAGTTAATAGACTCTCCCACCTATAATAAGTAGGAGTAGTAAGAGTAACAAGTCAGTCGCTTAGTGGTTCGGTCAGTCAGTTGATGCCAGACAACCGTTAGTCGGATACTAAAGTATCAGCGACCACAACTAGATTTTCTTTGCGTCATACCTATTATATGAAGTTCCTAACGTTTTGTACGTTGAACCTTTTTTAGGACCGACTTAGTACAAATACAAGCCTCCACTGTGAAATCACTCCATAACACTTTTTTAATTTTCTCCTCATATACCTTAAAACTATATATATATATATATATATATATATATATAACATAAGCATTTTATAATATTTTACAAAAATAGCCATTTTGTTTTTCAACTTTTTTCTTATCAAGTGATGGTGTTCATCACAATCAACACCAAAACTTGATAACAATACCAGAAATGTTGAAACAAAAATGGCTATTTTTGTAGTGATGTTAAAAACATGCTTATGTTATAATTTTTTGAATAAATATTATTTGCTCTACTTTTGTATTGAGCATTTTTTTAAAAATAATGGTTTTGGTTATTGGAATTTTATATATATATATATATATATATACATATATGCAGATAGACACTCTCTCGATTTTGGACTTTGGTGGTGATAAGGTATCTAATTTAATTTGATTTATGATTGCTACCCTATCCTCAGAGTTCTCAAATAATTTTCACAAGATAGGAATGTTTAATTTAATTTTTTATTCATATGTATAAATTCTTTTCATTCATAAAAAAATGATTGGAATTTACAAAACTCTGATTCATTTTTAATCATATTTGTAATACATAACTGTATTATAGTAAAACCTCATTATCTGTGGTATGTAGGTTCTGCATGGATGGTTAAATCCACAGATAATAGCAAAACATATATATTAGGTTATGTTCAAAAAGCTTTTACTATGTATATGAAGTCCATTTAATGATTTGGTGGGTGAAGATGGGTCCCTCTTTAAAATATATTTAACTTTAGAAGTCCAGTTGTAAAAATGAAATAAATTAGACAAATATTATAGTATTTTTTTAGGATGTAATGACTCAAATAGTTTTAAGGACATTTAAATTGATTATATATATATATATATATATATATATATATATATATATATATATATATAATCAATATATATATAATCAATATATATATTCAAAATAACATAAATTTAAATAATAATAATAAGGTCACCTACTAATAAAATGCTCATTAGTAATCTAGAGTTTTAATTATTGAATCAGAATTAATATAAGTTCATAATATTTTTATTGCAGGTTGACTCAGAGTTTTGTGATTTCTCACTCATCAGAACTCAAATAAGAATGATTGTAATAATTGCATAATGTCTATTTTATAAACAGTTGTTTATATATGCTTTCTTGCAAATTTCAAATTTTCCTAGTTCTCTATAATAACTGAAAGCCCAAATAATAATTTATTTTATCTGTATCCTGACAAGTGAGAAATCTCAAAACTCCAAATTGACCTCTGATAAGTATTGTGAACTTATAATATTACTTCTGTTTCAATAATATTTTCAAAATATTATTATTAAAGATTTCTGATATGTCTTTGCATTTCTGTTCATGTTTTATGCCTGTCAAGTATATTTTGCTAAGTAGTTCTTTTTTGTTTAATAAAAGATTTGAATACAAAAATTTTGTTGACTAGACCAACTGCAGATTTGGTGAGTCTGCAGATGCTGAGGTCCTATTGAACTTCATATTTGTAATGCTTAAATATATTTTACTTCAACAAAGCAGATCTCCTGAACTTCAAGATAAAAATGTTAAAAGGAAATAAACATGGCTGTTTTATCTTTAATCTGTTTTATATTATATATTGTATATTATATATTAGTATATTATGTACAAAATTGGTCTTGTTTAAAAAAAAATAGTATTCATAATTTATTTTTAATTTTAAGTTGGGCTAATTTCATCAACCATGGTTTTAACTTGTAACATCTCAGATAAAAAAAAAACTTTTTTCTGTTCATCTATATTGAGGATTTTCTTGCCTCTTCTGAATTGTACAACTTGCATCAAAATCATTATTAATTTGTTTTAAAAGTAGCATTTGTTTTATCTAATTTTCTGTTTTCTTATTTTTTTCTTTTGCAAGTCTCATCTAAATTCTGCAACTGCTCCTAACATCCACAGAATGACATCATAAGAGTTATAATATAAAAGAGACAAAAAGTAAAAGATATAATTAAAAAAAAAATAATGATTGACAACGCTTCATCTAAGAAATTTAAATAATACTGAATGAAAATGTCATATTTCTGAAAAATATTTTTAACACACTTTTCTAAATAAAAGAAAACAAAATTTGTTGTTATGTAAAAAAAATGTCTTTGATTTTTTTTGTTTAATAAACCCAGTACAGTTGGTCATTTGCATTTTTTATCAATTTGCTTGATTCAGTATTTAATACTCTGTAGGCAATTTTAAAATATGTCCCAACATATATATATATAATACATAAAAGGTTAATGATCAGAGTTGAATTAGACCAGAAAACAGTAGTATTAAAAAATGCTCAATACAGGTGTGAAAAAACAAAAGTAAAAATAACATTATTTACATTATTCAGACTATTGTCCTCATCTTTGTCACCATATTTATTACATTTCGGCCGTTGTACGCTCCAGCCTTCTTCAGGTGGTTGAAATGTCGAACTGAACCTTTTATTTTGCTCACTGGGGTAGACTGTTCTAGTTCCATGTGCCATGTCTTATGGATGTCAGTTATCAGTTATCCCCTCTCCAAGTTCTCCACCACCTTAACCAGGTATTGAACTCACACTCTTTTGAATTCTGTCACTGGATCTAACTAATGCCTTTATCCACTGTGACATGTATCCTTGAGGACACATGGCACAGTTAGATCCAGTGACAGGACCCAAAGGCAATACTTGCAAATATACAGAGCTGTGTAAACCCCCACCCCCCCAAAAAAGAAAAACAAATTAAAAATAACCTGAGAAAAACATATTCAGATGCATTACTTTGTAGAAGACCGGGGGTGGTGAAGATGTAAAGAAAACACGTGTGTTTATATTTCCTGCTAGAAGAAGGTCTAGCTACAATAAAATGTTGGACTTGGATTAAGACCAACTGAAGATAAGGAAGACAAACAAAGAAGACCAATATATATATAAGCAAATATATGTATTAAACAAAACATTTACAAAACACATAGACAGTTAACATTGTGTTTGTGTGTGAACATTTGTGTGTGTGTGTGTGTGAACGTTCGTATTTTGGTGAATGTTCGTAAGAGTTCATATTGTGGTGAATGTTCGTAAGAGTTCATAGTGTGGTGAATGTAAAAATGTACGTGTATGTTGGTAATGTTTTTTAACAATTCAAAGGTCAAGACAATAATTCTCTTGGGACTAAATTTTGCAGCAAGAATAGAGAAGAAGAGAGGAAGAGGCAAACTCGTAGTTTTGCTTTTTTATAGGTAATGATAGTTCAACAAACCGGCTCAAAAATGCCTTTGGCCCTTCTTGACTTAGTCATGCACTGGAAAATATTATATGCGTGGGTGGATTGCAACATTTTTTGTGTGTTTATTGACCAATTAGAAGCTGATATTTCCTGAAAATATTTATTTAATTTAAGAAGGCTCTTGGGATCCGATTCTCCCAAAAGTGCACAAATCTACCCACACGAAAATATAGTGTTTATAAAATTGTCATATAGCTGTGATCTATAAATTGTCTATTACAAAGCAGTGTTGATTTATTATCCAATGAATACTTGTTGTATAATTTGAATTTGTGTAAGTATGTATGTATGTGTGTGATTATGATGATCATTACAACTTTAATGTCTGAATTTATGAAATTAGGAGTTATCATTATATAAATTTTGGATTTATCTTTGTTGTTATTATCACAATGTCTTGACTATTGATCCCTCCTGCCTTCTTCAGGTGGAAACAAGACAAGCAATAGCTGAAAAGTACTAAATATGAGGCACTAAGAAGGCATGGTGGACTAATGGATAGTGGCTTGGATTGAGGAATCAGAGAGCCGAGTTCAAATTCCAGTCGAATCCATTACATTCACTTATGTGCTAATACCTTTGGGAAAGGTATGAATCCTTTTCTTCTTCCCCCAGCTATGGGTAAATAGCAGGACACAACAGGTTCTATAGCCTTGGATGGCAACTGGTCTACCGCAGAAAGAAATGGCAATCTACTGTGGGAAAAAATCTGCCACATCAGTCATGTTTCGAAAGATACACGATCACCTAAGCATGTATCTCACATGGCATATAATTGACTGACTAAATATGAACAAGACAAGATATCCTGAGGCATGGATATAGTAGGATGAGAACAATCTATCCATGTAGATTAAATAAAGTGTTTGGTTTGAAATCCTCTGAAGATTGACATTCACCTGAAGAAGGCCAGAAAACACAATGGCCAAAATGTGATAATAACAAAATTAGGGACATTAGTCTGAATGTAAATAATGACATTTGACCTTGTGATTTATTTATAGTTCTTGCAAACACAAAGTGAACTGAAAACTAGATTCTTAGATATAAAAACTTAAAGAAAAGATATGCAAAAAAACAATATTGGATTTTTATTAAATAATTATTTGTTATTTTAATAATGAAATTGTTTTTAAAACAGTGGGAGTATTTTGTATGTTAAATAATAAAACTTAATTTTTCCAAAAAAAATTCATGAAAATTTATTGTACTAAGCTATGAACCCTAGTAAAACCAATTGTACTTTTTTACCCTGTTACCTGTTTACATTTCTCCCCAAAATTTGGTTTTGACCAGTCAATGTATGGCTATTTTAGAGGGGGTGATGGATGGATAGACGCATAAATGGAAGACACAGAATTTTATATGTAGAGTTATACTTGATAATAAATTTTCATCATGATTTTAATTAGATTGTTCTTTACAAACCATATTCTAGTTGCTTTTTTAATTTGAGTCATTAACATTTTTCAAGCATTGTTTGGACAATTGAACTCCTTTCTGTTATTGATGTTATTACAAAGTTTCAGTCAATTTAGAGGACCTGGAGAATCTGATACACACAGGTTGAATAGAGGGAAAGAGAGACAAGGGAAAAATAACGTGTGACGTACCTGGTAGACTTAAGCAAGTGGATAACAGAATGTGGTCTGGTGGAGGAAGCAAAGGAAAGGAACTTGTTGAGAACTGCAAAGGAAAGAGGGACGTGGAGAGCCATGATCGCCTATGTTCTGAAAGGACATGGCAGATAAAAAGAAAAAGAAGTCTATGGGTTTCTTCTGGTGTAAGTCACATGACCAGACAAAATCAGTAACTGCTGTGGTGGCAGCAAATGGGATTCTTAAGTTTACATCTCATCTTCTGCTAGCAATGACCGTGATGGTTTGGGTCATGTTCATCAAATGAAGGATGGCCATAGAGGACAACACCCAGCAGATTGCCCTGAACTGTACTTTAAGGATATTTGCAAGCACAACTTGAAATTCACAGATTGAATTGGATAACTGGAAGGAATTGGCAAGAGGCTGTTCAAGAAAGCATTTAGAGAGATGAAGACAAATGTAATCATCAGATGGTGAATAGGAGATGACACAAGGTGCAAATATGCCAAAATCAAGACAGTTTTGCATTGCATTGTCTGAGGGCAAGATTGTTTATTCAAGAATTGGATTGCAGAGTCATTCTAGATATTGCTCTTGGTGGGACTGATTTGAACAAACCAGATGCTACCATTATCATATGAGACAGATGTTTGCCAATGATCATGATTCATAAGCAAAAAGGAAAGTCTTCAGATTTATGAGAAAGATAGAGATTTTAATATATAAAAAAATAAAAATAATCCTGATAATTTAACTCAATCACATGTAGCAGTCTGTAGTGAACAGTATTGAGAAAGTTAAATTGATCATAAATTAGTTTATCTACTGCTAGGCTTGGATTCTGATCAAGTTCATTATGTTTCCTTTCACACAAATACACTTGAGAAAGAGGTGAATTCATCTCTACTCCCCACAGATATGGGTTAAATAGTAAGGCTGATTAGGCTATCTAGTCTTGGGTGGTAACCCTTCTAGAAATAGGAAAGCTATGAATTCAGACCTACTACTGCTGTTATTGTTCCTCTACATCTGGTGTTTCCATGGGTTACAATGCTCATGACATAACTGCTAGAATTGGATGTAAAATCACTGCCTATTTTAAAAGCTTGAAGTGACTATCTTCTTCTATGTGCTGTGTCCCTTCAGGACATTGGCAATCATGGCTCTCCACAAGTTCCTGTCTCTTGTAGCTCTTTGTGTTTTTGCCATCTCTTCCAAACTCTGCTCTATCATTCATTCACTTAAGCTCGCCAGATAGGTTATGCGTTGCTTTCCTTTGTCTCTCTTACCTTCAATCTATTCTGTGAGTATCAAATTATCTAAGCCCTCTTTCCTCATTATATACCCCAGAAGTTTTAACTGTTTCTTCCTGATGTTAAGTATAAGTGTCCTTTTTGTTGCCATTGTCTCTAAAACTTTGTCATTGCTCATATGTTCAATTCATATACCAAGAGAAAAAAATGAACATTGATCTGATTTGTTTTGATATTTTTTAAGTGTTTAATCCATCCATCAGAAAGAATCTTCCTTCTCTTTGTTGATTGTATTAACTCAGATTTCAAGATTGAACTTGGAAAAAATAGCATGGCAGTAGTCCTCTAAAATAGGGGTTTCCAATCTTTTTTGCATCATTGCCCACTTGAAAATTTTTCCACCACCCACCTGTAGAGTAAATATTCAAAAGCATACTAAAATTTTTTGGTAAAAGTTTGTTACTGGTTCATAAACTGATTTTATGATGTAGTAAAAAAATACCAAAGGGAGGTAACAAATAACACTGACTTATATGGTGGCTGCTGATACTGCTATTGCTACTACTGTAATAAGGAACAATCAAAAGCAAATTTAGCCATTGAAAACTATAATAATTTAATTTTATGGTCAAGGTTAGTTTTATGGTTAGGGTTTGTGTTGTAAGTGTTAACAAAAAATTAAACATTTTTTTGTTCTTAATTATAAAATTAAAAAGAGCTACTAACAACTAATAAAAATTCAGCAAATATTTTTTGTTGATCTTGGCCTTCCCTTATCTGATTTATATCTGAAAAAATGTTATTTCATATATTTGACCCTTCTCAAGATTATAGAAAATACCAAAATATTCCTTGTTTGTAGGGATATTTATACCTTATCTAGGAATGTGATCCAGTTATTCCCAATTAACCTCTTGTTTTTTTTTGTTTATTTTGTACAAGATCTTTGTATATCTGGTTTGAATATTTTTTTCAAGTAGCATATGCTGAAATATCTTTTTAATACTCAAAATCCAATATCACCCACCAAAATTTCCAATTGCTTACCATTTTCTGTTCAGTTGTTCATCGCCCACCCAACAGTTGATATTACTCATTGGTGGGCAATATCGCCCAGGTTGGGAAACCCTTTTCTAAACAAACTATATAGCTACACCAGAAAAGACAAATCACTTTGATGATTCAAGAACCAGGAAGAAGTATTTTTGAAATGGACCATTTACAAATAGATTCTGCTTTTTATTATTATTATTCTGAAAAGTGTTTAGCCACTTTCAAAAAATTGTACAGAGGAAAAACTTAAATTTCTACAAGATTTATCTAAGCTACAATTATTTTCTATTTACACTTGGGCTTGTAATTATGGAATAAGGTTTTTTGATGGTACTTCATTTTTAACCTCTATCTTTTCTTGTATGTTATATTTTTTTAAAGGAAAGGGCATATTATAGAGTTATTGAGCAAATTGGTTTACTTTAAAGGAATATGTGATATACAATTAGATGTTGCTTGTTTTGTATATTTACATAAGACTAGAAACTAATAACATTTTATTGTTCAAGTAAAGAAGCATAATTTTAATTTATTTTTTATCCATTCTATTTTTCTTCTGCTTTCTTCATTTATGATGTCTACATTGTGTTATGCTAAAAAAATCCAAAACAATGATGTCAAGGTGATTACATTGACAAAATAGGATTCATTGATCTTTTATTCATTGGCCCATAATTCTGTTGAATCACAATCTGTGATCAGAATGATTGCCCATGTCAACACAAACTAAAATAAATTCTCTCATTCTTTGCTGAAATCACCATCATCAATCATGACTGGCTGCTATGGTCTTAGGGTTGATGTTCAGCTGAGGAACTGACCAGCTCCTTTTATATGGTGATTTCCTAAGCATAGCTTAGATGTGGCACAAGGCCAAAAGCATGGAGCATCCAGTGAAGATGAAACCCCCTATTCAGTCATAATTGATTTAGTGAGACAAACTTCATTTTTTTTTTTACAGCGATGGTCACTCTTTATAAAGCCTGGAGGCCATTTGAGGTATAGGGTTACGTTAAGAGGCCTTTTGTGTGTATAGGTGTGGGAGATAACAATTAACCCTAGCCAATCAACTCAGTGACGTTGTCAGACCATTTTCTACCCTGTCTACCTCTTTTTCTTTTGTCTAAAGCACATCCTTGAAGGATTTTACTTTGCTGAAAGCTAAGCATTAAATAAAGCATTGGCAATATAAGGCTGCACTATTAAAAAATTATAGGTAATTTTTTGTTGAAGATGAAGTGGTCATTTGATTACAGAAGACTATGCACATAAGTGACTGCCTCCGAAATGGGAAAAAGTTAATTTTTTTTTGTTATTTTGGAAAAAAAGATTATTTTCTACAATTAAAAAAATTAGGTTTTGTTTTATTATCACTGCTGACATTGTGATTAACACATGCTGTGATTTGTTTCTAATTTATTCATTTGACTATATATATATATATATATATATATATATATATATATATATATATATATATGTGATAAGTGTGTATGTAAATATAAATAAATAAATATATATATATATAATTATTTATATATTATATGCATGGTACTTATTAGAAAGCGCTCAATATCAGAGATAGAGCTAACATATTTGGTTGGATTGAGCTAACATATTTGGTTTGATTGATCAATCCAACCAAATACGAAAACATTAAAAAGCAGTCTACCTTGCTACCCAGGCTCCAGAGAAAAAATTTATCTGAATGCTTCTTGTTTCTAAAGACACATGTTTACATATATGCTTTTTCTTAATGAAAGTTGCCAATGGTTTAAAATTACCTTCAAACTTTTAGTCAAATTATATCCACGATACAATAATTATTAATAAGTAAAGGAAATTAGTTAGGAATTGAATAGCTATTTCCCTTTGACACCATCTTCCCTAAACGTCTTTGAATTAGAGAGAGTGTCAGTGAACAAATGAGAATTAAAAGAAAATATAAAATTTTGATAAATATTATTTTCCTCTTGAAATTAAGCATGCCATTCAAAAACCCAAATGAGCCACATGTAGCCTGCAGGTCATTATTAGTCCATGACTGTATTAAATACTAGGCCAGACTATTTGGGATATAAACTTATAAGAAAAATAGGATTAACTATTTTCTCATCTTAATAATGTAAATACAGGGAAGATCAGTAAATAAGAATAAAAATTGCAACTCTTAAAAAGGCCCTTGTGCAAGTAAGTTATTTTTCAGTTTTTTAATCATTTCACCCCAAACAAGGTGATAAAGCCATTAAGAGGCAAGGGGTTACTGAGTATGAAAGAATATGAGAAAAAACATTATTAAAAGAGGCCAATAAAAGAACAGGAATTGAGAAGACAGAAGATGATGATTGACATTGCATTTAAATTTTGGAAGATCAAAGTCAACAGGAAAGCAAAAAATTCTGAGATGAAGAGTTATCCATTATTTTCATTACTTACATTTACTATTGCTATCATTGTTGTTGTCATTATCCTGTTTCAGCTGTTCTACTCTCTGACCTTCAGCAGGTGATTATTAATCCAGGTAACAGGGAATTTTTAACTGAACCCTTTATTTAATCTATGGGGGTAGACTGTTCATGTTCAGCTGACCATGTCTAGGAATCTCTTGTCTATGTCTTATTTTCATCTATTGCTTGCTCCACTTCCACCAAGTCCAAGTGCATACTGCCCAGACAAGGGATTGAATTCAAAATTATTATGTCACCAAATTCACAAACCAAGATTTACTAAGCAATCCTGAGTAGAAAACTTGGAGTCTTAAATCTAACTTGCCTGTTGATGAGTGCTGCTGCTGTTGTTGGTGTGACATTTAAATTAAAATCAGACATATTATCAATCTATCAAGGGAAAGGCTTTCTTTGTGTTTCCTCTTTCTCTCTTCCTTCTTCTCTTCCTTTATTTCCTGTCTAGACTGAGAGGTAGTGGGATACAATCTGGGTCACCAGACAGTTTGACCTACTAATGGAATATGTAAAAGTTGTTCACCCAAGCCTACATGACATGCGCTGCCAAGTGTGAATTTTTAAATATATCTTCAGTTTCCAGAAAATCTCTGAGTCCAAGTTGCGAATAAATTGCCTTCCATTGTGCACTTATTAGAAATGTGCCTATGGACCTTATTTCATTACTAGATGTGTAACAAATAAAAAAAATATTATTCCTGAAGGAATCTTCCCAGGCTTATCTTGGACTTATTCAATTACTAGATGTGTACTGAATAAGAAAATGTTATTCCTGAAGAAATCTTCCCAGTCTTATTTTGGATTTATTTCGATTACTAGATGTGAAGGAAAATAGAAGTACCATTCCAGAATCTCTGAGTTTATATTGCAGAAGGAATAATTACTGATTTTTATTTGGACATTCTAAAAAACTCATGTTTGCTGTTATGAACACTTTATGAACTGATGATACATGGATAATCATAGTAATATCCAGTATCAGATAAGTGCCTCTTATTGATCTTACATCTGCTATCTCACATTCTCTCCCAATTCAATTGTTTTGTTATATAAAATTGTTTTTAAACTTTCATCCTGTGTTTGTTGTTTGTTAACACCTTTGTTATACTTTTCTATCAGAGTGATCCCATCTTTTCTTTGTTTTGAACCTAGTGTTCATATCCGTATATTGCCAGTCCATAGCATCCATCATGCTTGACTGCTCTTGAGGCTTCTCTTTTCTACTGTGACTTCTGCAGTTAAAGTCATGGTGTCTTTTCAGCTTTCATATCATATTTATATCTATGCTAGATCTACTAAGGCGGTTGTCATAGCCAAGCATATGTGCTGATTCTTTCCGGCATATGACTGTCCAGTATTCCTCTCAGTTTAGTATTTTATTTCATTCCAGTTGATGATTACTTTTTTCTTCTATATATGATCAGCTATGTCTGATTTCATTGTCTCACCCCAAATTACAGCTTTTTAATCTTCCTTCAGCCTTACTTTTAGAGGGTGGCTAGTTTCACCTTTATATTCTTTACCAGAACTACAAGGAATAAAATATATACAGTTCCTGATTATGTTCTCCTTTGTCTTGGGCTTGAATCAGCAGAAGTTTCTCTGAATATTGTCCTGATGTTGTATGGAAGACAGGTCTTAATCCTTTTTGATAAGCCCTTCATCTAAGGAGAACAGACAGTGGCAGTTTTTGGATCCTCCTCCCTGACCCTTCTGTTTGCGGAGCTGAGGTGATGTTTGCAGAGTAATTGTTATTCTGAAGGGTAATTTCAGTGCTGATCATTTCCTGTTGGCGTGTTGTATGGTGCTGTTGGCATCAAACAGATGGTGGGAATCAAAGTTAAGGTATTCTCTAGTGAAGATTGACATGTGATATATGGATGTCTTGAACCCATTCTCTATGTGAGTTATTAGTGTATCTAGGAAGGCTAGCTGGTTCAATCAGTTAGTTATGTGCCATGCGTGATACACACTTAGGTGATCATGTATCTTTTGATTCATGACTGACAAGGCAGATTTTTCCCCACAGTAGGTTGCCATTTCTTTCTGCAGTAAACCAGTTGCCATCTAAGGCTATAGAACCCAGTCTGTCCTGCTATTTACCCATAGCTGGGGGAAAGGAAGAGGATTCATATCTTTCCCAAGGGTGTTAGCATGTGGGGAAGGTATGAATCCTCTTCTTCAAAAAGGTCATTGAGTTCATATGGTCCCACAATATTTATACAGTTTACAGACTGTAAGTCTGAATGGAACAGCAGTTTTTGGAATCTTGGGGAAACCATGCATATATGATGGCTTAGTATAATGTTGAGTCAGCTTTCTATTTGTTGTAAAGTAGTCCTTATTCTTATTTAGGATCTGTGACAGCTTCCTCTCATTTTTAGGGTCAAGTCCTTTTTCACTTTGCTATAGCCACCATTTCCAAATAAGCTTGCAATTTTCTAGGAATATTCCAACTTGTCCATCACCAATGTCATGCTATCTTTGTCTGCTGGTGGTATGATGATAGTAATGTCACTCTGTAAGGTCTTAATTACAAACCTTTCTTCACTTGCAATGTTTGATTTGGGTGGATTGCCCTTTTCTAGTGCTTGTCTCTACCTTAGCTCATTTGCTTGGGCTTTAGGGATATTCAAGACAACTGCCTTAACTGAAGCTATAATATATAAGTATGGGACATGCTTTTTGGTTGTAGTGAAGTTGTGACACTTGTTTAGCACTAAATCAGCAGAAGCACCCAGCAGTTGATTGCTGATATTGAAAACTGCTCTTACCAAATCATGATGGGCCTTGTTGTGGATCCTGTATATTGTGTGTCAGGCATTATTTTACTTGTGTATGTTTGGATGATATGCCCTCCTCTTTCCATTAAATTTGTGCTCTTGTGGAACTGACTTGATTGGTGTCTTCATTGATAAGCCTGATAGAACTCTTTTTAGGTTTCTATATATGCATAGGAATGTCATCTGTGCCAATTTCTAATGTTGTTTGTACAACTGCTGTATTATTGCTGTATCACATTATGTATGTATCAATTAGATAATTTCTGTCTGAATTTCTGGGATGAGGGATTATCATTATTTATATGTGTAACAGAGAGAGACCCCCCCCCCACCAGGTGGGTTTATTAATCAACGGTTCTAAAGGATTGGGAAGAAGGTACTAATTAGTTGGGTAGAAAGGATTCCGGAGTAATTCCAGAAATATTTTTTTTTCTTTTTATTTAGTTGTTTCTGGGATTGAATTATTAATTAACTAGGTGAATTAATTCCAGAGTAATTAATGGATGGGTTTGTTAGGTAAAGCTTGTGATAAATGGTGAATTGGATTTTGGGTGGTCTGCCGGGTGAAATCCAGCCAGAGCCCTCAGATGAGATAAGTGCATTTCACCAGGCTTAAGTGGACATTGTCTGCGGAAAACCTAGCAGAGAGTCCGAATCCGATTTTAGTACCTCTTGAAAACTGGGTTCTCACAAAGCTTCGGAGATCCGGCAGAAAACACATGGTGGTCTAGGCGATTTGCATATTAAAATTCATGGGCGGTGCCTAAAAACTGTTTAGCTCTGCCTCTCTCTATATAAGCGGCCTGCACACTTGGGTTGAGCAGATGAGTTTGGTGATCAGATCGGATCGGAGAACGCGTCAGAACATGAGAGAAGCGGCAGACAGGGAGAAAGCGAGAGAGATCGCAGATCAGGGACCGCAGATCAGAGATCGCAGATCAGAGAACGCGAAGGAAAATGCGACGGAAACGGCTGAGTGGGTCTTGCTGATCTGGCCAGTTGGCTGCATGCATCAAAAAGTCCGAATCGTACCCAGAGATAGAAATCGAACCCGTGCGAATCTTGATAACTTCGTCAACAAAGCTGAGAAAAACTGACTGCTATATTGGAGGGGGGGGCGAAGAACCATGACTTATCTCCCTTATTACAGTTGAATTTCAACCAGCATAATTGTGTCTTTCTCTCTCAGTGACATTCCGACCAAACGAGTGAATCTCGTTAAGACAGTTTGTATTCGTGCAATTTCGTTGGTAGTGATATAAAAACAGTAGCCTTAATGGGCTCTTTGTACAGGAACTGAAAGTGTTGCTTATTTTTTTTTCTTTGTGCCCTTGCAGTTACAACAAGAGCCTCTCTGCACAAATAGCAATTTCTTTCAGTGTGGAGCCCAGCCATTTAATTCATCCTACCTCCAGATCATTCTGAGGGATCAAAATACTGCTGTTCGGATCAAAAATTCACAACGTGGCAGATAGTGGTGGTTCCTTCAGTTCACCAAGGGAGGACCGGATGGTTTACTTTTCAGCCAGAACCACCGGAGAGACAGGACATAGCTGTAGCTGGCAGGGCTTCTACGTCAGATATGTGGACTATTGTCCTCATCTTTATTGTTATTATCACAATGTTTCAGCAGTTGTGCCCTCTAGCCTCAGCTTGTTGATCTGACTAAGCCTTAGAGAATTTCAAACAGAACTCTTTATTTAGTCTACAGGAGTAGATTGTTCTCATTCAACTGATCATAGCTTGGGATATCACATCTAATTCTTATTTTAGCTTAGTTATTGTTTACCCCATTTCCACTAAGTTCAAGTATACACTGTTTGCCTCGGTGATTGAACTTACAATTACTAAAAAGAAAATTGAGATATGTGGCATCCATTGGTCTCAAGAGACCCTATAGCTCTCTGCCCAAAGAGTCATGCATCAGCTGCTGATTTTGGTACAGCATCTATTATGTCTGTACAATCCCACACATGAGTGACAGTCTCGATTGCAATCAATGCATGTGAAGACACTCTTCTTCAATGTCACCATGTTGCTTTTTTTCTATTGAACATGTTACTCCCTGACAGCAAGCCTTTGTTTCTCCTCTCCTCACTCCAAACCTCAGTGTAAATCATATCTCTAGCATGAGTGATCATTGGCAAGGTCTTGTTTTACCATTACGGTGAGGCAACACTGAAGTGTCCTCCCTATGGTGTAAGCTCAGGCAGAGTTTGATGAGAGATCAGTTGTTGCCTATGCAGCATGTCTCCCCTCTCCATGCCACTGATGTTGTCCAAGGGAAAAGTAGAAGTCAATACAGCTTGGCATTGGCAGCATTGCAAGCATTGCCAGAATGAAGTTGAACATAATATCAGATTGTCTTCGGAACTCTGGCTCTGAATTTGTCCTCAGAGTTTACTCCCAAAGCCTTTCCCATGACTGGGTATGACTGCAAGGCAGTGGAGGATTAGAATCAGAGTTTTCCTTCTCTTAGATGGACTACCTTCCTAGGTTGAAGAGTTCCATCTCCCCAAAGCATATATATACACACATAAACATGCATATATATTTTATACTGGATGTCAGAGTAAACAGATCATCATCAAATGTACCACTTGAAGAATTAGTATTATAAGAGTTAGTATTATATATATTTTAAATGATAATAATAGAAATCAATAAATAAATAAGAAAAGAATGAATGTATAGAGTTACAATCAAATATATGAGAACATTTATTATTATTATTTTTGTTGTTAAAATATTTGAAAATGAGTAGTAGAAGAAATTGACTATTCTGAACCAATAAAAAAAAAAGAAAAGTAGTAAACAAAACAAAATGACGTTATGATTCAGTGTTATAACATTATAGTTC
>CAHIKZ030001547.1:437500-718963 GCA_903632075.3 Acanthosepion pharaonis
ATTGCACTTCATTTAATATCTTTGAACCAATTGAAAGCAATGTAAATGGAATTGACAACAGACTGATCCTGATATTTTCCTTCAACCTGTTCTCTGATTGGCACATATCTGGTGTCCATATTCAAATGCATTTATTTAATGGACTCCCTATATACTTATCTGATCAATAAATAGTATTGTTATTCACTATGTATGTAACATTTTAAACATGGTAAGTGCAAGAGTACCTTTATGAAGTTTTTCATTCTAGAGTGATTCATTTTATTTTTTAAGAAGAGAATTATTTTGGTTTCAAAGCATTTTACAATTCACTAGTAACTGTTGACTATTTTTACAATCCCCAAATCTTTTGCAAGTTTTGAAGATTTAAAAAAATTCTTTTGATCTGTCAAATCAGTTATAATTGATTTTAAAGCTTCAAACTCGTGATAGGACTATTAATTTGAGACCACAAAATTCAGTATGTTTCATACAAATGGCTGTCATTTGTTTAGAACTGTGGAAAAAGTAACCAGCTTTCACTCAAACTGTTCAGGTAAATGTTGTCATCTTTCCACAAATAAATCTTTAAATTCCATTAAGCATTTGTTTTATGTATCAATAAAATATGAGGCTTACTGCCATGTCATGTTGAAACATCAATTCTTGTCCAGTCACCAAAATTAAGCAATATTGAGCTTGGTCAGTACTTAGATGGGTGACCACTTGGGAATATCATGTGCATGAATGGTGTAATGTATAACGGCTCAGATTTGGAAATCTGAGAGACAAGTCTCAATTCCAGTTGGGTTCATTATATTCCCTGATGCACAAATACCCATGGGGAAGGTATGAACCAACCTCTTATCCCATCAGGTATGGATTAATTAGTGAACTTCTATCAGTAAATCATTATTATCTCATAAAAATAATTCTTACAATCTAAAAATATTATTTTCTGGCTTTAAGTAACCTCCGAAAGGTTGATAGGCTATAAAAATCCAAATCAATGACTCAAAAAGATTTTTTTTGCTTTAATTGGTATAAATCTAGTTCAAGGCAATATTTTTATAGCATTTAGACCAAGACATGTAAGAGTAGAACTCTAACCAGTTGTGAGCTTAAAAGCATCCCAACTGTAATACAAAAATACATTTTTTAACACACATCAAGTAATTATTTACAATGTCCTCATCTTTGTTTTATGATCACAACACTTGCACTCTGGACTTCCTCATGCATCTGCCAATCAGAAGATTTTGAATTGAACCCTTTATTCTCTATTAACATGCTCAAAACATGTATGGAACTTCAAAAGCACATAAAAAATAACATGGAAAATAAGAAAAACAGCACTAGCTTATAACACTACCAAACAATGTAATCTCATACTATTGTAAACATATGTGATCCTTACACAGTTTTCTGCCTACTGTTCAATGATTACCCCATATTGCATCTCTGTTCTCATTGTGCATCAAAAACTGGGGAAGGTCCACTGTATACTGACAAAGAAACAAAAGGATAATAATTTATGCCATATTGAGAAATGATAACATGAACCCCTTTTCTCATATTATAAAATAGGTGCTGACAAAAATAGTCTTCAACCAGACCATGGCAAGTGCAGTTAAGAATATGCCTCCTCCAACAAATGTTACTAAGTTACAAGCATTTCTGAGAGTAGCAAACTATTATCTATATCTATATACCTAATATGAAGAATTTGAGAACTCCACTGAACAATTTGCTTAGAAAAGGTATAAAGTTGAACTGGATTAATAAATGTCAGAAGGCATTTGAAGAAATCAAGAAAATACTAATGTCAGACTTATCATTAGTACACTATGATCCAAAAGAAGAAATCTTATTGGCTTCAGATGCTAGTGACTATGATATAGGAGCAGTAATTCTACATAAATATGATGACGGTAACATGAAAGCCATTGTATATGCTTTGCGTTCACTACTGCTGACAGAAAAAAAACCTACAGCCAGATCGAAAAAGAGGCATTAGCAATAATATTTGCAGTAAAACATTTCACAAAGTTATACAGTGTTATACCAGAACATTACCTATTCTATTGTAATAGACTCTCCCACACATAATAAGTAGTAGTAGTAGTAGTAGCGGTCACCAGTTGAGCTCAGTGGTGTTGAGTGAGTCAGTTGATGTCGGACATTGAAGTATCAACCATCACAACTAGATTGCTGCGTCATTTACTTTATTTGAAGTTCCTAACGTTTTGTACGTTGGACCCTTTTAGGACCGATTTAGCGAAATACAAGCCTCCACTGTGAAAACTACTCTACAACATACAGAGAAGGAGTTTTCATTTACAAACAGATCATAGACCTCTATTATCAATTTATGATTTAAAAAAAGGAATTCCTACACATACAGCAAATAGATTATAATGTTGGGTACCATCTTATTAAATTACAATTTCAGGATGGAATACCAACTCTCCAAAACATTATGACATGCTAATGATTTATTAAGGTTAATGCCAAAAAATACTGAACTGTTTGAAGACACTGTCATTGTCACTTTAAACATGAAATAGAAATTAAAAATATATTATGCAATGTAGTACGTAAACTACCAGTTACCCTGGAAGAAATAAAAGTAAAAGCAGAACAAATTTTCGAAAATAAAAAAAATCATTAAAAGAAAATAAGATAGAAGATCTTTAGAATGCAATCCAGACTTGGACGCTTACTCACAATGTGACTGATGTTTGCACAAGCAGTAGTAATATCTAAAGTATTACAAAAGCAGATATTAAATGAATTTCATCATGGATGTCTGGGAATTTCAATGATGAAATCTCTTATACTGGACCAAAATCTATCAAGACATTGAAAAATTAGTAAAAGCCTGCAGAGGTTGTGCTCTGGCAGCAAAATCACCTACCACAAAATTCAACCGTGGTCAAAGACAGATACTCTGTGGTCAAGACTGCACTTAAATTTTGCAAGTTCAATAAAGAGATCACATTATCTTGTGGTAGCTTTACTAAGTGGCTTGAAATTTGTCAGTGCAAAAAAACAACTTCCACGGTTACAGTGAATTTTTTGTACTAACTGTTTGCAAGATATGGCATTCCAGAAGTGATAGCCTCAGATAATGGTACACAATTCACTGCTTACAAATTTAAAGAAATTTGTAAAATGTTCTTGATTGAACATATTACTATCCCACCATATCACCCAAGATCAAATGGACAAGCTGAATGGTTTGTGGGTACTTTTAAGAGAGCTTTGAAAAAAGCAAGTAATGAAAAAGTGAGCGAAGAAACACTACAAAAATTTTTGAGAGTATATTGGATAACGCTGAATTTCAATACACCATCAGGCATGTCACTGGCAGAATTGATGTTTGCAAGAAAAATTAAATCTGTGTTTGACAAGTTGTTACCAGGTCAAAAAAGAATAAGAACAGATAATAAAAAAAACACAAAATTTTTCAAAATTGGTGAGAAAGTGTTTTTCAGAATCTGTCTATATTTCTGAGATGATGTATTATGTACACTATTTACATTATTCGGAATATTGTCCTCATCTTTGTCGGCATATTTATTACAATGTTTCGGCCATTGTACACTCCAGCCTTCGTCAGGTGGTTGGAATGTCAAACCGAACCCTTTATTTTGCTCACTGGGGTAGACTGTTCTAGTACCATGTGCCATGTCTAATGGATGTCAGTTATTAGTTATCTCCTGTTAATTACCCTTTCCAAGTTCTCCACTGCCGTAACCAGGTATTGAACTCACACTCTTTGGGTCCTGTCACTGGATCTAACTAACGCTTTTATCCACTGTGCCATGTGTCCTTGAGGACATCCATTAGACATGGCACGTGGAACTAGAACAGTCTACCCCAGTGAGCAAAATAAAGGGTTCAGTTCAACATCCCAACCACCTGAAGAAGGCTGGAGCATACAACAGCTGAAACATAGTAATAAATATGGCTACAAAAATGAGGACAATAGTCTGAATAATGTAAATAGTGTGTTTTTCAGAATATATAAAAATTTTTTTTTTTTTCTTTAAGACCAACAAATTTTGCAATCAGAATTTATCATGAAAAGAAGAGGAATATTAACTTAATTAAATGTTAAAGTTCTTAAACTCAAATATTTAATGAGGCAATAAGTGGAGTTTCCATGTGTATTTTATAATTGTGGAACTTGCAAAAAGCTTATTCAATCATTAACAGTTAATATTCCTCTTCTTTTCATAATATATTGTGATTGTAAAATCTGTTGGTCTTAAAGAGAAAAAAGAATAAATAAATAAAAGTTTCCCATTGTGAAACTTTATCTTTTTCAAGTTAAACAATTTTTAATAATGTGTCGGAGTTAACTCCTCCTTTAGTTCGTTAACCCATTCACCAGGGGTCGCTCTTCGCTGCTATAAATAGCTGCTGACCCTTCGCCTCTCTCTCTTTTTTCCCTCAGGCCTGTGTGTCGATACCTGGAGGTAAATCTCTCTTTTTCCTCAGGCTTTCAGCTTACAACCTCGAAATGTAGGCGCTAACAAGTGATAGCGTTTCTCAAAGTGCTGGGAACACGCTAAGCACAATACACACACACACACGCACATACAGAGTATTCACACAGACACTTTGTCCTTTGTAACTGTTTTCGTGTAACTTGTTATTAATATATATTTGTATACATATATTATCGGTCTTGTGTTTTGTTTGTTTTCTTTGCCTTCTTCTTTGGACTTAATTCAAGTCCAACCTTTTCATGTAGTTGGACCTGGCGAGCAGGAGAATCTGAACCCACATGTGTTTCTTCTACGTCTACTCAACAACATAACAGCCACGGTCCTCTACAAATGCACCAAAGATGTATAAATATATTCAAACAACTTTCATTAAGTTCCACCAACAAGATCTATTCTATTCAATTTTCTATTATATCTTTCCAATTTATGAATGATGTATTGTACTTCAGAATTGAAGTTATGAATAAATTATCCAAAGTTTATGGGTTTTTTTTTTCTGTTATATAATACTTTTGACTATCAATGTCATTGTTAAGAAGTGAGTGTTATTAGTATGGCAAGAAGGATTTATTTGACTAAATTCTGCTGTTTTTGGATTGCTGCAATTGGAAAGTGATATCATATGTAAAAATTAATTTTTTTTTCATTTCACTCCCAAAAAGGCATTAAAGCCATTAAGATACAAAGGGTTTAGTGAGTGTGAGAAATATGAGAAACTAAAACATTATTAATGTGTGAGGAAATTGTCAAGCATTCACTTGTCACTATATTTGCATTTTCATATAAAAGAAATAAATTAATGCCTGTAAAACTGCATCTTATTGATGTTTTAATGCTTTTATATACACAGTTTGAAAATACAAAATCCTTAAATATTTGTAAGCAAAATAGAACTCAGAGTGGAATGAAACACAAAAGAATAAAATAATCAAATTATTCCATGACTGAGGAGATCATCAAAGTAACATGCTGGGTCCCTTGTGGAATTTTTAAGGCAATCTGGGAAATGTTATAATGGACAATAGAAAATGTTAAAACCAAATGGTGTAATAATAGTGAAAGATACCTTCCAAAAATGGTGGCAAATAATATTCACTGCTATATAGGAGGATTGATATTGTCATGTCCATAAAGAAATACATAAATAAAAAATTAATTATACTGTCACTGTATCACATTAATTATACAGTCACATAAACATAAATAAATAAAAATTGATTGTAATGTTAAAAATAATTATAATAAAATAATTATAGCAATAATTATCACCAGTTCACTCTTTCTATAACCAATGAGAACCAACCCCACTTTTCTCCTCTACACAAAAACAAGTGACATTCTCACTTGGACAAGATGTCATCATGGACAGGCCATCAACATGTGCATCAACAAAGATTTCTGCTTCTTTTCCTTTTTCAGGCCATAATAGTAACATTTATCTCTTAATACGCAACAAAAATTTAAGCTAAAAACAGTCCAGACACTTCTTGTATTTTCCAATTAAATTATATGAACACTCATTAAATACATTTATAAAAAACATATGCGAAAGACTGTATAGATTTTACTTATTCTTTATCTTATTATTCTATCAGATTCTCATCCATATTTGATCTACATTTGGCTCCAAATTCACAATTTTACTCAGTATTACTATCTCTCGTGTCTCCAACACAACATAACAACCAGATAATAAATAATACTATGACCATAATTTATTTGTATATAATGGTCCACCCTCTATGAATAATTACCTTATTTTGTTTATCAAGCTTTAATATTGCTATGTATTACCATCTAGTTAGTATTATTAATATCTTATATAGATGTTCCACATCCACTTGGGATTACCCTGTGCTGTAAGCTTGGATGTGAAACTGGTGTAATAGATAGTAACTCGGAATTGAAAATTGGAGAGCCAAGTTCCAATCCCAGTCAAGTTCATTTTATTCACTTGCATACAAATATCCTTCAGAAAGGTATGAATCCACCCCATCTCTCCCCAGTTATTGGTTTATTAGTGGAATTTATATTGCTAAATCATTATTATTGCCAAATAATTCTTACATGAAAACATTTTCTGGCTTTAAATGACCTGCAAAACGTTGATAAGCCATAAAAACAAATCAATCCATCATATCTTTATAATAGGCACTTCCTGATTCTTCCTTCCCCCTCCGTTACAACACTCAGTAATCCTTGTAGGACCCTTGGGCCTTGTAATGTGAGAATACATTTTATTTTGCAAAGAGTAATGTGTTTACACTCAACTTTGCATTTTAAATATTCAAAACAGTTATAAATTGGTGAACAAACTAAATTAGTTGTTATGCCATACCAATAAAAATAGTCTATTTTTAACCATTACACATTGAACTCAAACAACAAGACTTTGGGCCATATCATGTTGAAACTAATGGTTCTCATATGATCACCTAAGTTAAGCAATATTAAGCCTGGTCAGTACCTAGATTAGTGACAACTTGGTAATACTAGGTGCTGTAAGCTATGATGTTCAGATGGTGTATTGGTTAATGGCTTGGAGTTGGAAACCAGACAACCAAGTTCCAATTCCACCTGGGCTCATTATATTCACTTGCATACAAATACATTTGGTAAAGGTAGGAATCCACTTCTTCTCCCCTCCCCCTCAATAGGTTAGTTAGTAAGACTTGTATCACTAAAACATTATTATTTCGAAAAAAGGAAAATTCTTACAATGTAAAAATATTTTCTGGCTTTAAATAACCTGCAAAGGGTTGATAAGCTGTAAAAAATGAATGAATCAAACAAGGTTCAATTATTAAACATATTTCATGCTTTCTGTGTACAGCATAACTTTTCTGCATGAGTGTCTTTGCTAATAGATAGATATCTTGTTAGTAAGGGGAGAATGTTGTGAGAAATTTAGCAACTTCTCAAATTGAGTTATGGCTGATGAACAAAGATGAGACAATTGAACAGTTTAAAAAACATACTTTATATAAGAAATACATTATACAATGAGAATGAGAATATTGAATTGCTTTAGTAGTTAAAGTCATGGTATCAGGGACGAAATCCAAATACATGTATCTGTTTGAAATTGATTGAAATATTTATCTGATGCTGCTCATATTCTCTTCTCATTACTGCTTGTCCTTGAATTGTTCGAGACCAGCATTGCCTGTTCTTGGAGTAGGCTAAAAACATGTCTGTTCTGTTTATACTCTTCAAGGCCTCTTGTCTTTGGTGCCTAAATTCCATTTGGTGCCTAATTTTTGGTCTTATCCATTATTATCAGATAAATGGACCCATCTTTCTATCAGCAGGTCTTATCAACCAAGAGGAACCAAGAGGAAATAACCTATATTTTTTATAATGTAGACTTACTTAGCTATTAGTTAAGTATGGATATGTGAGTTTGATATACTTGAATGTGTATATAAGTTCATAGTAGGAATAACATATAAAACTAACTCTTCCACTGGGCTTAGGGGCGGAAATTATACGAGACTGGCCGCTGAAAAGTTGAAGTAACGCAAAGACGACACAAAATGTGGTAAACCTAAAAACATTTTTATTCAATTCTTCCTTC
Organism: Acanthosepion pharaonis; assembly: GCA_903632075.3. Classification (NCBI taxonomy): domain Eukaryota; kingdom Metazoa; phylum Mollusca; class Cephalopoda; order Sepiida; family Sepiidae; genus Acanthosepion; species Acanthosepion pharaonis. The sequence continues at coordinate 445,574 of CAHIKZ030001547.1, forward strand.
ACCTTAAGGTAAAATAGGGGATGGGACTCTGTTGTTATACAATAGGGTAAAGTGTCCTTTTTTTTTTAACTATTTTAATTGGTACTCCATTCATACACCCACCAGCATCAAACGAAGTTATCTGTTCTATTTTGTCTAAGCGTTTCACTAAATTCATTTTCATAAACATTTTTCTAGACAATAATTTCTCTCCCATTACACATTTAACGACATATATCTCCAAATAATATTTGTCCTTACCTTTTTCTATAGCAGTATTAAATTTTCCAATGCAATGGACTAATCCTCTATGATTTGTGAAGGTGCCATTTACTGGTTTTAATAAAGGTTTTTCTCTCAGATTTTTGCAAGTTTTGATTGAGATAATGTTTATGTTGACACCTGTGTCAATTTTTAAACCTCACCTCTGTTTTACAAATTTTATATCATGTGTCATTTAAATCCGTTTCTATTAGCTCTCCTCGGAAATATTTCTCTTCTTCATTTACTGTTTTTATTGTATTAATTTTAGTTTTGCAGGCTACCCAGTAAAATGATACATTTTCCCATATTTCTTTCCCTGTTGCTGGACAGTTTTTAAAATCATGCTTTCTGTCACACATATTGCAGTTGTTTTTTCCATTTTTTCTTTTTGTGTCTTGTGGGTTTTTCTGGGTCTTTAGTTCATTTACATTTTTTCTCATGTATTTCTTCCATTTAAGATTTTATTTTCCTCACTACTTCTGGTCATCATCGTAGCTTTCTTGAGTTTTAAATCAGGAATTAATTGTAATCTTTCAGATAGGTCCTTATTCTGTAGTCCAATCACAAGGCAGTCTCTAATTTGGTGATTTTTCTATGGAAACTTAAATGCTTCTGTTAATCTGTGCAATGTGCAAATAAAGGTTTCCACTGGTTCTTTTGATAACTGAACTCAAAGATAAAATGTTGCCCTTTCATTAATTATATTTCTTTTAGGCATGAAGTAGGCATTGAATTTCTACAAAACTGAGTCATACACATTTGAGAAAGAAAATATCCAGAATTTTTGCTTCTGCTTTCCATGCAATAAATTAATCTACTGATTTGAGTTTTGTTATCTTCTTCCCAGAGTTTCAATGCTTCTCAAAACTTTGAATCTCTGCAACTGAGCCAATTTCCTAGATTTGTAAAGTCAAACGGTTCTGGTGTAGAATTAATTTAAACATTTTTTCTTATTTTTTGAATTGAGTCCTATCCTTCTAGAAAATAATTTTCTTCTTTCAGAAAGAATTCTTCTCTGACATTATGTTCCACTGGGCTTAGATTAGAAAGATAAATTATATGAGACTGGCCACTGAAAAGTTGAAACAACACAAAGTTGAATCCCTGGTGGAACTAGAAGTGATTACAATCATCATAATCATAATCAATATTATTGCTGTTGTTATAAATATATTATTATAAGGACTAAAATTTTGCAGAAGGATACTTTATTGGATATTTTATTCAGTTGCTAACTAATATGTCTGTAGATTCCTTATAAAAGCAAATGTCTCAAGGTGCATGCAACTACAGATGGCAACCTGACAACAGGGCACTGTGTTAATCTAATTTAAGGTATAGAAAATGTTAAGAAATCCTAGTGGTTATATTTAGTACAAGAAGGCCAGTTATCAGGTAGATAGTATATGGTGGAAGATGGTCCTCTTTTCAGAATATTTTTATGACAGTTTGAGAGGCGTTTCTTGACTGGTGAGATGTCCTTTAAGAGTAACATGCGCTCTTGTGTTCACATATTTGACAGACAACATTTGTGTTCTAGATATTGTCATAATGTAATCTCCCTACATTGGTTTTTCAAAAATGTTGAAATCTTTGCGGTTGGTCATTTCAGTCAATTTCCCAGATTTGTGAAGTATAACAGTTCTGGTGTAGTTAATTTGAAATTTGTTTTCTTTCTTTTTTTAATAAATTTCTTCTTTTTTTTTTTTTGAATTGAGTCCTGTTCTACAAGAAAATAATTTTCTTCTTTTAGAAAGAATTCATCTCTGACACTATGTTCCACTGAGCTTAGATTAGAAAGATAAATTATATGAGACTGGCCACTGAAAAGTTGAAACAACACAAAGATGACACAAAACATAACAACTATTTTATTCACTAACCTTAATTACTGTTGGTTTCAGTACAGGGATTTGGTTTCTAAATGAAAAAATTATATTTTATACTATTGTCATGTTTCAGAAAGAGGCACTCTGTACAAAACAATGTTTTGTTTGATACAAAATTTGTTCAGCATTTTCTCTTGGAATATAAAAGACATTTCAAGTTGAAATATTTCCTTGTTGTGTACTTTTAGCTTCATCTCAAGTATGAAGTTATCTTACAGATTGTTGATGTCTTCTTGATTTCTGCAGCTAATATATTTGTTGAAAAGAAGATGAGTGAGTTCATATGCAATTCTTGTTGTGTCAATGTAAACAACTCATAGAGATTGGCACCTTGATGACTAATTCAAACATATTGTCTTATAGAAGTTAAGAACAGACATTGAGTTTATGTTTGAAAATATTCTGTTAAAAGAGGATCCTGGTAAAGGTGCCAAAAATTTACAGGTGTTGAACATAAGTTTGTGGTCATAAAAAATTACAAATGATGTGATATCAGATGTGGTCATAGTAGTCAGACACACAATGTGATTTTAAAAATACTTTTTGAATAAATCAAGAGTGAAAAAAAAATTTATTCAAAGCTTTTCCAGGTAAAATATTCAACTTGCTACACCTCTTGTAACTAAATCATTACCACCAGAGCTTTTTACAACCTTATTTCAAAGGTACTTAAATTCATAATTATGTTCCTCTCATACATTAAGAATTAATAATTTTCATTCCATATTCAACACACATTCAGCAATCACTGAAACTTGGTTTGTTTAAAATATAAATAAATTAGTTTAATGTTTATTTCACATGGATATTTCCTCTCTTTCATTCCAATTTTATTTTTTAATCATTTCACCCTATGCAAGGCAGTAAAAACACTAAGGCACATGGGGTTACTAAGTGTGGAAGGATAAGAAAAAAGAAAAAAACATTATTAAGGAGTGAGAACAGTAGAAGAGTAATCAGGAAGACAGTATAGCAATTGACATTGCATTTAAATTTTTGAAGATCAAAGTTGGCTGGAAAGCATGTAGCCAGAAGAGAAGAAACTGTTAATGTAGAACTTATGGCTACATCTAAGATTATAAAATTTCTAATAACTTAATAACTATACATGGTTAAAAGCTGAAACTACAGATTAATAATTTATGTTTTAAATGCCATGTAAGTTTTATCTTTCTCTCTCTATTATAAATTAATTAAATTCCAAGTTGGTTTCCCCTAAGTAGAGATATATTGTATCATATTAATAATTTTCAATAAAAAGAGGTTTTATTTTGTTTGAAACTGTTTAATTAATAATATATATATTCTAATAATTTGAAGATTTACAACCATATCGTGTTGAAATATTATTTCTTGCATAATCTGCAAAGTTAAGCAACATCAAGTCTGGTCAGTACTTAGATGGGTGACCACTTGGAAATGCCAGGTGCTATAAGCTTTGATGTGTGTGTGGTGTAATGGATAATGGCTCAGTATTGGAAATCGAAGAGCTGAGTTCTGATTAGAGTTGGATTCATTATATTCAACTAATACCCTTGGAAAAGGCATGAATCCACCTCTTCTTTCCCCCTAGCTATGGGTTAATTAGTAGGACTTGTATCAGTAAATCATTATTATCCCTTTCTGGCTTTAAATAACCTGCAAAAGGGTTGATAAACTGTAAAAAACAAATCAATCAACCACTATAATTTGAATCTAATCTATTTATTTTTTCGCAAATTTGACTTTATATAGATTTTTTAAGTTTTTCTCCACAAATACGAGAATATCTTTCAGCGTATCAGAAGATTCTCTCCAAGAATAAAATACATAGGAAATGTTAAAAGCATTTGGGTTTCTCAGTCTACAAATGGTGATTCTCATATTTTCATGCCCATGTGTATATTTGTACGTATGTATCAAAGTATTGGTTTGGTTGAAATATTAGATTATATTGACAACTGTCTTATGTTAAGCTTATTTAATAACAAGATAACAGCCATCACATTTCTATTCGTTACTCTTCTTCTGCTTTGCAATCTGCACAAAGATTCTGTCATTTGTGTAAAAGAAAAGCTTCAAAGTAAGAAGTTAATAACAGAATTGCATTTCAAGAATCACTCTATGTTTATGCATTTAAGTAAAAAGAAGTAAAGACATTTTGTGTGCAAAACTATCATTCACTATCTGAACTAAATATTTGCAAACAGGTTTTGTCAATAGCATTTACACAATCTAATTCCTGCAATAAAAATACAATTATTCCAGATTTGTTTTTACAATTGTAATATATGTTATATATGCTGTTTCGTATGTTGTTTGCTTGTTTATCTTCAGGTTTTTGGTTCAAATCAGGAGATGAATATATAATAATTTATATATTATTTTCCACCCTACAACCACTTTCCCCATAGACAAAATGTTGCATGCTTCTTGCTACTCTATTGCTATTTATTGGGGTTCTGGCAATCAACAATTTCTTAGTTCCAAGAGTTCTAAACTTCACAGCTAAGACCTGCCATGCCATACCATGCATTGAATATTGCTGGCATATCTGGTCTGGTGCTCCCATTACATGTCTTGATTTTCTTCATAGAATTCAAAGAAGGGCCTGTAATGTAATCGATCCTGACCTGGTATCTTGACTTCAATAACCTTCTCACCAATATGACATGGCTTCCCTGTTTTTTCTACAAATATTTTCATGGCAATTACATTGACAGCATGAATTAAAGCAAAATTGGCAATTAGGTCTTATTTATTGCTGAAATAGCTAAGATGCATCTGCATGTTTTATTTTAATAATTTCTTTTCTCGCCTGTGGAACTCCATTCTGATTTTTTCTTCCCTGCCATCTACAATCTTCAAAAATTTAAATGCAATGCCAATTGTCTGTAGTTTAAATGAGTCTCTATTATTATGACATCACTTGTACAAATCAAGATACTGCTGGTTCAATCCACCATTCTTGCTTTCTGAACACTTCACAACCTCAATCCATCTATTATTCTGCCCTTTTCACTGCTTTAGCCCTCTTTTATCAGGCCAACACCACGGTTGACCAACTAATCAGTGTTCTTCACTTTTATTTTCAGTTACCCAGGTAAATAGCCTCCTCCAGTTCAACCAATCAGCACACGACTTGCTATTGGTCGAACCATGCCAAACTGTACAAAAAACCTTTGTTACTGCACATACTGCTGGAATGGCTAGATGGGAGAATAATGCCATTTTCATGGAGCAAACTTGCTGATGTCACGTGCTACATGTTAAAGTAAGACCTTTATTTTCCTATGCACCAGATGCAAGCCTCTCTGGCTCGCTTGCTTCTATGGGACTGTTCACCACATTGTCATCTTTTCACTTTCAGAAAACAGTTCTTTTATTGTCCTTTATCCTCACTTCTCCTCTCTAAAGTCTGCTCATTCTTTTCCACTCCCTCTGTAACTCCTTGCATTCTAGTAGCATTATTGCCTTACTTGAGGTGAAATGATTAAAACAAAAATGTACACAGAAACAAACCATTCCTATTCCCTTTATATTCCATTAGTAAGGAGGAAGTTCAACTTGAACAGCTTCCTTGTGGAACAAACTCCCAAGAGGATGCTTTCCCAACCAATACATTCTTAACCTTTTCAAGTTGAAAGTTAACCATTTTCTTTTCCACATATCTTCATAAACTGCACTTTTTACCTCTTACTCTTACCACTCATGCAACACCACTCTTCAGTAACCCTCTACCTACCTTGTGTGGCTCTTGGCCTTTGAATATGGTGAATGGTAGAAAAAAAATTGTTTCGTTTCCACTTTACAAAACCAATTTTATACATCCAGTTGCTTCAACTTGACAAAACCATTTAACCAAAAAGTTATTTTATATAAATATATATATATTTATAAAATATATTATTATATAATATATCATATAAAATATATATATATTTTTCTATAATAAAATATGTTTAATAATAGTATATATATATGATTTTACATAACATACACACACACATATGTGTATATATATATATATATATATATATATATATATATATATATATATATATATAAATTCCCTATAACATTGAGAACAATTATTCATATTCCAAACTTTGTTCAGACAATTGAACTTTTTTGTTTTTCCTTGAGGTTGTTATTGGGTAGTTCATTTTATAGCCTTCTTCATGTGAAAAATCTGTGAGGAAAGTTCTCTTTCCTTTTCCAAAACAAGATGGCCCCAGAAAATGGTTGCTAATATATCAATGTAATTCTTCATTCCAGCAAATTTATGATGTAATATTATTGCAAAATCCTATAATATTTCTGAGCGTATACAAGGTAATCACATTACTCATACATCAACAGAAATTATGCAAAACTCTTTCAATATTTTCTCCTCTTGATATTATAATCAACATCAGTTTTCCTGAAATGTAATGTATCATCAGCTGACGAGTGTTGGCATGGCTACAAGGACAAACCTCTTGCCCTATCATTGCAAAGTATGGGTCTTTGTTATTCTAATTTACTGTTCCGTTACCCATATACATTAGATTCTACCTATACGCAAAGATTACTACAGTGTATTTCTGGTTAAAAGTCAAGTGTTAACCTATACATAAAATTAAGTTTATAGTTTTTAAATTTTTTTCCATCAACTTTTTTTTTCTTACAAAAGAATGTTCTCTAATACAGTGCTGCTCAAAGTGTGGTATGCATACCAGTGCAAATACGTGAGGTATCATCTGCCAATACGTGGGGTATTTCTTGGAAACAAAGAAACAGTAGTCAGAATCCATGCCACAAAAAACTGTCAGGATATCTGACTCAATTTTATTTTAATATTTCCATTTTAATTTTATATTTATTATGGTTACATTTTTCACTTACTCACTCATATTAAATTTCATTGCAGTATAACTAATGAATACGATATAATGAACATCAAAACAGTGAACTAAAGTATGTATGCCAACACCATCATCCTAATGTGGCGACTGATTGTGTGGGAATGTCACCTAGGAATATGAAAATGCCATTATCATGGACATAGTTCAACAAAATCAATATAAAATTTTTAAAAAATGCAACTTTTATTATATTCCTTATGTATTTCTGGTATAAATGAATAATACTACAACTGTTCAAATAGTATTTTCTCGGACCGTTATTATACAATTATATGGCACAAATATGGCTCTGGTCACTGGAACACTGAAAAGACATGTTACATCAATGATAACACGCCTTAGAATGAATAAGATACCATGTCTTCATATTTAGTAAACATAATCTCAAAATGATTCTTTTATATAACATATCTCAAAAAACATGTTTTAGGAAGCAGTGACCTCCAACCTGACCCCCAGCCTGATTGGAAAACTTTGCTCACTGGTCCCTAACTTCAAAAAGAAAACTGCCAGTAACCACATCTGATAGTTTGAGAAGCACTGCTCTAATATACCAACCAGATCAGTTCATTCCCAATTCACAGATGATATAATTCCACTGCTAAACATGGAATTAACAGTGGTCTCCCTGATTCCTGTTCTTGCTGAATAATGATAAGCACTTTCTATTGAAATCTATATTGGCCTGATATACAACTAGACAATGAGACAATGAATGTCACTTCGATGTCTCTTGCATTCATACAATGAACAGATCAGGTTGCTATATCAGTGAACATTTTATGTTGTTTATTTTATTAAAAAAATAGCCCTTTCTCTTTTATAAATTATATAACTATAATGTCAAATGGATCACACAGAATGTGGTAATAACATCAAAAACACAAAGGCATTCAATTTTCATATTTTCCTCTCTTGATATTATAATCAACATCAATTCCTTTTAATCACAATGTATCATCAGTTGATGAGTGTTGGCATTGTTACAAGCACAAACCTCCTGGCCTATCATTGCAAAGCAGTCAAATGTATGGGTTTTTGTTATTCTAATTTGATGTTCCATTACCCACATAAACTGAATACAACTTACACACAAAGAATATCACAATGTGCTTCTGGCTAAAAGTTAATGGAAAACCTATATGCAAAAAATATAGAGAAAGGGAACATTGAGTTTTAGATATTTACCCCTCTTACTGCAAGTAAAGAGTGAAAATGTAGAACTACAAAACTTAGTTTTCTATCTTTGACTCAGCTATAATTTATGCACATGTCAAAAGTTAATAAATGCGCTATGTGACAATCTGGTGAATGCACAAAATGTAAGTTATTTAGCTAGTTGGTGCCAGTTTCCCAAGATGTCTGCTTATAAATTCCAGATTTCCATATTCTCTCATCTTTTATACTGAATCACATTGCATTTCAGTGCATGACCATGCCAACTCTCAAGTAAGACCTTAATTCCCTTCCCTCTTCCTTATCTGCTAATTTATATCAGTTAAACTGCATGAACAAATTATTGTCACATTCAATTTCTGTAAATATGTAAATTGTTTTCTCTCAAATTTATATACTTGTCCTTGTCAGTTTGCAACCAATAGTTTTCATAGTTTTTTTAACATTCCAGTTTCTTCTACCTTGACTTTTTTACTAATTATGTCGAATTTATGTTTAATACATCATTTCATATTAGACCTTGATTCTTTTCACAGTTTGCCATAATTGGTAGTTTTTAGTTACACATAGGCTTCAAAATAGTCTAATGTTTTTATCACTGATCCATCGAACTGATTCAATTGGATATGTTTTTTCTTTAATCTTGTTTTTCCTAATTTCTTCCAGAAATTTCTGGGTATCAAGGTCATGTCATTTCCCATATCTAGTTGCATGTCCAATAAAACATTATTGATTCATGTTTTTAATAACCATTTTTTCATTTTTTTCTTTTCAATGAAAAGACACCCATACTTATTTCCTTTTCATTTTGTTGCACCATTTCTATGTTTTTCTTTTTGGATTTACACATACATTCAAAGTGATTCATTTTTTACATTTTTTTTTATATGCTGAACATTTCTGTTTTTCTCTTTTGATGTTGATATCCACAAAAAGTACACATTATTCTATCTTTTTTCTTTATTGCATATGTGTCCATTTCCTCTATCAAATCCATAACTTTTGTTCTATTAACTTTTCCAATTAATCCTTGTTACTGAAAAAATACAACACACTGTTTTAGTAACAACTTTGCCAGCTGTAAATGCATTAGTTATTTTTCCTCATTTTGAATGCCATTTACGAATTTCATTTGGATCACATCCTCTTCGATTGACTGATTTTCCAATACCAGTTTCTCAAATTCACAATATTTAGTGGCCTGTTTTAAACAAAGAACATATTCAATTACTGCTTCATTCACTTTGTGAAAAATATTCATAAACTTAACTATCTCTGCATTCAGTAGTTTTTTCTTGGATGTTATGTTTTTCACTATTAGTTGACATGTCATCAAACGTCCTTTTCTTCAAATGTTTTGTGTGTGCAATTGCTGGTAATTTTATAATGGCCTCACAACCAGTAGATGTCAAGGAGAGATTAGTTATTTGGCTTTTTCCTCCAACTGATCTTAGATCCTTTAGCTTTTTTGTTCTAACTTTAGCTGCTTGTATCCTAAGCCACACTTGTGTATACTCATAATTATCAAGTAATAATTGTTCATTCATTTCTTTAAATATTGACAACACTATTGTAGTGTAGTGTTACTGACTCACTGGAAGTAGTATGCACCCAACTGCCTCATGGATAATGACCATAGATATGTATGGTCTTTGTAACTTCATATGTAAATCAGTCAGTTCAAAGTGAATAAAAATATGTATTCAATCCATTGCCTGTAAATTTCATCTTTTCTTGAAAATCCTTTTTATTTCTTTGAAGAATTAAACAATGAATATTGCACCTAACTTTGATCTGACAAAACATGAATTGTAATCTAAAGGTTTGTTTGGATAGCTGAACTCTATTCTTTCTATTCTTGAGATTGTTACCACAAAATTTTAGTTGATCTTTTCTCTAGCCATCTTCAGGTATATAATCTATTAAGAAAGAAATTGCATTCATTTGTTTATTGGCTCATTACGTAAGCCAGGCCAGTACAGCAAGGAAAGAATTGAAATTCTCATCCTCCATTAATCAGGACCACAAAGCAATGGAATACAAAGAGAATGAGGGTGGTTTGCTACAATGTGCATGGTATAGCAGGTCTCAGCCATGGAGCTTAAGTCAGCTTTGTATGGACTTAGAATGATCAATTCGCTTACTTCATGAGTAGGGTTGCCAAAACTTGTTTGAACGATGTCATTGTACCCACTGTTCATGTAGTGACATAGGTAGCATGCCAGTTTTACAAACCATTTGTATGAAGTTTGGTTTTCAGAACCTACTCCAGAATTTGATAAGGCCTTTTTATTTCTTATTCATTCAGTGTTTGTGGGCATACGTTATTTTCATAAAACTCATCAACAGATAGAGATGGAAGATAATTATTATTTTTCTGGATTTTTTTTAACATTTTCATATCTTTAATGTCAGCAAAAGCCAATTTGTTAATAGTATTTGATGCATGTGAGTATGTGTATCTGTTTGGTCAGATTTTTCTCTTTCTTTACTATTTATTCTTTTTTTTCTTTCTTTTTATTTTTATTATTATTATCTTTTTTGATTTATGTTTAATTAAATGACAGGATAAAAATGAATTTAGTCAATAAAAATCAGTTTCAATATCATAAGATACTTAAAGTCATGCAGTACCAAGTAACGGGCTTGCTTTCATAAATTTATAGATTAAACTAAAAAATAAGATTATTTTCTGACTATAATTATATATATTTTCCCTGTTAGCATTGTTTACTTAATTCTTGACCAGTATTAATCCAATTTTTCATAATTTTCAGTACATTTCTATATTTTTATTACTTCAAATGTTACTTTTAGTGCAGTATTTGAGAAGATGATTCATTGTTTTTAAACATTGTTTATTTCATCTACTGGCTTTCATACTTGAGAAAACTTATTAATGTGCCCTCTAGCAGGATCTGAACCTGCATTACCCTTTACAAGAGAAACAACCATCTGGTTCAGCATGTTTTGACCATTTGGCTAAGGTGAGTTTCACAGTTAAGCAAGTTTATATGTGCTTTAAAGTACATACATTTGTTCAGATTTTTATTGAAAACCCATATCTGCTCAGTTTCATATCCAAAATGTAAACAAAGCAATTTCTGAAGAATTAATGGAATTTATTTTTTAATCATATTTTTATTACTTCAAACGTTCTTTTTAGTGTATACCCATATTTGAGTAGATGCTTTGTTTTTTAAGCAGTTTTTAATCATCTACCAGCCTGCACACTCAAGAGAACTTAATAAAGAAAATGTGCTCTCTGTCAGGATTCAAACCTGTATATCCCTGTAAGAAGAACCACTGTCTAATCCAACATACTTTAAAACACTTGGCTATGAAAAGCCCCACAAGCAAGGTTGTATATACTTTAATGTCCATTCATTTGTTCAGATTTTTCTTGAAACCATATTTTTGTATAAAAAATGTAAACAAAGCAATTTCTAAAGAATTAATGGAATTTATTTTTTAATCACACATATCTTTATTACTTCAAATGTTATTTTTAGTGGATATTCATATTTGAGTAGACGCTCTGTTTTTAAAATGGTGTTTATTTCATCTACCAACCTGCACACTTAGAAAAACTTAATAAAAGAAAATCTGCCCTCCACCAGGATTTGAACCTGTGCCCATTTTTTCATTACACCAAACTGTGATCACCAAACTGTTGTTACTAGGTTAGGGATCATATGTTGAACAAAAACTAAAAGTGTTGAGGAAATATACAACCAAAAGAATACAACAAAACAAGACAGAAATATTTTATTCCTTCAGAAACATCTTTCATGTACAGAAAATTTCATGGAGTCTCTGCAAATAATGAAGATAAAGGAGAACATAATTTACTGGTGAATTAGTGAGTGAGGTACACTGTCAATGTCATGCATGTCTATTGCATAGAGCACTAACTTTAGCATCCTGTCATGACCTTGGACAAATCTACAGTACGCATGCCCCAAATTTTCCTTTTCATGCATGCCAAAAAGCTGAAAAGTGCTTACTTCTGCTGATACAATTTTCCACACCTGCATAGCTAGAAAAAGGGTTTAACATCTGCTACATATGTAATAACCCTATTCTGTTAGCAACACATTAATTCCTGACCAGTGACAATTGTTTTTATTTTCTTGATTTTCAATGTAATTCTATAATGAAATCATTTCCAGTTCATTTCTGTACTAAAATGTTACTTTCAGTGTCTTGATTTGAAAGTTATTTCCTATATATTAGATTTATATTATAATTATTTGCAACATTATCACAATGTTTAAATATTATTATTAGTTTCATCACTCTTTTCTTAGTAACTATGCAAACAGATAAAAGGAATGACTCTGTCATTATATGATACTATCATTGTAATGATTAATAAGAATATCAGACAAAATCTCTCATGCCTAAAATTATTGTTTATTCATCCCCAAACTTCATCCATTATCAGTGACTTAGGTTTTTCCTCTAAATGTAGATTCTTCTTCTTCATACAAGGATGTGAAATACTCTCTGTCTTCCCCTCTCAGGTGGAGTGCTTATATATCTTCAGGTCAGCTGGTTGTCTCTTCCACAGATTCACATCCTAAGTGCAGCTGGGTCAACCACCTGTTTACATATCGGGCAGCCATTGACATTCTATGAAGTGCAAATCTGCATCTGGTGGCTATGAGAATATCTTCCAGGTCAACTTGCTGATGCAGCTGACTTCTCTGATGTGACACTGAATGCAAAGTCTGTTATAGTCTCATCTGGAGTGTAGCCAGTACATGTTGGGATCATCACAGATCAACTTCTCTTAGAACAAAGGAACCTTACTGATAATAAATTTGATTTAGGCCATCAGCAGTTAATTATCGGTCTTGAACAGACCTTTTTTTTCCTACTTTATACTTACTTAAAAATTACTCAAAAATTGGTAGCGCTATTGAATTGGAAATTACTTTATCCTCAAGGTTAAAGCATTTAAATGTTATTGTGCTAAAAAAATGATACTACAATGCACTGATTTTACCATGGTATGTAGAAATAAGGTCATTATAATATGAAAAGGTGCTGAAAATTTTTTGCTCTAATCAAGAAACACTTTAAAAAAAATTATGGTCATTTGGTCAGATTTTGGTAAGTGGGCTAGATTGACAACTTCTCAGCATCCTCTTGAAATGTTTTTACATATTTTTTTACATACATATAATTATGAGCAGTACATTTATATCTATTCTACCATTAAATGACAACCCCATTTTTATTGATTTATGATACAGATGAAGTGTGGAAAATTTCTAAAGTGAAATTTAATATTTGGTGTTTAATCTGCAGACATTATTTTTAATCCCCAGAATTATTTAGTGCTTAACTATTAACATACTGGAGGTGATTTTGCTTGAAAAGCAAAAATTTCATCCTTTCATTTGCACTGCATTGTTTTTCAAGGCCCCTCTATCGCACTACTTAATTTTAGTCATGGTCATTTTTTGTTGCCATAGCAGGATATGACAACACAACTGCAAAATTCAAATATGCTATTATTCATTCATCTGAGTCATTTGCTTTGGTAGGATAAAATTTTTGCTTTGCAAGTAAAATCAGCTTCAGTATGTTAAAAGTTAATCTTCAAACTTTTTTCTTTATCCTCAGAAATATTCGGTGTTTAATTTTCAAAATTTAGCAGAAATTCTGGAGTTTAGTTACATTTTGGGAAGTGGTTTGGACTGAGAACCCCACATATATATAATGACTACAACAAATATTCTTTAATAAATCCTACCTGTGATATCAGGTTATAGAAACAACACATTTTGAATAAAGAAAGAATAAAAATGGAGATCCAAACCATAAAATAATTCAACTGTCAATTAGAGAGAATTTTCAGAACAGATAAAAGAATACAGACAAAATTTATGTATTTTAAATAATCCCTTGAGTCGTTATTATTTTCCACTTTCTTTGTGATTTATTAAATATTTGATCTTAACAACTTTAAGAAGATATTGTAATAAAAATCATAAGTATGAATGCAACTCATTATTTTATGAAGTAAGAGGATACAAATTAAAATATTCTATTTCCCTGAAGCAGATATTAAATACATGATAACCTTATTGCTTCCCCTATCTTCCCTTTCTTTCTTTCTTTCTTTCTTATTATGTATTTTTTTTTAATCGGAATCACCCCAAGCAAGGCAGTAATGTCACCAAAACATGGGTGGCGGGGTTACAGGGTGTGGAAGAATTAAGAACAGAAACATTAATGATGGGCAGAAAGAGAAGAGAGTAATCAGGTGGACAGTAGATAGTGATTGACACTGCATTTAAATTTTTGCAGATTAAAGTTGGCTAGAAAGCAGGGAGATGGAAGGGAGTTCCACATGCTTTCTTTTTCTCATTAAAACCAAACAATGTTCTGGTATATCTTTTTCTTCTGCCTCTTTTCACTGTCAAAACAGAATGGTTCATTATTTATCAGAGGTAATGGCAAGGCATAGCATACTAACTAATGAGGAACAAGCAGAATTTTATTATCATATTATAAGATTTATATGTGATAAGATTAATCATAAATTTAATAATTACTGCATACTCTCATGAATGTAGGATTTTACAACCAACCCTCTGTGTGTTTTCTTGTTTTCTTATGAAAAATATGATCATGATACAATGCTTAGAAGTTAGATTTTGGATTTTTTTCTTTTGACAGGTAGATTATCAGTCGGATTAAATAGATTTGAATTGTATTTATTGATCATATATGCATAAGAGTGTAAATATTTGATAGTAAGTAAAAGAGTGCTGAACTGCTATGTAATATCAAACCTTCAACATGGTGGTGAATACTAGACAATCTTCTCACAGGAAACTACAGAAGGATACTGAGAAAACCATAGACAGAACATGCAAGCAATGAGGAAGTTTTAAGGAGAATGGAAATGAAAAAAGGCACTTATACCTAGAATTAAAAGGAGGCAATTGAAATTTCTGAGACACATAATGAGGAAAGTGGGCTTGGAGAATTTGATGCTCACAGGACATATTGAAAGCAAGATGTGCAAAGGGAAACAATGAGTAACTTACCTAATGCCCTTTTGTAAATGGACGGCAGTGAATGCTGGAAAGTTTTGTTACAGATGAAAAAGAGACTTGAAGTGATAGAAGTTTTTCTATAGAAAAATGTTGAGAATACTATGGATGGAACATATGAGTAATGAGAAAGTTTTAATTGATTGATTCATTTGACCAGGGTTGGTACATACTACCACCCCCTCCATAACCTTGCGGGGTGGGGAGCATGCTTGATTGTGGGCCCCAGGCTGTGATTTGTGACCATCACTATCTCATAAATGTTTGCTTTTTTTCTACTTACATTTATATACATTACAAATTAAACTAAGCACAACTGACAGTGTTTTTTTTGTGACTTAGCATGATAAAAACAAATCACGGATTTGGGAACCCACCTCCCAGAAATATGTCAAAATCTGCCAAAAATTTTCATCTATCTGGAGTATTTTTTTGTCATCCAAATCCATGAATTTGTTTTCTTCATGCTTAGTCTCATAAAAACATTATATAAAATTCATTATTTTTTTTTATTCATAATGTTGAATGCATTTAAATTATTCAACAAGTTGATGTTAAAAATTGTTGCAAAACATTGTTGAATTATTTAAGATCAAATTATCTATTATGACATGTCTCTAATTTGTATTTAGATACATTATATTTATTTTCAATTCTTCTAGTTGAATTCTTCACCCATATTGCATATGATCCATTATTGGGCATAATTAGCTTACAATAAAATTTGTATTTTATGTGAATACTACCTTATGAAAATTGAGATGTGATAGATTGGGGGGGGCTTTGTATAGATTTGAGGGGAGAAAGGCACAAGATCCTTGCACTGCCCCTGATGCAGAGAATAACATGGATGGAGCATGTAAGCAATAAGAAAGTTTTGATTGATTCATTTTCTATGGCTTATCAATCTTTTGCAGGTTATTTAAAGACCAAAAATATATTTAGATTGTAAAAATTTTGGGGGGTGAGGAGAACATAATAATGATTTATTATTCCCAAGTAGTCACTCATCTAGATACTGACCAGGCTTGATGTTCCTTAACTTCAATGATCATATGGGAACTGGTGTTTCAAAATTATGTGGCCATAAGCCAGTAAATTTAAGTAAAATGGAAACAAAAATGACATTTGTACTTAGAATCAGAAATGAGACAGTACAAATTTCTGGGATATATAATGAGGAAAGACAGCATGGAGAATTTGACACTCATATATGACATACTGAAGGCAAGAAGAGCAGAGGAAAACAGCAAGTGACCTACCTAATGTGCTTGTGTAAACGGTTGGTGAAACAGAGAAGGGGAGGCATAGTAAGAAAATAAACATTACTAAGAACTAAAAATGATAGGAAGTTGTAGAGAACCATGATCATTCATATCCTAACATGACATGGCACATAAAAGAAACCCCCAAAAACCTGCTACCTTTTTTCATATTTTCTTGAACCTACTTAATGAAGGAATGTAAATTTTGATGCTCTCCATTCAATAAGATATAACTTCTTACTTATAAAATTTATATTAAATTATTTACAAATACTAATTATCATTAAACTTTAATGATTTTTCCTTGCTTGTTCTATTATTTTCTCATTATAGTAAAAAGAAATTTTAAAAAATTACCTATGTAATTAAGTTTATAGATATGGAGTTATCTCTCAAGGGTAGACATTTTTTGGGGGGACAAAAAATTTATACTTAATTAAATATTATACAGAAACTGGAGATTCAGTTGAACTGGAAATTGCTTTATTCTTCAAGTAAGAGCATTTTAATTGTATTGCAGAAACAAAAATTGTGCTACAATATGATAATTTGCTATCTTATGGCAACAAACAATTAACACATGGAAATTGTAAGGCCATTCATTATATGAATTGTCATGCCAGCATTGGTATCCATCAACCTTTCTACTTTAGTGCAATAAAGAAGTTAATTTTTTTACAATAATATATGCCTTGTGCAAGGCCCAAGAGCCACTTAAGTTAAAGGGTTACAGAGGTAAGAGGCACAGTTTATGTGGATATGTTGTGGATGATAACATTTAACTCTAGAGTTGAACTGGTTAAGATTCTCTTATGAGCCGGTTTCACAAATTAGCAGTTTATAGGAAGAAGCTGTTCAAGTGGAACTTACATCTCATCAATGGAATATGAAGGGAATGAGGGAAGGTTGCTACGATGTATTTAGCCAAGAAGGTTAGAACTGGTGGAACTAAGGAATGTAGTTTGTCTTAACACTTTCCATGGAAATAGTGATAGAGTAGCAAGAGACTTGTAAAGCTTTGTCTCTGGGGAAAGGAGTTGTAAGGTGGAAAATAATTCATCATCCACAAGGCCAAGGAGATGCTTTTGGACTCTACTGAAATTGGAAAGTGAAGACTAGGCAGCTTCTGTTCATTTATGTTAGAAGTACTCTATTTTCAGTCTGGTCTGGCTCTTGTAAATGTAGAGGAATCAGTTACTTACTGGAGTGATATGAGGAACTGACCATTTTTCCAGCATCTTTAGCAATGGATCATATATATAAGTTCCACTTGAGATCTGGGTTGAACTTGTCCCAATAGGTGGTTACAATTATTCATGGATTCTAACTATTTGTGGCCAGTTCTGGTCCCTAACCCAGGCGAATACGGGGGACTCACTGTATATAGTTTATAGATGATAAAATGCAATGTCAGCAATTTTACTTTAAATGTATTACTAATAATTTCACTACAAAAATGTATTGTTGGTAATTTTTTTTATAAAAATGTATTTTTATACTTTTTTAGTGTTATATTCATTGTCCTTTTTCTATAAAAATGTATTGTCGTTAAATTTATTATAAAAATGTATTTTTGATTTTTGTTTTATTTTTTTGGTGGGGTACTATTTATCTATAGCTGGAGTCCTAACAGGTGTCTATGACCCCAGGTCAGAGTGAACTTGAGAACAACAGCAATTACTAGGTGGTTCCATGCTCCTGAAAATGTCCACTCTCCTGAAGAAAATACACATTCATCATGATAGACAAAAATTCAGGATCTGCTTGGTAATGAAAGAATATTACCAGATTGGTTTTCAAGGCATTGAATGTGATCAGCTAGTTTTCCCCCACTGAGCTGTAAGAGCTAGGGCATAGGAGAGATCAGCTGCCAGGCTCTTGTCATCTAGAGTTTTGGAGCTACATCTAAATACTATTGTATTATCAGCATAGATATCCACAAAAGATTGGAGAATGCTCTTAGGTAGATGTTCAAATTACCAGAACTTGTTTAGAGAGGAAAACACAGAATATACACTTTGATGCATTATTTACCCACCCCCTCACATTGGTGGGATATATCATAAAGCGAGTTTAATGTGGGGTACCATACATGTACATATAGGTAAAAAATTACCCACTACTGTTATGCTGGTGTTGGTATTCACAGTGATGGAATTCTTGGGCTAGGACACACTTATAACTTTAAAAGAAAGAGAGAACAGATACTACACTTTGATTGCAGCCTGAAAACAAATTTCACCAGCTATCCATTTTGTTTGATTATTTTCTCATAGCAGTGTAAATATTGGTTTTTAAAATCTTAAATTCATCTATTCTTTTTAATCGGGAACTTTCAGATATCATTAATTACTATGCATGGACTGTGGACCAGATAATTTGAATATGACATGTGTGATGATTCTTTCATTTTAATTAGGGACTTTCAGATACCATTAATTGCTATGCTTGGCTTATCGACTGTATTATTTGAATATGACATATGTGATGATCCTTTTGTTTTAATCAGGGACTTCCTGATACCATTAATTGCTATGCTTGGCCTATTGATTTGATAATTTAAGTATGACGTGTGCTGATTCTTTCAATTGTCAAAATCTTCAATATTGTTCCTTATCTATTATTTTGATTTCATTCCATAAAATTTAGTGTGATTTTCTTTTCCTTAAAGGAGAGAAAAGGAATGATTTACACCAGAAATCTCCAGCATTGATCAACAAAAAGCAAATAATTCTTCAGAATTACAGTGCAAGTACACGTTCAATGCAATGAACTCAAGAGAGGATCAAATGATTAGTTTGAAAGGCTTTATGTCAATATCACGATTCACTGGATTAAAAACACTTCAAATTTCTATTTAATCAGATCACTGGGACACTGTCAAGAACTTAAAGAATAGGAAAGAGATGAAATCAAAATTCTTTTCAACCTAAATCCAAGATTCTTTAAAAGAAAAAAAAAACAATT
Organism: Acanthosepion pharaonis; assembly: GCA_903632075.3. Taxonomy (NCBI): domain Eukaryota; kingdom Metazoa; phylum Mollusca; class Cephalopoda; order Sepiida; family Sepiidae; genus Acanthosepion; species Acanthosepion pharaonis. The sequence goes on from CAHIKZ030001547.1 coordinate 465,073, forward strand.
TCATAGTGAGATTTTTTGTTATTGATAATAATAGTGATTTCTGTCTGAATGTCTAAGATGAGAAGTTATCATTATTTACAGTTGGACAAATGATAGGTTTAAGGCTCCCAGTTCTAGATTCAGGACTGTCCCAGAAGAATAAAGCATTGGTTCCTAAATTTAGTGGTATAGTAATTGTGAGTTCAATCCTTGGGCTGAATAATATGCACTCACACTCAATAGAAAAAGGACTAGCAGTACGATCTAAAAAAGAACTTGAGATATCCCTAGACATGGACAACAGAATAAGAACAATCTACTATTGACAATTGAATAAAGGGTTTAGTCTGAAATTCCCTGAAGGTTATCTGGATTGACAGACACCTGATGAAAGCCGGAGAACATAATAGATCAAATGTTGTGATAGTAACAACAAAGATAAGGAGATTAACCTGATTGTAAATAATGTACCTAATAAAGATGATTATGTTTATGCATGAGGTCTGTCATTTAACCTCAATGCAAAAATAGCCTACCTAGGGCAATGGTACTTTAGTTTTCTTCAAAGTACTCCTCTTGGGATCTCATATCTTTATCCTACCATCTTTTCTGTTTTCCAAAACAATCCCCTTTTGGGATTGCCATCAGTTGCTTCATTGCAGTTAATCTTAATCTTGTCTGTGATGTTTTAACATTGATTTTAGCTTTGGAAAAGGCCAGAAGCTACAGGGAACCAAATTTGAACTGTAGTCAGGGTAAGTGGAGGAAATGACAGCTCTGGGTGATCTTTTGTGAAAAAACCCTATATAAGACATGAAGAACCTACTTACTTGGTCATTGTGAACGTAATGGTCACTCACTACACTAAACTAATTCACTGACTGAGTAACATAAAGTCCCCTCTGATCAGTTACTAAGTTACATAAAATCTGCACAATTGCTTCTAAAGATATTCAAAATAGCTGATGCCTAAATAAATATATATATATTAGGGAAAACTAACTGCTAAAATTTCACTTTTTATCACAGCATAAGATCAATAAATGTTGGTGTATAATCTCTTCTTCTTCTTCTTCTATGTCACATATCGCTTCAGGATGATCATGATCATGACTCTCCACAATTTCCTGTCCTTTGTAGTTCATAATAAATTTTATCTTTTTGTTATTTCTCCTAAACCAACTTCTGCCATCCATTTATGCATGTTTGCTAGGTATGTTATTTGCTACTTTACTCAGTCCTTCTTACCTTCTGCCCTGTGAGTATCCAATTTTCCAAGTCTTCTTTCCTTATTATGTGCCCTAGAGATTTTAACTAACTGTTTTTGATGTTAAGTATAAGTGTCCTTTTTGCTTCCATTTTCTCTAAAACTTTGTCATTGCTCACATGTTTAGCCCATGGTATTTTCAGCATCCTTCTGTAGAACAACATTATTGTTGTTTCAAGTCTCTTCTTCATCTGTGAGGAGATTGTCCAGCATTTACTGTCATATAGGAGTAACTGTATATATATATATATATATATATATATATATATATATATATATATATATATTTGTAACAGTTCATTACACTTTTCTTTGTTTCTAACAAAATTTTCCTGTTTCTTAATACTTTGTTTAGCTTTTGGGAGGCATCTTTTGCTATCCCAATGCACCTTCAGATTTCATTGTCACTTCTCAAATATTTAAATTGTTGTACTTGTTAGATTTTGGTATCTCCAATTTATTAAATTGACCTATATGGGAACTGCTAATAAAGAGAGACAAATTGACCGATATGGGAACCACTAGTAAAGAAAGACATCTGGTAACAGGACTTCAACAGCAGTAGCAGCAGCAGTTGTAACAAAAGAGAAGATTCACTGTGTATAGTCAAGCATGACAAGCACCAACAGCACTCATTAGTGCATGTTAGGTTTTAGGCTCCAAGTTTTCCACAGACAATTGTCCAATGGGACAATAATAGCCTAGTGGATTAAAGCATTGGTTCATGAATTTTATGACATAGCAATTGTGAGTTCAATCCCTCGGCTGGGCAGTGTGTATGTGGACTTTGGAAATGGGGTGAGCAACAATAACTAAGCAGTACTCAATAAAGAACTAGATGAGATATCCCTAGACATGGACAGTGGAACAAGAACAATCTGTCTTGGTAGATTAAATACAGATTAAATAGATTTAACTTTTTAGATTAAATAAAGGGTTCAGTTTGAAATTTACTGTAGGTAACCAAGCATACACCTGATGACAGCTAGAGGGAACAACATTTGAAATGTTGTAATAACAACAAGAAAGATGAGGATAATAGTCTACATGTAAATAATGTAAATAAATTGTTCTCATCATCAGAGCTGTTTTGACTTGAATGCACACCGAGAATCAGGGTAATTTCTCTTTTTCAATATGGATGCTCATTTCTGTACCTCCCCATCTGTTCAGATCCCTTTGTCTTTCTTCAACACCTACAGAGCCGGCCTGTGGTTTATACTGCACTATGCCGAGGATCTTAGTTACGGTTCAGGTAATTAGAGCTGCATGCAGTTTTGAATTCAGAGTTCTTTCTCCTATACTGGTTGCCAAACATGACTTGAGAATGTTCTGTTATTTAAACTATAGCTGGGGGAAGAAGGATATTCATGCAAAAGTGAATGTAACAATCTTGACTAGAATTTGAACTTGCCTCACTGATTTTTTTCAAGTTTTTAACCCTTACACCAGCTGCATATCCAAAATTGACACAATGTCTAAATTAATTAAAATGACTTATATACGTTACATCTACCTACAGATAACCTGTATTTCTGCTGAACATATATGTCTTTGTATCTGTGAGTGTAGGTTTACACTTTATTATAGACACAGCTAGTACCAAACAAAGAGACATCCTGGCAAAAATGTAGATAATAAGAATGCCAGAAACTGTGCCAAGAGTCACTCATTTTAATTTTATTTATTGTATAGTTCTTTCATGACAGGGGAGTTTGAGATTGCAATGAAAATCACCTAATTGAAGTCTTCTGGATATATTTGATTTAATTTAAGAGATTCAATAGAATTAAATAGAATGATATCTTAAGGCAGAGTATTTGAATCTCTTAAAAAAATCTATATTAATACACTTGTTCCTACCTATGCAGAGTGAATGTAGTGCTTTTTTAAAATCTCTAAAATATATTGATTACTCTTACATTAGAGTCTTTAGAAAATGATTTTAGTCACAATGCTAAAACTCTATGCCATTCAATGACATTAAATAAAATCCAGGGCCAGTCTTTCAATAATGTTGGAATGTAATCACCCCAACCAGTATTAAGCCACAGACAACTTGCAGAATATAAAAATAACAAAGCTGAACTGAGAAAAGTATCAAGGTAAAAGAAGAATAAGACTTTTTGGGATTATTGTTTTTTGTTATAGTTGGTTAACTTTTTCAAATGTTTTAACTGTTAGGGGTTAAAAGTTGAAATTTATACATTTACTTTTTTTCATATTTTTCTGACGAAACATGGCCCAGTGTATTCCACAAAGTTGTTCCTTGAAGACTGACTACAGAGTCTCGATTGGATTTAAATCAGGAGAGTTTCTGGACCATTCTATAGTACTTTGATTTACTCACTGGCAAGGCTTTTGTGTTTGTTCAGTGTTACAATTTTCAAATGCTTTCTTGGAGTAACGTTCATCACAGATAATGACTGTAGGACAACTAATTGACAGCTGAGACAATAGTGTCTGGGCATGATGAAAATTTGATGCAATCATGGTTGACACAATATTTTTTAAAACCAAACAAATTTCATCATATATCCCCAAAACAGATTCATATTAATGCACACCACTACAAATGACCTAATCTGAGGAAAAATAGAAATCAGTTATACCCTTTCACTCCAGTGGGTCTAAAACTGATTGTATGGTGAAAGAAAGGAAACTAAAACAGTTGTTTCAATTAATTTGCACAAGGATGTATATCAGAAGGTATATACTGAGAAGCAACCAGCTATACATTTTTACATACAGGAAGAATACAGGGCATGGTTTATTTAATTAAAGGTGCAAAATTATTGTTTAAAAGGCATAACAAGATATAAGTTTTTCATTTTTATATTTTCAAACCGTCACAGATTCAAACAATAGATGCAAAATAAGTTGTGGAATAAAACAGATTGCCTGCTATAAGAACATATTCTTTATATATTTCACTAAGGTGAATAAAAATGATTTTCTTTATTGGTAATGGTAAGGATAATATTAGTCGGTTCCTGATAAGGAAACATTCTGCATCCATTGACTGAAAAGCCAAAAAGAGAATATAATATTCTTTTTCAAGAGTTCACTGCAAAATAAAAATAAAGTTCCAAATGTTGGAGATAGAGTTGGTAAAACTCTGTTGCACATGATATCAAAAGTTGGAGAGAGCATGTAAGTGAATTGTTTGGTAGTTGAAATGTTTTTTCTCTGAGATGAAGAGTTTGGCTTCTTTTATGGATCTAGACCGGCTCACAGATACCAGTTTTTGTTTTAGGTGTGAAGCCTTCTTATTGGCTTAAATATTTTAATTATTTTTTTTTTCATTTCCTATTAGAAAGTTAGGCATGATCCTCCTGTGCAGAAAAAACAATTTTTATCACTTGTATACCAGCCACTTTTATATTTTGTTCACTACATTGTAACATTCTTGAAAATAAACGATAAATGTTTCTTCACCAAGCACCTATAAGTTTACAAAGGTATAATCCACAGTTTAATTAAAAAAAAAAAAATATGTTTTTTTCCTGAATTATTAGAATTTGTGAATAATTTGGCATTCTAATGGTTTTTATTTTTTAGAGGAATTATTGTTGATTATTATTAATTTTTCATGAGTATCTTCATAATTTCTATTTTTTTTAATTTTAACTGATTGTTAATTTATGAGGGTGTATCAAAATGTTCACAACCAAACTTACTTCCAAAAATCTTACCAAACATGAGATTTTGGGGGATAAATTTTACGGAGGTTTTTGGTTAGATCAATAACATTTGAGCACCCCCTTGTGAAATTGTTAAATAAGTAGCGTGGACTGAAAATAAAGAATAAAACTTAGGTAAAATTTGAATTCATATTTCTCATCCATGTAAGCCAGTCTTATCATAACAATGTTTTACTGGTTAAGCCACAAAGTTCTCATCAGTTGATATTACTCCAATAAGCAATCTAGTGATATTTTTATTCTTTCATCCCACTTTGCTGCCATAGTGTTATTGCTTTATTACACTAGTAATATTAAATGTAATAATCTTTGAATTTTTTAGATGATGCATTGTCAATTATTATAGGTATATCATGAAAATATCATGAGTTTAATTTCAGAACTTCAATAAAATTATATGTTCATATCACAATGGGGTTATGAATTAATGAGGTGCTTGGAAAAAGAGAAAATATGTTGTATTTTTTACACTCTCCAGGGTTCAATATAAGCATTAGTATATCTGTGATATAGTAACACCATAAAAAAATGAAAGGAAAGACTAGATTAACCCAAAGAGATGAATTTCAAAAATTAGTTATACATGAAAACATTTGATATATAACAGGTGAATTACACAAATATGTCATTCTAAGATGCAATGCATAATATAAACAGACATAACAAATTGTACAATATATAGAAATTAAAACACATAAAAAAGCCAAGCTGTATATGAAAGGGATGAATAGAAAGAAGGTCTTTGCGACAAAATACAACGTGGTGATGTCTCAGGTTTCTACTTAGGACACTTAGTAGTTATGTTGTCTACCATGGTCAGCTGAACTGTACCTGTTTCTGTAGTAAACTAAGCTGCAACTGAGTATTCTCACTAGCAGGCTGTCATATGACTTTCAAATGCCCTTTGTTACATCACTCAATTCTTCCTGATAAAGAGGAGGTAATTACCTTCTATATCCCTACAAATGAATATTGCAATAAAGAGAACCACATGATTTTTTTTTTTATTTCCCAGTGCATATAAAAGTTATGTTTACACTATACATTAGTCTATTAAATGTGAAATATTATTAGGTCTAAGAAATCTATATATATACCTTAACTAAAAATGATTTAGATTTCCAGATTACATCCATTTTATTCAAGGTGAGTTCAAATTCTGGTGAAGTCTATTAAGTATCCATTAATACTCTTTGGAAAGGCATGAATCCATCTCCATGAATTGAATTGGAATGTTTAGCTTTGGATGGCAGTCAGTCTAGAAGAAGTATAAATCTTTTCAAAATTGTCATGAAGTCAATGGGACACCAAACCATTATCTTTTTCAAGTGGTCATAGCAAATCACATGTATTAAAGATAAAGTAAGCTTTGGAGAGCCATAACTGTCTACATCATAAAGAAACATGGCATTTAAAAAAATTCCAATGTTCATTAATTTTTTATGAGTATTTCTTTTCATTTTATTTCTGTCCTTTTTTATTGAACTAGTATTATTAAATATTTCTCTTAATATTCCTTAAAAAAACCATGTCTAATATTAATAATTTTTAATGAGTATTTCTTTTTATCTTATTTCTGTTGCATTTTATTGTGACTTTCAGATCTTAATTCAGTCAATGTCATTTCTACTGCTCATTAAACACATCCGTCTCATAAGTGATGCCAAAACATTCAATAAAAAAGTATGATAATTTATTTTTAATGTATTTATTATTACCTACATTATTTATGAATTTTTTTTCATCATTATTTGAACAAACATGTCTTGAAAAGAAGAGAAATAGAAATTGAAGAAGGAACAACAAAACATAAAGCTAAACTGAATCTTATCAAGAAATAGATAAAGGAAATCTTATCAAGAAATAATAATGAAAGAAAAGAACAAAGGAATTTCTACCCTTAAATAAAAAAAAATTATTACTGATATTTGTTTGTATATGAGGGATCAATGATTCCATGAAGAGGTCGATGGTATAAAAAGTTTAGGGACCCCCTTTTTTAAATGCTTATCATAATTTATTCTGGTTTTTATTTAGACTATTTTAATGTTGATATTAGCCATTTCCTTATAAGGAAACATTTGCCATTCATTGACCAAGCAGTCAGTGCTGTTTTTGGCTGAAATTTATAAAATCTTTCTCTTAAAACAATTTTTCAGGAAAATAAGTTGTTAAAGTCCAGTAGCTGTTATTGCTCTTTCCAGTATTAGTGGTTTCCTTCTTAATCTTTTATTAAAGAAGTACTGTGAAATGTTGGTATCTTGATTATGTAATTATTCTCTCTCCAACAGTTTCTTTTCTCACACTTCCCACCTGTGGAACTCCCTTCCATTTACTTGCTTCCCTGATAACTACAATCTCCAAAAATTTAAATGCAACATCAATCATCATCTTCTGCTTTCTTAAATCCCATTCATCTTTTGTCCTTTTTTTCAATCCTCCCTATACTCAATCTTCACTTTCACTTTCACTCCCTGTAACCCCCTGCATACTAGTGGCATTCCTGTCTTGCTTGGGGTGAAATCATTAAAAAACAAAAAATCAAACAAACATATACTATCCATTTAAGTTGTTGCTGTTGAAAGTTTTCCAATGATGTGGTTTCTGTTATTTGATAGAGTTCTTTGTTTGTGGTTCTGTAATGCCACTTCATGAGATTCAAAGAAAGATGTCTTCAATCAGACCGACATAATTCAATCATTTAAATCTGTATTTAACCATCACTCTGAAATAAATATATATATATATATATATATATATATATATATATATATATATATCCAAGTCTCCAAGGATTGGTGTATATGGAATAAATTCCAATCACCAAAAAAAATACTATTCTTAAAAAGTGTGCTCAATACATAGAGTAGATCAAATATAATTTATTTGAAAATTATAACATAAATATGTTATAAAATCACTACAAAAATAGCCATTTTGTTTCAACACTTCTGGTGTCTTATCATTCAACACCATCACTTGATAAGACACCAGGATAAAGTATTTGAAACCAAATATTGAATATTTTGTAGTGATTTTATAATATATTTATGTTATAATTTTCAAATAAATATATATATATATATATTGCTTATATATAAATATATAAATAAATATATATATATATATATATATATATATATATATATATATATATATATATATATATATATATATATATATATATATATATATATTGCTTTTTACTTGTTTTTGAGTTTTTTTTCTTTGGACTCTGAACACTTGAACTCTGGACGATTGTTTTTGCCTCAATTTCATGTTTTTAGTTCTTTTTTTTTATTCCTCATTTTTTCCTTGGGTACTGGTTTGTTCTACTACAAGCTGAAATACTCAAGGTTTTGGAAACAGTGCCAACATATATATATATATATATATATATATATATATATATATATATATATATATATTATATACAGTTGACTGTTTAAATATTTCTGAAAAAGTTTGGCACCCTCCATATAAAAGTCTTCATTTTTGATAATACTATCAAGAACATCCTCTTCCTTTTTTAGGCTAATGTTTTGGATTTGTAGCAGCTTGTGGTGTTATGTGAAACTACTCCTAGTACAGCCTATTCTTTGTTCAATTTCCTTATCTCATATGCTAAATTTGTTATAAATGATCCATAACCTGAGATATTTGAAGAGTTTAGCATTTACTAATTCCACATCCTGATCTTTTTATGCTAAATTCAAGGTATGTGTTATCCTGTTTTTATTGAAATTCCAACAAAAAAGAAGAGGAAGAAGAACTCACTGTACTATAAGAATATATGTTAAAAATTAAATTATGGGATGTTATTGATAACAGCCTAACAGTAGACATAATATTCAAGCTAAATTTAGCATTTTAACTTTCTCATATGTAAAGATTCTTAAAAAAATAGCTTTGACCAGCCAATTGCATATGCAGTTTATATACTTAACAATCTTAAAATAAAGAATGGAAAAAAATTCTATGAAATGTATTTCATGAATTCTATTAAAAATTTCAAAGAGAATTTAATCTCAATAAATAGTAAAAATTCAATAATCAATTATCCATTTAGTTTTATAATCAGTTATTTAATAAAGAAGACATCTGCTCTTCTTGTCATCCATTTATATATATATATATATATATATATATATATATATACGTGTTATCATCAAAATGGATAGATAAGTAGCAGTCAAAAAATGTTATTTTAAATATAAATTACTTTTTCTCGTATATATATATATGTGTGTGTGTGTGTGTATATATATATATATATATATATATATATGTATGTACAGATGCAGTATTTCTTTAAAATTTTTCATTTAAATTTTTTATATATATACATGCAACATATGTTTAAGATTTATAACAAAAATATAGTTTTCAGCTATGCTATATTTATGGGTTAAAATGCTCAATATCTGGAATAGAACATATATAAATATAAAAGTGGACACTGAGGCCAACACCCAGTGGTGACAGAGAGTGTGAAGTAATTCTGTGAATATTTAATAAAATAGGTACTTGGAATAAAGATGCTTCTGTTAGATTTTTCTTCTTTTTTTTTTTTAATTAATTCACCTCAAGCAAGGTGATAATGCCACTAAAATGCAATCCGCTACTGGGAGCGAAAAAGAATGAAAAGACTTTAGAAGGAACCAGAAACTCAATCCTAAACAGGGAACAAGGAATAAACCTCTACTTCTGTTTAAAAGATCAGGGAGGAATATGAACCTGACTATCTATTCCTATTGAGGAGAAAAAAATTAGTGAATAAAATTTCAGAGTTCAGCTGGAGACGTTAGAAGTATAGAGATGAAGTAGACTTTAGAAGGAACTGGAAACCCAATCCTAAACAGGAAGTGAGGGATTAACCTCTACTTTTCCCAGTTGTGTGTGTCTTTGTATTTGGCAGTGAGAGTGAAATGAACAAAACCCAAGGTTTGAAATAATTGTTCAACAGCTTTTATTTCTGGTTGATTTTTTGCAAAATAGTAATATTTTGCAGGGAAAAAAGTGAGGTTTTTCAGTTAACAAAGTTCTTGATCAGATGTTTTGATTTCCCTTCTTGTTGTCATGGGATGAACAAGAAATCTGAAGTTCTTACATTACTTCCAACTAAAAACATGAAGTTTCTATGAAAATGGCACCAACAATGGAAACTATGTACTTGACTAATAAATGTGTTTTTTGTGACTATGTAAAATTTTGTTTTTTAATTTTCTTATTGGGTACAAACTTTTGCAATGATAAACAGATTGAATGTAAATACCATTTATGTTATATTCTCCTGAGAATGTCTGTATCAAAATAGTATGCTTCATCATGTGGTTCTTTTTCTATGCTCTATGATTCAGCAAAGGAAAAAAATGACTTTTTTTTTACAGATTGCAATGTTGCTTCCAATTTTCTTATAAAAAAATGAGCAAAGGTTTTGGAGATTAAATGATTAAAACCTTCACTGATCTTTGGCAGAGGGCTGGTAAGCAACACTTTGACCCTTTCTAGAGTGCTCAGATACTACAATAATCCTAAACAGAGTTTCAGTGAGCAAAATTTTGATCTGAGGCAGGGTGCACAGATATTACATTTATCCTAGGCAGAAGGATGGTGAGCAACACTTTTATCCTTGACAAAGTGCACAGATACTAAAATGATCATAAGTAGAGGTCTAGTGTGCAACACTTTGAACTGAGGCAGAATGCACTGATATTACACTGATTCTAGACATAATGATGGCAAGCAACACTTTTATCTTAGGCAGAGTGCACAGATACTACAATGATCCTAAGGAGAGGTCCAGTGAGCAACACTTTGATCTTAAGTGCAGATACGCTATACAAGTGCTATCCTCCCTGGTCAGGGAGGATAGCACTTGTTAGGGTCCCAGCTATGGGTAAATAGTGAACCCCCAAACAAAAATCAACAATATATTTTTATAATAAAATGACCAACAATACATTTTTATAACAAAATGACCAATACATTTTTATACTCAATGCAACATTAAAAAATATAAAAATACATTTTTATAGTAAAATTACCAGCAATACATTTTATGATCTATAAAATATATATCTAAAAGTATAAACTTATGAAAGTATAAAATTATGTACGTAATATCTGTAATTGAAAGCATAAGATTACATACAAAATATTTAGATTTTGACATTAAATAACCCATAGAGGTGTTGATATGCCAAACAAAATCAACCAACCAAACAACCAACATGAAAGAATTCTTTCATGACATTAGTCCATATGATATCCTACAATTTCTGAAAGAAACGGTATTCCAAAATATAACTTCAACAAAATTACAACATAAAACACGTGCATATCACCACCTCTAATAATCATATCCACACAAACATGTATATGCACAAAAGCTGAGTCTCATCTACCATGTATTCAATTGTGAAAGCAGAATAACATATATCATATTTTTATTATTTCAAAGCTCCCAAGAAAATTAAATTTCAGCATTAAATGACACATAAGGAGTTGATGTCATTAAACAAACAAATCAATCAATCCACCACTGATTTCAGGCCAAATAATGGCAGCAACACTTTTATCCTGGGTAGAGAGCACAGATACTACAATGATCCTAAGCACAGGGTCAGTGTGCAACCCTTTAATCTGAGGCAGAATGCACTGATATTACACTGATCCTAGGCAGAAGGATGACAAGTAACACTTTTATCTTAGGCAAAGTGCACAGATACTATATGGATCTTAGGCAGAATGATGGTAAGTAACACTTTGATCAGAGGCCAAATGCACTGATATTACAATGTTTCTAAACTAGAGTTCAGTTCATATGTGAACAATCCTATCATTTTTTTACAGGTGCCATGTACAGTATATAAAATATTTAAAGTGGTATGCAATAATTTTAAAATAAGTAAATAAGAAACAAATAAAAATGTATAGTATTAAAAATTAACCAAGCACGCAATATTGCATAGGCAGGAAATAATATGAAAAAATATGTTTAGACATTAAGAAAACTTTAGCAGAAATGAGGTCATCAGTAACGGCAACAGAAAAATACTTGAAATCAATAAAAATTATTCTGTAAAATCAGAACTGGTATTTTAAAAATTAACTTGTCAAAAATTTGAACATTTTGATAAAGTCTTTCTTTTTTTTATTTGAAATTTTGCAAATTTTCTTTCAACATATCGCTTTGAGTTTCATCTTTCACATCAAAAAACTGTTTTTGAAGCACGAGATTCTTTTCTCAAAAGTCAATTATTGTTAATGGATCTTATTTACTTTTTGAGGATTTGCTTCATTGCTCATATTCAAAATCTTAAACAACTTAGAAACCAAATAACATGTCAATGTTGGAAAGATATGACTTGAAAAGAGCCTTTGAGCAAGTCTTGGATTTGTTGCCTGATGTAGTTAGGGATTTTGTATAACTTATATAATGGATTCTGTTCAAAGTTTTAAAAAATTGTTAATTATGTATATAATACTCCTATTATATCAATAATGAATATCTTAAGTTCTGATCATAGTGCTTCAGCATGAGGTAATGGTTAAGAAGTCTAGTTAACTGTTCTTCTTCTATGTGTTCATTCATACTATCTCATCAGGTAGATGGCTTGCTGTCTTCCGCTGTCTCTCTTGCCTTCAATATACCATGTGAAGGTTAATTTTTCCAAGTCCTCATTCTTCATTATATATCCAAGGAATTTCAGGTATCTCTTCCTGATTCTGAGTATGTGTTCTTTGCTATTTTCTTTCAGATTTCTTTGTTGCTTTGGTTGATCATAATTACTAACTAATGTATTTGATCTTCCTGAGGTGCTCTGTCTGTACAAAATTTGACATTAAATAACTCAACAAGAATTGACATTTCTGTCTGAATTTCTAGGATGAGTTATCATTATTTACATTATTTAAAGTTGTCCTCCTCTTTGCTGATATTATCACAATGTTTAGCCTAGAAGATTAAAGTGTTGGTTCATGAATAGTCTGACAGCCATGATTGGGTTCTCCTGCTTGTGTGGCATGGTGCAGAGTCCTATTTACAGGCATAGGGTTTTTCCAGCAGCTACCCACTTGATCCAGGGCAGCACTACCTCCTTGGGGCACTTGATATAGGCCTCTGTGTTCAGTCTCAGGCCCTGTGGGAAAATGAATGGCAGCATAATGTTGACATCACTAGTGATCATTCCAAACATCTTTGTAATCATCATTAGACTTATCCAGCTCTTTCCATATTCTCTGCATTGTATAATAATTGTATGTTCAATTTCTGAGCTGGGTAGCATAGACTCAGTGGAAATAGGACAAGTAGTAGAAAAAAAAAGAACTAGCTGAGATATCCCTAGATATGGAGAGCAAAGTAAGGATAATCTACAAATAAAGGGTTCAGTTCAAAATTCCAAACTGAAAAGGACCTGAAGAAGGCTGGAGGTATAAGGGATGAAACATTGTTATAACAGCAACAAAGATGTGCACATTAGTCTGATTGTAAATAATGTAAGTAACGGTTGACATATTGTAAGACCAAAAAAACAACCAACCAATCAGCCAACTGTCAATCACATTTTCAACCACATTTCCAGCTCTTGTTTGTTGGTAGAGGAGATTGCATAAAACTATGGATCTAGCTTAGCAAAAGAGTGTTGTTCAAGCTGGTAGTGGCTCTGTAATGATGTGGGTGTGTTCTGTTTGAGTTCACAGGGATTATTGTATATATGTGCAACATTTTTCAGTGTTTATACAAAGAGAAGATGCCGATGATAGGTATTTTGCTTAACGATGCTAAACCCATTCAGAAATATCTAAACTGTCAGCTGTATACAACCACTTTCTAAGATCAATGGCTAAAAATGGCTTTTATAGATGTAGACTATTTATTTAACCCCTGGGGTTACATAAACAGTTTACATCTATGAAATACAATATGATAAAATGAACAAATTAACATTCAAATTATAGCGGACACATTAGAACATATTCTATTAATTAATCAATTTCAGACAAAATTAATATTACGATACAATATGCCTAGTAAGTGGATACCAACTTAAAATGAAATTTCAGTAACTTATAATTTAAGGAGAAAGATAAATTTTACAGCATTTAAAACACATATTAATCTGAAAAATTTCAGCTTTTAAGCATGTACATTTTTCTATTAAATATTTGTGTATATTCTTGTGTTCACTATTATGGTTTGATTTGGTTTGGTTTGTTTTATTTTATGGCATATCAACCTCAATGAGTTATTTAATTTAATTTTTATTGCTGGCAATATTTATTTTTCCAAAAATCTATTGCTGGTAATGTGTTTTTCTTCAAAAATCTATTGCTTGTAATAATTATTTTTCGCTAAAAATCTATTGCTAGTAATATTTTTTCAAAAAATGTATAGCTGGTTATATTTTTTTCAAAAATGTATTGCTGGTCATATTTTTTTTTTTCAAAAATTTATTGCTGTTAATAATTTTTTACAAAATAGTATCTCTGGTATTAAAACTTATTTTTACACATTCGTAATGTTTCGACCCCAGTTTGGGGGTTAACTATTTGCCCATAGCTCAGACCCTAACAGGTGTTATCACCTCGGGCCAGGGTGGACCTAGAAACACCAGCAATTAAGAGGTGGTTCCATGCTCCTCAAAACATCCTGATGAGATGCCTTGCTGTTGGATGTAGTTTATCGTTATACCCAGGGCAACCACTATTATGTCTGCATGACGTGTATAAATAAAAGACAACATATCAAGTAGTAATTCAGCGTGATAATCTGAGTAGTATTCTGAGTAACAGTCCGAATCTGAATTGAAATAGTAAGAGGAGACATTAAGAAGTCTTCCTTTTTGTAGTCTATTTTCTGTTGCTTGAAAACTGTCTTCATAAGAAGAGACTGGGCTAAAAATAGGACGAAACAACTTTTGTATCAAATAATCATTGTCCGATTGGAGTAACAGTCTGAGTTGAAATAGCAAGAGGAGCCATTAAGAAATTTTCCAGTTTGTAGTCAATTTTCTGTTGCATAAGAAGAAACTAGAATGAAAAAAAAAATTTTTGTAAATCACCTCAACAATTTTTGGAATATAAAAATCTTGGGTTTATACTTTTAGTGCTTTCTTCTTTTCTATATGGACATGTTGAATATTTTTTACAATGCCAAAGTTTCACTCCCACCTCAAACTTCCACAAATGTAATAGAGTTTTATTTGACATCCCCATTCCAAAGAGAAAATCACTGACTCATCCAACTCTTATATTACATTAATTTAAACCTACCCCCACGGTTACACTGCTATTTTATCTTACACTGTTACTAATCTAGCATGCTCACCAAGAGTGTTTTTACTCCTGAGAACCTAACAGATTTATACCATGATACAGCACTTGCCCCTGAAAATGCTAAAATAGCATTAACCAAGCTTTTTCTCATCTGCTTATCTTAGAGAAGTCAAAGAAGATGATCTTTAGAAAATAAATAACATGTTTGTAACCTGATCCTTTAATGCCTATCTTAATGAAAAGACATAAAGACATATGGATAACGGACCATTTTTCTTTTTTTTTTTTAGATCCTTCACCTTGAAAATGAAGAAACTGTCTGGTAGATTCATTATTTGAGAATACTTGAACAGGAAAGACATCAATAGAATTATATTTATAGAATTGATGCTTTTATGTCATATAATGAGATATAATATGTAAATATGAACCACACCTTAATGTACTTACTAACCAGGTGTGTAGCATTTTCAGTCATGTTACATTATACTAAAACAGATGGTTAGAGGACACCTTATTTCCAACAGATTGATTAATAATCCTATTGATCTGGTACAATTTTGTGTATTTTTTTAATCATTTCACCCTTAGCAAGGCAATAATGCCACTAAGAGGCTACTAAGAGTGAAAGAAAATGAAAAAAACTTTAGTGAGGAGAAAGGACAATAAAAGAACAGAATTCAGAAAAACACTGCATTTAAAGTTTGGAAGATCATAGGTGACTGGGAAGCAAGAAACCAGAAGAGAGTTCCATAGGTGAAAAGTGCATAAAAAGAAATTATTAGAATAGAATGTACATTTATATTTAGCAATTCTAACAGTAAAATGATGAGACCTAACTGCCTATCCAGTAGTATGCTTAAATTCATGCGGTTGAGATACCAAAGAGGAGAACTTATTGGAACAATTGCCATGAAAATGCCATAAGCTTCAAGATAAGCTTTTGTCACAATTGGAATATTCTTACTATAAAAAGTGTTTAGTCATAGGCAAATTTCAATGGCATTTTTCTTAATCAAGGAATTGTAAAACAGTTAAAATAATATAGTACTACAGAGAAAAATGGTAAAGCTCAACAAATGGAAATGTTTTTTCTTGTTTTTTACCAGGATTATTGTCTTGGATGAAATTCTTGAAAATTATAGATACTTTTTTCCATGAAGATTATATATTTATAAATATAGAAGATATGATATAAAATCCATATATCAGACTATTAGTGGGTAATTGAATGACAAAATAAAAACATATTTTATCCCCAGAAAGAAATTTTCAGACTAATAATGATTTTATTGATGGAGTAAGTTTTTTACATATATATATATATATATATATATATATATATATATATATATATATATATATATATATATATAGATCATGATGGGTAAATTGCCACCATTTTATATTTTTAATGTTGCACATGTGCATTCTTTGTTTTTGAATTTGTCCACTGAACAGTATATTAGGGTCAATTCAACACCATCTGTGAGAAAAAGTGCACCATGATGCAATTAACTCCACCAGTAATTTGGAAATGGCGTGTTGTATTGTTTCACATTCACACTAGAAGCTCCGATGCAAACATTTCAGAGTGTTTGGGTGTCAATGTGAGGACAGTGCAGAGGATATGGAAAGAGCTGGATAAGTCTAATGATGATTACAAAGATGTTTGGAATGATCACTAGTGATGTCAACATTATGCTGCCATTCATTTTCCCACAGGGCCTGAGACTGAACACAGAGGCCTATATCAAGTGCCCCAAGGAGGTAGTGCTGCCCTGGATCAAGTGGGTAGCTGCTGGAAAAACCCTATGCCTGGAAATAGGACTCTGCACCATGCCACACAAGCAGGAGAACCCAACCATGGCTGTCAGACAATTTCTGTGACTACATCAACCCCTATATCTGGCCACCTAACTCCCCAGACTTTAACCTCCTAGATTATTATGTGTAGGGTGCTGTTGAGCCAGAGAACAACAAAACTCTATGTAAAACTAAAGCTGAACTGAAGGCAAGGATTATGGCAGCATTTCCCAACTTAAACAAGGAGATCATCCAGAAGTGTTGTAGGAGATTCTGAAGATATCTGGAGGGCGTGGTTGAAGCTAATGGTGATTTTATTGAATAAATTTATTCTTTAGTAGTCCAAGATATTTTTATCTGTTAAATGTTATTTTCATTTTTGCATAACTTTGACAATAATTTATCCATCACACCCTTTTTGTGTGTGTGTGTGTGTGTATATATATATATATATATATATATATATATATATATATATATATATGTATGTATGTATATATATATATATATATATATATATATATATATATATATATATATATATATATATATAAATAAAAAGAAAGAACAGTAAGATATATAATCCGTGTTCTTATAGGTATTTTTATTTTTTACAAAATAGTGCTCAATGTAAATTTACAGAGCATTAATATTATAAATTAATTGATTTAAAATATGTTTTTTTTTTTCTACACAGTTCTAACCATGTTTCAAAAAATGAAACATGGTTATAACTGTGTAGTGAAAAAAACATATTTTAAATCAATTAATTTATAATATAATATATATATATATATATATATATATATATATATATATATATATATATATATATATATATAATACAAATAAAAGGTTTATCAACTAGCTGATTGATTTTACCTTCAGAGTTTTGTAGACTGACCTTGTGGGAATCACTCTGTCCACTCATCAGCGGATATCAGCAATTGACTGCTTATTGCATGTGTGTGTGTGTATATATATATATATATATATATATATATATATATTAAAGAAAAGTTGTATGACAAATTGGGAAAAATGTTTTTGTGAAGTGTTTCATCCATTACAACTTTATTGACTTGGGTTTGTTTACGTTGTTGTGATTACACATGTACACTTTTATCTACATAGAGAGTTGAGTTACTAAAGGGAAAATAACTGAAATTGAGATATACCAAAAAGGCATGGCACCTGGAACTAGAACAATTTATGCCATTGGATGAAATAAAAGGTTCGGCTCGAAATTCCAATGTATGTCACCTGAAGCATATAATGGCTGAAATGCCATGAATATGACAATAAAGATGAGGACCAGAGTCCAAACAATGTAAATAGTATAAATGTTTTAATATATATTTTAATATTATTTGTAATTACAATTTAATCATTGGTAACGATATATACTTTTTATATTTTAATATATTTTTATATTATTTTGATTTGTAATCCTAATTTCAGTTAGTTATGTGCCATGCGATGTGTGATACACATTTAGGCAATCATCCTCTTCTTCTCCCCCCAGCTATAGGTAAATAGCAGGACAGACCAGGTTCTATAGCCTTGGATGGCAACAGGTCTACCACAGAAAGAAATGGCAACCTACTGCAGGAAAAAAATTTGCCACATCAGTCATGTATCGAAAGACACATGATCACCTAAGCATGTATCATGCATGGCACATAACTGACTGAATCCTAATTTAATAATTTATAATCATATATATTTCATTCTGGGGGCTTAGTCAACTAGTGTGTTAAATGTGGGTGTTTAGGTGTGTGTCTAGTACTGTTTTTATATTTTAATATTGATTTCATTTGTAATCCTAATTTAATCATTTGTAATCATATATATTTCATTCTAGAATCATCAGGGAACTAGTGTGTCAGACAGGGGAATTTAGCCGAATTTAGATTAGTACTGACAAGCTCTATCTCAAGGCCTACCCAAACTATTTGGTTCTAAGATGAAGGGTGATTTTTAGAGATGTTTCAGAAAAAGTGCACCTTGTATGGTGAGAAATATATATTTGTGTGAATAATGATTAGAGGGTAAAATATGGCAATTTAAAATAGCCAATCTGAAGTAGTTATTTTTTCAGTTTTGAATAATTATACTGAAAAAATGAAAATTTGCAAGAAACAATTATGAATTGATTTTAATATCTATTTTTGTACAGATATTGTTTGAAACATTAGAAAATGTTTTACTGATTTTCAAATCAGAATTTTGTATAATTTCATATAAAATTTGTTCACTACTTAATTTTGTGCATCAAAGGTGTGGATAGTTTCATGATTATTGTTGTAGAAAGCAAATTCGGCATGCAGAGTTCAATTCCTGCTTGATTTTATTTTGTTTATTTTGTGCTAATATCCTTGGAAAAGGCCTGAATCATAGCTTCTTTCATCTATAGGTTAAATAGCATTGGCAGATTTGGTGTTCTTGTTTTGAGTTGGCAACCATTCTAGAAAAAAGATAACTGCATTCAAAACTAGCCTGGAGAGGGATGGTATCAGTCAGGCTATCTTGCCCTAGACACACCACTTGGCTGCAGTACATGTGATACCCTTATGCCCTCAACAGGATACAAAACTAGTGATGAGATATGACATGGCAATTGTGTACTTTAGCATTTACTTGTCATAATTGTAATGTTTATTTTTAAAAAAACAACTGAATACTTTTTAAAATATTATGTACATAAAACAGTAACTATATATATATATATATATATATATATATATATATATATATACATATATATATATATATATATATACATATATATATATATATATATATATATATATATATATATATATATATATATATATATATATATATATATATATATATATATATATATATATATATATATATATATATATATATATATATATATACACACATATATATATATATATATATAATGTACAGTTGACAATTATGCAACTGAAAATAATAATCATGAACAGCTCCTAGTGGCTAGCTAACAGATATTCACACTGAAAGTGGAATCGGCAAGCTAAGTTAAAATTCCAGCTTAGTCTGTTATGTTCACTTTCACACAAAGGCCCTTAGGAAGGGTATGAGTTGATCACTTCTTCACCCAGCTACAGGTTAAATTGCTGTGTAATTGCTCTCTAGCATTGGATGACAGTCAGTCTACAATAAGGAAATTTTTTTAATTACAAAACATGGAAAAGGCAACAGGAAACCATTCCACTTTCTCAAGAATGCATAGCAATTCAGAGATAACAAAAGAAAAAGAATCTCTGAAAAGTCATGATCACTTATGCCTTGAAGGAATATGGCCAGTGCCAGATTTCCATAGGAAGAATGAAGATTTACATATGAACATGCAAGAATAGAGAGGCCCCAAAGAATAGAGCCCAGGAGCCCTAAGAATAGAGAGGCCCCAAAAGTTTTCTAGACTTGGGCCCCCGATAAAAGTAAAAAAGATATAAGAAGAGAGGAGATTTTTTATTTTCAGATTTAATGGGGCTTCTTTGAACTAATTTGAAAGAATTTAGAGTGTTTGGGCCCCTCTATTTTGAGTGGGTCATTTAAATATGTATTGAAGGGATTCCTAAATTCTATTTGCCCAAGGACCACTTAAGTCCTAAATCTGGCCTTGGATATGGCATATATATATAAATTTCTGATGGTTAAATTGCTTACTGTAGATTGATAGCCAGTAACATGATTCATGTCTTACTTTCTATTACCAATGAGTTTGATCATCTGAGTGCTACATGAATCAGTCTGCTATAATGAGCATTTGGTTGCAAAGCTAAGGAACAAACAAGGATTAAAAATTTAATAACATGTATTTGTTAAAAATTCAGAATATATACATAGTTATGTAAAAAGTGGCAGATATTATTCATATGTGTTTCCTTAGTTGCCATTTGTAAGGAAAGTGATTATGTGCAAAGGTATCATTGACAGGGCCAGGAGTTGAATGATTTCTTGGGTTGGTTGATCAAGGCTGTTGGTGAGGTTGATGCACACCTTTCTTTTGGGTTGAAGGTATTTGATGAGCTGGTGGTCATGTGATGCCAAAATATTGGAGCTGAACAGTCTGGTAAGATGGGTTGATTGGTGGCAGGTTGATCCATGACAAGATGTATTGACAGGCTGACTGCTGAGGTTATGGTGGTGGCTGCAAGGGAGGCCTGGAGTGGATACTGAATGTTGATCAAGCAGAAGGTCCCTGTTGGATTCTAGTTGAATTGGAGATCAACGAAACAGGTTTATGGTGGTAACAATGAGGGAGGCCTGGAGTGGATAGTGAAGGTTGATTGAACAGAATCTCTCTGTTGGATTCTGGTCGAATGTGGTATCAACATAATGGCAAGTAAGGCTTGAAACTGGATAGTGAAGACATTGATGGTGGCATAAGGAGCCCAGCAGTGTCGAAGCTGACCCATTGGTTGCATTCTGTATGTGAAGAGTTGGGTGAGAATAGTGAAGTCTGGGCGAGGTCATGGTTGTGAGGAGAGAAGCAATTATGTCAGTTATGGCATAAGTACACGTGCATGTTTTGGCCCACAATTGTGTCAGTTGTTATGAGGGGCTTTCTTTTTAGCAAAGCTGGTGGTTCCCAGGGATTCTTTTTTTTTCTGGTGGAAAACTTTGTGATTGGCTATTGTGGAGATTTGTTTTGTGGACTGGATGTGTTGCTCAAAGACCCTGTACAGAAAACAATTTGTTTTATCTTGTGTTTTGCTTTCTTAATTTTCACATCCAGCCAACATGTTGTGTGAATTGGAAAGAGATCTAATTGAAGTGGAGTATAACAAGTCCTTGTGCTGAAGTTGATAAATATCTATACTTCTGTTGGTATTTAAAAACAAAGAATTAGGTCTCTGAGAAATCTTTCTGTATTATTTCTTAAAAAAAATAATGACCAAGGTAAATACATTTAGTTGGAGTCCCAATTCATTCTCAGCAAAACAATTTATACTTTTAGCTTTAGGTTTAGGCTTTTGTGTTAATTTTTGGTTTTGATATTAATTTATACATATTTATACAATGTTTTAAGGACCTGCATGAGATTGCTAAAAATTCTTTTTATTGCTATATAGTAACTAAGTTACTATATACGATATAGCAATAAAAAGAATTTTAAAGCATGTTTTTTCAAATTCTATCAAGAGAAAATTTACTATCAAAACCACTAAAGAAAAAAGCTTTTAAAAAAATCAGTTAAATTATTTTTCTCCTACTCCATGCATTTTTGTTTTTTCATCAAAAGAATTAATAAAAGTATAAAATAAAATAAAAAGTCTGTTGACAATATGAAACAAAGTTTGAAGAAAAGAGTCTGCTTAGAATTTGTTCGTTTCTTATAGTAACTTAGTCATTGATTTTCCAATTTCCATGGTTGTTTTATGAAAATTCATTTTGTGTGATTAATTTTAAAGCTAGTTTTCATAACTTGAAAAGAAAAGGTATTTCAAAAGTTTTTAAAGCATATTATTTGCAAAAGCTAATATGAAAATTAAATGAGCATGATGACTTACAAGCCCTTATCAAAAAAGAAAAAATTGTTCAGGCTGAATTCAATAATAAACTGGTAACTTGTTCTCATGATCGTTTTTTTTTCTTTTGATCTTCTTAAATTGATTTAACTTTTTTATTTTATTTTAGATAATTCAGTTGTAAGGATAATTTTTAAGGGTCTGTCTGAGCATTTGTCCAGGGATTAATTAATTGGATTTTTCGGTCATTAAGAAGCTGCAAGAAACATATCCAAAAAAAGGCGGGGGTGGGTAAAAAAAAAAAAAAAGATGAAATCAGATCTGTCAGTCCGAGAGAAAAGAAAATAATGGCATTTTTTTTAACGCAAACATTAAAAATCCAAGATACACGTACGCAAAAAATGTTATGTACTTTTTGTTTCAAAGAAATAATAATTTTTATTCTTCACTTAAAAAAAAAAACAATCGTTAGCTATTGCTTATCGGTAATATATCAGGACCGGAAATTATATGCTGACATTGAAAGTAACAGAGGAAAAATGGGTGAAGTACAAAATGGAATTTTAATAGTAAAGAAATCTCGTTTATAACAGGATTTCCATATCGGAAGTTGGTAGTTGTTCACTTCCGTGTATAGACATCCAACTAAGACAGCTTGCGTTTTCATTGAAACCGGTGCATCCCAAAATCTGTCTGCCGTATAAAACTAAGCCGGATTTTTTTCTTTTTCTTTTTTTTTAATCAGTGACTCGAAAACAAAAATATTTTAAAACAATGAGTTTGAAATAAAAAGAGTGAAGGGCTGTTTGATGAAAACATTTAAACTTAATTATTTTCTTTAGTTTGTTTATGAATTGGATCATAACAGTTTTCTTTTCTAAATTATTATTTTTTTTGTTATGAAAATTGAAAATTAATAATTGTGAAAAATTTCTCTTGTAAAAAGAAAAAAAAAGAGATATTTTTTGTTTATTTTCAGAATTATTTTTGTTATTTTCTTTTTTCTGTTTCTTTCACGAATAAATCACAAAAAAATGTAAAACTTAAAAAAGACATTAAAAAAAGCAATAATTTCCAGTTAAGGCCATACAAAAAACAAAGCGAATAAAAACTGAAAATCCCTGTTAACGTCATACAAATGAAACGAATTAAAATTTGTTTCATTTTTAATTCCCGTAAAAACACTTAGTCGGAGGTCAGAGTTGATGGCTTTTTGTAGGTGGAGGTACGAAATAACTGAAACGCGCGACGACGACGGCTACGACAATAAAAGCCAAGGCGGTGACGGCTACGACGACGACGGCGGCGGCGGCTTTTTCTCTCTCTGGACCTTGTAACTACTGGATGTTTACTTTTCTCTCTGATCTGATGTACGGTTGGCATTTTACAGGTAATGGCAGTTTATTCTTTTAAAACTTCTTTGACATTGTTGCCTGGTCATTGTTGGGACGGTTGCAGAAGTTTTACATGTAATGCGGCTTTGTTATTGTCTTGTATCAGGGGGTCACATGGTTATTTTATTTTGGTGGTGATGGTGTTGGTTGTTGCAAATAAAATCTCTTTCCCTAGCCATTCGAATGTTATGCACATTTGATTACAGCACTGATATGTAAATATTGTACATTAAAAAGACAGCCAGTGTTTGTTTTTTATTCATAGATTTGTTGGTGTCCGAAGTTTTTATTTTCTATTTCTTACAAGTGTTGCTGCTGTGGACACAGTGGTTGTTTAAAAATGTTTCACGATATAACTTGATATTGGGAAATAAAGAAAAAAAAATAAAAGACCCGTTAAAAACCGTGGAACGGAAAATTCAATGGGATTTTATAACTATCAGCTGTACTACTTGAAGACATTATGACGACCTTTTATACAGATTTTATTTCTTTTTAATTTTAATGTTAACGGACTTTTTATTTAGCCTCTAACAACGACAGTTACTTCCAAACGTTTATTAGCCAGACTATTTTTTCCAACATCAAATTTTGCTCGTTTAGCTTCATTTTTTAAAATCTTACACAATAATTTCTCATCAGCCATCCGTAGAAGAAAAAGACAAATGTGGAAAGCTAATATTTAGTTATGGCATAATAATAATAAT
The DNA here is from genome assembly GCA_903632075.3 of Acanthosepion pharaonis. NCBI lineage: Eukaryota > Metazoa > Mollusca > Cephalopoda > Sepiida > Sepiidae > Acanthosepion > Acanthosepion pharaonis. The sequence continues at coordinate 489,700 of CAHIKZ030001547.1, forward strand.
ATTGGTGTATATGTGTCTATTGAGTCGTCAGTCATGGTGCAGATGTCATCCGACCACAATGAAGAACTGCTACTAAAATTCCTTCGCAGACTCTCTGACATCTTTAACCACTATGAACACCTGTGACAAACAAACAAAAGTACTATTAACACTTTATTTTTATAATGACACCAACTTAATTTAGTTCTTTATACACTAACGACGCTTTTTGGGGCATGGATATTTATTTTATTCCTTTTTAAATTTAAAAATAAAGTCCGATATCAAGAAAAAAGTATATGCAAATTTTAGAGAAGACGAATGAAAATATATTGCAAAAGAAAGAGAAAGTAGCCTGGGTTCTTTTAATTCCTGAAAAAAAGACATTTGACTTCTTCCAATTATTTATAATTTATATATTTTTAGTTTCTCTCTTTACTTTCACTATGTAATCCAATTTATATCAAGTAATTATAATTAAACATTGTTTTTCTTTTTAGTTTTGGATGTTGAATATAAAAATTTTATAATAAAAAAAAATGTTATTGTCAAATATCAGCTCTAAAATTTACTTCGAGAATTTCTGTTTATTTATGTTTTTAGTTCCAAGAAGAAAATGTCATTGGTGTCTAAGAATTTCTAAGATTTGTAAGCAAATCCTTGTCTTTTGCTTTAAAAAGAAGGAAAGAAAGAAAAAAAAAAAACAGATTTTTTTTTTCTCGTTTAAATTTCGCTGAAGAAAGTAATTTGTTTTTCAAATATATCGCAAAAATAATAATAATAAAAAAGTTTTAAATGTAGTAGAGAGCTTAAACAATCTTTTCATTTCTACAAGTTAACAAGTGATTCGGGCTCAGAAAACCAAAGAATTTAAGAAACCAGCCATCATCGTAGAAAAATGGGCCAGATGATATCACCACGGAAAAATGAGTGAAACAAGAGCAGTGCTAATCACAATTCTATGTTGTTATTTTTATTATGCTTTTTTTAAAAAATGAATCTTCTTAATCGACATCAATAATTGGCAGATAAGATGACATTTTGTGTGTTTTTTTTTTTTTTTTTTTTATTCTTGCATCATTGAAAAAATGGTAAAAATGTTACAGTGGTATGGTACCCTGGTAAGTTGTTGTTAGTACCATTGTGATGATTTATCAAACTGAAACAATTACAAAAATGAGATGTTTTAATTTAGTCAAATTAACTATCTTTTTTTTTCTCCTAAGCATAACACAAAACACTATGCATCTCTTAGACTTTTTTGACAGTACTTCTTTAAAAGTCGTTTTAAAGGAAAACTAAAAAAAAAAAAAAAAAAAAAAAAAAAAAACCTAGTTCATGCAAACCTAAAATTTCTAGATATTTCAAAAATTATCAAAGAAAAAAAAAATTTAATTTCTTTACCGCAAATTTGACCGTCTATTTGTGTTGGGAAGCAAAAAGTAATAAAATTTAATAAATAATATAAAAATAGTTTTTATTTATTTATTATTTTATTTATTTTTTTTTTTTTTAGGATAAAATTATTTATCATCTTTTTCTTTTTGTCTATAAAAACAAATACTAAAAATTGCGATTTAAAAAAACAAAAAAACAAGTCACAAGACAATTTTTTTTATGCCGCTAAAAAAAACATTTTCTGTTTTACTTTCCCAAATATTAAAAATCTTCTGTGCATCATTTACTTTTTTGCTTGTTTGAAATACTGCTGTCAAAAGTTTAAAATAAAACTTATCTACAATATGATGAGGAGACGAATTAAAACCGCGAAAGCTTTTAAAAGTGTATTTGTCAACATCTACAGAACTAATGTCCGTATTTTACTGTTTTAAGTTTTTATTTATTGTCGGAAATTATTTTAAGATATCTCCCCACCCAAAAAAGTAAATTATTGAACATCTTTGCAGCGGAAAAAAGGATTTTTTTCTAATGCAGTTAAAAATTATAAAATAATTCTGTATGATTTTAAAAAAAATAAATAAATAAAATAACCCTGCGAATAATCCTATTTTTTTATAAACATTACGCGCTTTTCTCTAAATTTAAAAAAAACTAAAACTAAAGTTGAAAAGTACACTACACACTGCAAGAAAATAAATTTGTTTACTTATTGATTTAAATTAAATTTATTTAAAAAAAACAGTTTTCTTTATACAAATGAACAATTATTAACAGCATACCATAACTCGACGCAAATAATGCAGTTTAACTTTAGAATCACATTTAGGGGAAGAGAAAATGTAATCTAGGAAATCCAAAAGAATTATAACAGGAAGGATTTAATGAATGGTCTAGTGATAAATGTTAACAATCAATTAAAGATTCAGAATCTTGGAACAAGTGTGTTTTCTTTTCTGAAGCAATAAAAAGGGGGAAATGGCTCTGTTGAAAATAATGTTAGCATTCTTTTTGTAAAAATCAAAGACAACGATTTATCTTGGATAATGGATCAGCTGAGAGATGTTCTGACAAGAGATCTTTAGATAAGCTGGTGAAATCAGTACAGTTTATAGATAAATGGAACTTTTCTTTTTCTAATGGCTTCATATAATTTTTAAAAGAACCCTTTTTGTAAAATGTGTGTGGATGCATATATGTATGTATATGGGCATAAAATTGATAAAAGCAAACTCTGCAAATGAAATGTATCATGGAAAATTGAATCATCTGTACTGTCTCATATAACAAATTCTCTTTGCAAACGTGTTATAAGGATAAAAAAAAAAGTATCAGTGGGTGTCTGTTTGGAAGAAAACTAGTTTCTTAAGGTAATTTCCAAAGTTATTTCCTACTCTGGTTAAAATTCTATTTTTTTTTTATTCTAAAACTTTATAGGATTGTCAGATTTTTCATTTAAAAAAAAAAAAAAAAAAAAGGTATATCCAAAACCTGGAAATTCAAAGCTGCAATTAGCACAAATTTAAGAATTTTTAAGCTGTTATCTTCATTCTTCTCCATTAATTGTTTTGATTCTGATTTCCTTTTAAAATGTTCTTATTTGTTGAGCTGATTCCAAATGATTTGATTACAATCATGTTGTGAGATATATAGATTTAGAGATAAGACTTACCAATATGTCTAAATTATTAATAACTAGATAAATCTAGGAAAATCTGTCTATATTTCTAGGAAATTCTATAATGAGGATTATTCATTATCTCAGGCTTTGTATCTTATTCTCTTCATTGTCTATCTGTTTTTATCTAGATATTTATAAAGAAACAAACCTGAATTTAGTTTCATAAAGGATGCACAAATATTTTCTGCTGCATCCTCTCTTTTGTCATTCTTTTGCTCTTTCACCATAGACAATTTTAATGATTGTATTTTTTCACTTTTCTATATTTTCTTCATTCTCTTTTGATATCCAGCTAGAAAACCTCACTATGACTTTATTTTGTCTCTATACCATCCCTTTCTTCACTATCTCTTAAATATATGCTGTTTTTACCCATGTTTTTTTTTATTTTTCAATTTTTTTCTCTAGATTTTTTTTTTTTTTTTTTTTTTTTTTTGGTATCTTTTCCTGCACTTTTTCCAATTCCTTTTTGCCCAATATTTTTAAGTAGGTTCTCAGTCAGAAAATGTAATTGATTCCAACTTGGAAGGTTTGGGGGTAGGGCAGATACTACACTCTGATCCTAGGTAGAAAAGCTTAATGGTTATACATACAAACAAGCTGAATAAGAATATAGGCATATGACTAATATTTCTTTCATCTTAATTTCTGTTACTTTTAATTGCAACTCTCAGATGGTCATATCATAAGCAGTGTGGCTTGGAATCAAGAATAAGCATCTGGTGAGATTCAAGCTTTGCATTCTTTATCCATGGGAAGTCTGTTCAGAGTAGCTGCTTCACCAATTAGGCTGCAAAAGCTTAGAACAACTACCGTAGAAAACAGACTTGGAAATTTGTTTAAAAGCTAGTAATAAATCTTAAGAGAAAATCAGAAATCTGACAATCAACTTGTTTTTTACCAATTTTTTTACTCTTTCTTTCACTCTTTCTTTCTTTTTGTATAGTAGAGCATTTAGAGCTTCTCCATTACATTCACTAAGGCAGGAAAGAATTACAACATTCTATTTACTAAGTCTTGAATATGAGGTTTCAGAATAAAATATCTGTCTATATAAAGTTGCTCTAACCATGTTTTGTGGACAGCTAATGAAAAAATTGAGGAAATAAAAAAAAAAAAAAAAATGGTTTATTTGGGGTTTTTATTTGACAAGATTTCTAGTGAGTAATTGAATGATAATATTAAAAAAAAACTTCTAGTGATGTGTTTTGTCCACAGTAGGAAGTTGTAGGTATTTTTTGTGCATTTCCCTTTTATCATTTGATTAGTGTATTAGTCTTTTATTTAATAAAATCAAGAAAGGGTCAAGTGGTTTATCTGGTTAGATGACTCAAGAGTTTCATGTCAGAATATTCTTCAGCGCAAGATATTTGATAAATATTTTTATTATTATTAGTAGTAATAGTATGATGTGCAGATTTGTAGTAGATATGATATACAAATCTATATATCAGATTAATAATAGTGGGTATCTGAAAAAGTATTTTCAGAGAATGAAACATACAGGAGATGCAAAAATAGGTATACAGTAATGAAAAACAAAACATGTGCAGAATGTATTGATTATTACTGGTATAATATCTACTGTATACTTACTTTTGCAGCCCCTGTATAATGTAGGATTCTTCTTTCATTTTGTCATTTCAATTATTCACTATATAGATTTATATACATCTTCTAAGCATTCTAGTGCAGGTCCATGAGTGTAAGAATGTACAGCCTTTGACTAAACATGTTTGGGGAAAATATGGTTCTTTGAGATTCTGAACTTGACCTGTATAATATGTGTATTTGCATATTTTTTTTTTTCTGCAACTTTTTACTGTAATAAATTTACCAGACATAGTCAAGATATACTTGCTATTTATTATCTGATCTGGAGATAACCATTATACCAAGGTTCTTCAACTTGAGTGGCATGGTAAAATTATCTTGCAAATATTAAGTTAAAGTACACATATATTACACTGATCCTAGCACATCCAAGCTTATGCCATCTGGTATTCTCAAGTGCTCACCCATCTAGCTACTAGCTAGACTTGACATTGCTTAACTTTACTGATTGTAGGAGAACTGGTGTTTCAACATGATGTAGCTGTAAGTCTATTTTTTATAGGTAGCTTAGTGGTATAATTAATCAGTAATTTAATTACTCTCACTAAAGATTGGTAAAAGAAAAATTAAAACTGAGAATATTATTTAAATTGATTCTAGGTCTAAGATAATTGATGATTCTTTAATCAGTGATAAAATTTCTAATAAACAAGGGTGGCTGAGTATAAAAACCAATTAAGTAGTTAAAAAAAGAAAAATGTCTGATGACCGATTATTCAGCAAATGTTGATATGACAAATTACTAATAATCAACCAATTAGTATAGCCCTCATAGGTACTATCTATTTTTATGTATATTGTTATTGCTTTTTATTACAATATTCTGGCTCAAAAGTATTTTCTTATGAAACTTGAACTTGCATCCCAGACCTTGGCAGCCCAGCTTTCATAGGCATTGCCATAATCAGTTCAACTAAAGAAGCTTTGGTGACTAAGCAGAACACAAATCTGTAATCATTTTACCATGCCTTCCTTTCTGATTCTTTAAGCCATCTTTGTTCTTACTTCTTAGCGATTTCAGTCTCAGGTTAGTTTTGAAGTCTTTTAGCAGTCATTTTCATGACAGTTATTTGATCACAAATTTTATACCATTTTACTGTTGCTGCTTTTTATCACAGTATTCTGAGTTGATACATTTTTCATGAGAGCAAATAGTGTGAAATTGAAAATAAAGAAGTCACTGTTTTTTGGGTTTTTTTTTTTCCCTAAATCATTTCACCCCATGCAAGGCAATAATGTTATTAAAATGCAAGGAGAGACTGAGGTTGAAAGAAAATGAAAGACATTAGTGAGGAGAAAGGACAATAAAAGAACAGGATTCAGAAAGACAGAAGAGGTGATTGATGTTTCACTTAAATTTTTGAAGATCATTAGTAACAGGGAAGCAAGAAACCGGAAGAGAGTTCCACAGGTGAGAAGTTTGAGAAAAGAAACTATTAGAATAGAACTTATGATTGTATCTAGCTATTTCAGCAGTAACGTGATTAAACTTAGTTACCAATCTAGTACTACACTTGAATTCATACAATCTTATAATCTTGTAGTTTAAGTGTGTATTGATTTAGTGCATGTGATGAAAAGTAACAATAATAAAAACATGCGAGTAAAACTCACAATAAAATAATAGTAAAAAGGATTTATTTAAAAAAAATTCAAAGTAAGTAATTCTGTTAGTAAATAGAAAACCAAAGATGGTGTAGAGAATTAGAGAATGGTAGAATAATTGCAGATTGTATTCTGATTAATCATTGAAATTTCTGTGGATGGAATGGTAACATCAATGAAAGTCGGGCACGCATTGTGTGGAATTCAAGTACAAATTTCACGCTTATTCTCTTGTGGTTGAAGTAGGTGTTTTTTTTTTTTTTGTTCACCTAATATAAAACTTGAGAGCCACTCAAAGAGGTGTGTGATATGAATGTAGAAATAAGTGATTATCAGAATAGGTAATGATTAACCCTAACCTTGAGGTTATGATTGTAGTTTGGGGATTCTGTTCTGCCATGCATTGGTTTTTGAGGAGAAAGTCGTCTGAGTGGAACTTGCTTCTTACAGCTTGAATATGGAAGAAATGTGGCTGCTTCAACTCTGTAGACATAGCATGGCGAGTCCTAGCTGCAAAGGTCTGAACTGGTGGAGCTAAAGAACAGTTTGTCTGAGAAATAACAAATTGACCCAGAGTGTTGTGATCAAAAGCAACAATATTAAAATTAAGTAAACTATTAACAAAATTATAAGTTTATCTTTATTCTGGTCATCAATATTAGAAAATCTTTGTAATAGGAAATACAAAGGTCATTAATTGTCCCAATTATTTTGTAGATGAAACATTGATAGTCATTACTAGATTTTCTTTCCTCTTATTTGTTGTTGCCTTTTTTTTATTACTAAAATTAAGTTTACATTAAGCAAGCAACATGTATTGGTAGTGAGTATAGAAAGATTTCAATGAGTTCAATCAGATTGACTGTCTAGTTAAATGGGGTACAACATAGTATTATTGGTTTTTTATAGTTGAAAAGTACCTTCTGAAAGATTTTATTTAGTTTTTTCAATTCCATCATAAAAAAAAATATCGGTATGAGTTTTCAATATTTGTTTCCTATGCTCTCTAAATAACTAATTGATATTTTAAAGATGCATGTTTATAATATGAGACCAGTGAAGAAATCTTATAAATCTTTATTAGATTATCATAAAAAAAATTATTTAATTGAGATGATATCAAAATTATCTTTTTAAATTCTATTTACTTGGACTGCTGGCTTCAAAATCAATATGTCCCTTTACTTTTTGATAATTTTACCTCATTGATTGTTATTAACAGATCTCTCAGTGGATTAGGTTAATTTCTTTATTTGCTGTTAGCAAGGTTACTTAGTGTTGCCGGGAATAAAATGGTCTTTGCGATCATCATTCCAAGTCAGATTTTTTTTTTATTCAAAAATATATCGTTTTCAGTTTTGTCTGTACTAGGTTGGATTAATATGCCTGTAGCTTGAATTTTGATCTGAAAATATCACTCTATAATATGTAATTAATATTCACCACTGAATTAAATGCATAGACTAGGAAGGGGATTATTTTGAAAAGCATGTTGTTAAATACATTTTTTATTTTTTTTTTTTTTTTCCACCATTATACTATAGACTTAGTGATTTAGTTATGTTTATCCATACTTTCAAAAGCCTTATAAAAATACTCGAAGCATGGAAGAATTGTAAGATTATGGGCTTACATTATGAATAATAACAGCAATTGTCGTATCACACATTAAAAGCTATGCACACAACATCTTTTGATGATTTATCCATTAATGGCCAGTTAATCATTCTGATTTTTTTTTTTTTTTTTTTTTTTTTTTCAAAATGGGTGTTTGTTTCTTTTCAATGCTCTTGAGCTCTAGCATTCTATTTAATATTTTTCAAATAGAATGTGTCAATGGGATGATAGTTTGAAATAATTCCTTTCTTTTTTTATTAATCCATTCATATTCTTGTATTCTATGGTTTTCAGTTTTTCTTCATAGTTCTCAATTTCTGGCCTCTGTTTTTCTTTATCCTTTTTATAATATACTATTCTACTTCTGTAGAAAATTTAAAGTTTTTAAAATAGAGAAATCTTGTATACATAAGGAAAGAAATATAAAAATTATATAAAAATGTGGTTAAGTCATTTTGATTATAGCAGAAATTAACTAATTAGCCGCTTTTTAAGCACAATGAAATGATTGGTTAAGCAAAGGAAAGTTTTTTCTTTTTTATAATTTATATTATGTATTAACAGAAGTCAGAAGTATCTATCCATATTGGATAAGTGGTTAAAACTAGGAACACAGCTGGTGATTATGCCTTAGAATTGATGTTTCATTAGTACTGTAATGGTGAGCTGATAAGGCTATTAGTCAAATCATGAAAGAAAAAATGCTAAATCTCTTTCTCTCGCATACACACACACACATATGTTCTAAATATGATGTATAACTAAGAAATGTCTATTATACAATATCTTTGTTATTGTCATTATTCATATACATAAATGTTCATTTTCAGTGACATTGGTCATGTACATTGTGTAATAGTACTTAGTAGCATAAAAAGAATAGATTTTTTTTTTTTTTTTTTTTTTTTTTTACCTGGAAAATTTTCTGGTGAAAATACATTATGAAAAATGGGGAAAAATATTTTTATTTCAAGGAAAAAAAATTGTTTTGTAAAATTGCTTTTTCAAAGCACACAAGTATTTTTCTTGTTCAGACATTGTTATTAAGAGAAATTATAATCTTAGACTGAACAATTTTGTTACTACAAAAGTTATTTCTGTATAACAGAAAAGTGGTAGAACAACTTTTTCAAGGTGATGGACACAGAAATGACATTAAAAACCTTCCCCTGTATTCGATATATGTTATGTACATCAAATTTAAGAGTTTTACATGAAAGAGTTTGGCTGTGTATAGTTAACAAATAAACAAATCTCCTCTTTTCTATATCAATGATGTGAAGTGAAGGTAAATCATTTCTGAACTTGTTTTTATTAAGAAGCAAAAATATTGGATGAAGCAGATTATCTAAGAGAATAATTCTGTTTTTTTAGGCAAATGCTTAACTGCCTTCCCAAAGCTTGTTTCTGCAAAAAAAAAAAATATGCTTGGAAATTTCTTTCTATATTGGATACATGTGTCTTAGTAGATACTTTGGTTTTTAAACAGTGTAAATTATGTCCACCAACCTGTGCATTTGTGTGAAATTGTGCCCTCCAGCAGGGTTCAAACCTGCATTCATCTTGAAGGGAAAACCACTGTCTAAAGATAGCTAAAGCTCACTGGATCAGGAGGTGTTTTTTTTTTTTTTTTTTTTTTTTTTCTACAAGGGGGTGCACAATTTTTTTATTAATATTCTCAAATGCACAGGCTGGTGGTGGTAATTTGTACTGTTTAGAAAGCAGGTTGTCTACTCAAATAAGTTTAATGCAATAAGAAATAATGTTTGATTAGAATTAAAATCTATTAATTCTTTACAAATTACTTGGCACTTATATATATAATTTTCAATTTTGCCCCAGGGGGCTGTAGCCCAACATATGTCATTTTGGAATCAGACTGACTGAGCAAATTAAAAACCCGCAATCTTGAAATTTTGGATTCCCAAGTTTTTCATGACTGATTGTTCCAATGATAATTTTTTTTTTTTTTTCCCCCCCTTTCCGTGATTTTTTTTGTGACAAATGTTTTTGTACGATAACAATTTTTATAACTTGGAGATAAATTTGGGAATAAAAACAAGTCACCCATGAAATAAAAGTAATTGTTTGTACAGAAAGGACCTATGTACATCAAATTGTCTTTAAATTAAGTGGCGGCAGAAAAATTATCACTGAACTTTTAAAACATAAGCTTAAATATTAATACAATCAATTTTGAATTCTTTTGTAATTTATGGTTGCCTATCACATCTATTCCTCCCTAACTATCGTGATGAATGCCCAATCAAGAGACCTCTGCAGGAGCTAGCTTAAATGCTGCCCAATAGCTAGTGTGTGTATGTATAATATATATATATATATAATGCTATTGTTGTTGATACCTGCTGACAAGTGGACGGGGTGATTGCTGGAGAGTCCAATTATGAAAATTTGGTGTTGAGATGTTGAAGGTAACACCAAACAGCTAAGTGACAAACTTTATATTTGTATTATATATATATATATATATATATATATATGTGTGTGTGTAAGACTCTTTAAGACAAATCAAGTTCTTCAGTCACCGGTGTGTTTATCTAAAAATAAATACATCTAAATTCACCTTCATTCCTTTTGTGCATCACTGGCTTAGGGGTAGAGTCTCTGACTGATACCAAATCATTTGGGTTTCAATCCCAGCTTGAGGCAATCAAATGTCTAGCCACAGTGAGGAGATGTGAAACAGCAAAACAATCTGTGTGTGGCTGACTATATAAACACACAAAAATAAAAATACCAGAATTTCTTGCTGTTATTTTTTTTTTTTTTTTTTCTCTCCATATCTGATGAAGCTTTAATAAAAGTGAAATTTATTAGTGATAGGCATTTCTTATATAATTTTATCATATTAAAAAAAATAATTATAATTTTAAGCTCTGCTTCTGTATCACACTGCATTTTAAAAATAAAAACATAAATACTAAAAAACTTTTGTTTATTAATCTGTTCTTTCCTATTACATCAATATTATACCCCCCTTTATTTATTTATTTATATATATATATATATATATATATATATATATATATACCCCCCACCATTTAGTACAACTCTGAGTTTCATTCACACAGCATTCCTCAGGTGTAGATTGAAAACTGACAATATATATTTATTATTAATGGTATAAGCTCTGTTATTTTAGATCGTGCACTCTTATTACTACCAGCACTTGTTGGGCAATATTTTGTACTTATATATAGACACTTTAATAAAGTATAATTTGGTTTTGCTGTCAAACACTTTTATGGTGTGTGTGTGTGTGTGTGTTTTTTTTAGTACTGGTTTGAGACTTGTGATCTACTGGCCATTTTTGTACCTACCACAAAAAGTTTGGTCAGTATGCTGATTATCCCAGATTTTACATTTGAGTCTCCCTGGTGGATATATTAAGTTGGCATTAAAACAAACATTCTTCGCCACCTGAAGATTGTGTTCTTGTATATGCATGAAACTTAAAGTAGTAGCTGGGTGGGAGAGACCTTTTTTTTTTTTTTTTTTTGTGAAGATATATATAAACTTCAGACGTTGTTATTATGCACACTTCATATTTTAATAAATTTTGAAGAAATAATATGAGATTAAAAATAAATTCATTATTTCTTATATCAGCAGGTGTGGATATAAAGTTCAACACCATTTGGTGTTGAAATCATTTTTACACTATAAATATAGCATACTATAAAACTATATTTATCATATTTTATATATGTAGATTTGTTTATATATACTTTTGTGTGTGGTAGAGATTTTTGTCTTCATGTACTGACAAAAGGTAGCTTTCATCATTGATCAATCTCTTATCAGTATCTATGTAATTTATTTTATTTTATTTTATTTTTTTTTTTTTTTTTTTTTTTTTTAGTACTGCTGACTATTCCTGTCATTCATAGGAATTATCCAACCAATGTATTGAAAAGTTTACCAACATTTCTTTAGTGTCTTTAATCACTTTTAAGATTTAGCTGTCAGATAAGCGTAACTAGAAATCATGAAAATTTTTTATAATGACCTGAAATACATAAAGATTATTTTAAAATATCATATTTTCATCAAAGTGAAGAAGGTTTTTAAGCATTTTGATATCTGCAAAGCTTATAACATGAGAAGTTTATAACTTGGCCTAAATATGCCAAAAGGAAACAAAATGCTGATTTTTCTAGGGAGATGGAATTTATAGCTAAGAATAGTTTGGTTAGTCAAGAATTTCTGTTCATTAGGTAGGGAAGCAGAATAGGTAGCTATGCATAAGAAAAATGGTCAAAATGTATAAAGTACATTGGGGATAAATCTTAGGGCAAATATTTTTGTCCATTTTTATGATACTGTTTGTAGAAATACAGTAATCCCTTCCTTATCTGTAGTTTTGCTTTTTGCAATTTCAGTTAGCCATGAATAAGAGAGGGCTACTTTAATAAGTTTCTGACATACAAAAATTTTATGCAAGTTATATTTTATCAGTTACTATTTTTCTTGCACAAATAAACACATAGAAGGTGCTTTTCAAAAGATCTGGAAATGTGGCTCTGAAAATCAATTACTTATCCTAATACATAATTTCGACCATCTCCTTCAAAGTAGTCAATTTGTAGTGAACACATCTAACTCACAAAGGGTACTAGTAAAAAAAAAAAAAAGGTCTGGTTTACTCTTCAAATTCTACAAACTTTTAGGTAGCACTTTGTATATGATTTGAGTGAGAAGTATATGTCATTATATAAAATGTCTGTTAAAAATTGTACAATTAGATGAAACCTATTTTTCCTTTGTTTGAAATTTAACTTTTCTTCAAGACAGTTTTTAATATCAAAGTTGCAATCAGATAGGGCTTTGCCATGTTTTTAAAATCTTTTTTTTTCTCTTGCTTTGTTTATTGTAATGTGTTGACTCAATCTTATGTCTTTTAATTGCTGGTCTTTTGTTTTAACCACAGGGTAAGACCTTTAAGTACTTAGTTTTCAACAAATTATGGCATTGTGGCTAATCTTGTACCAGAATATATGCTTTGTTTTCCTGCTTCTTTCACAAATGATACCCTTTCTTTGCATTTTGTCAACTCTAGAAAATCTTAAGTGTCTTTTAAGATATATACCAACCTGCAGTCAAAAATTATTAGTGTCTTTAAATTTTACTTTTTTTTTTTTAAATTTAAAAAAAAAATTTTTTTATTTATTTATTTTTATTTTTTTAAAATTATTTTTATCATACACTTTCATGGAATCTTTTTTTTTTTTTTTTTTTTTTTTTACCTTTCAGCTTAGGCTCATTCCTTGTTTTCTGTTTAGGAATGAGTTTTCAGTTCCTTTCTTCTTCTGAGGCCTTAATAATGGTAACTGTAAAGATTTTTCAATGATATGAGTAGATGGCAGCTGAGGATACTGGATTGGCAGTTTTCTGGCTGCTGCATCCTGACTGGTAGTAAGGGGCCCCGATCGCTTGATTAGTGTCTAGAGAGGCTTCTCTGATCAACAGTCACATATCAGGGTTTTTGCAGTGTCATGTTGTATATGGAAAGGTGTCCTTGCAAATACTTCTAGTTGGCAACACCAAGGCCACACTATACTGCAGTCTGTGCCAATTTCCAGCCATCACATGTTACCTTGGATGACTGTCAGCTACGATTATTCTTAGCCTTTTCCTAATCTAAATAACACATCAACAAAATTTCCTTCTCCAATATTCGTGGTATTCAAACCAATTTCTGCAGTGTGAAATCATTCCTCTTTTTCACCCCCTCCTCTGAATTCTTGGTCCCTAGCTATCTTCTCTTTAGGAAGGACTTTAGTGTCCACATGCATGGCCTTGGTGTTTGAGAACATCTCCCATTGGTTAGGGAACTCTCTTGAGTCTCCAGACCATTCTTATATCTGTCTCTCCCTTTCTCTATAAAACTTAGTCAGCTATTTCTTCTTTCTCTATCATTCCTCTTGTATATGGATGGGGGCATGGTGGGTAATGGATAGTGGCTTTGATTGAGTAATCAGAGCCAAGTTCAAATTTCAGTTGAGTTCCTTACATTCTACCCTTGGGAAAGGTATGAATCCATCTCTTCTCTCTCCAGTTATGGGTAAATAGCAGGGCAGACTGGGTCCTATAGCCTTGGGTGGTTAATAGTCTGGGAGAAGGACAATTATGAATTCAAATTCAATTTCATTTCAGGACCTTGTGCATACTGTGCACCAGTTCTCTGTATTTGTCTCTTCCAAAAAGTGTGGTTGGTCCTGTACTAGCCTTCATCACTAATATCAAATATGGATAGTCTGGCTGTTGATTCTAAGAACACCGAGCTGCTTGACTCTCATATGTGGAAAACGATGGGAGAGTTCAGATTATATATATATATATATATATATATATATATATATATAAACAATTTTGAGAATTTTAGTCTACACTCATCTTAAGTGTTATGAAGAAAATTGGTAATAACTTTTGTATGAAAAATAGATAATTATAGCTGCCTTTCTTAATAACAGCCATATTGATTAGTTCTTGTCTTGTAGTTTACTTTTTTGTGGATCTTACTGCAAGATCTTTTCTTTCCACAATGAAAATGCATTCTTTAGCTTTCTTTGTTCATTTAAAAGGTTCTTGATGTAACAAGGGCCAAGTTATCCAAAACACACCTACGGATGAGTTAATACTGGGACTTTGCTGATATATTCAAAAGATATGAATCTTTCATTCTGCCGTGTTTTTAAATTCTGAACTATTTCAGGCATTTGTAGTAGAAATGTTATGTACTTACTCCTTTTGGGAATGTTTCTGATTATATTCTTATGCATTTGATTTCAAGTTTTACACAATTTCAGAAATCCAAGCTAAGGAAAATATTACTTGACTAATGACTTCTGGTGATGAGGCGACAATTTTGATTTAATTTTTATTTTAAGATTAAATTCTTTTTTTGTTGTTTCATGGATTTCTCTGACATAAACTGAGAGTACATATAAAGTTGTCAATTTTAAGAATTACTCTAAAAGCCACTTAAGAAAATATATATAATTTATTAATGTTAAAATGGGAGAAACTTTTTGATTGGAAAAAATGTTCAAATTCTAAAAAAGGTTCCTCATCATAAGGATTTGATAAAGAATCCATGTACTGTTTTGCAAGTTGATATACAGAAAATCTTATTGTCTATAAAATTGCTGTTTGTTTTGTAGTAAAATTCAATACAATATTGGAATATCACTTTGTGCTTTACATACATGTGCACACACACATCAATTTCTTGGCCAACTGAGATGCATTTAATTTTAAAATAACAGGGATGTCAACTCAAATGTGTGTACCCACAAAAAAGAAAGTTTATAATAATAATGTCATAAAACATTTAACAAATTCATTTATGTTTTGCATATAAGAATAAAGTTAGCAAAAGATGTGCATTCCTTCAGTAGCTAATTGAGTTTTGCTTTATCATGTTTTCCTGTGGCTTAATTGGTAGGGCACACTTCAGTTAATAGTGGCTTCCCTGATGGAAAAGTGGAATACAGGAGTGATTCCTGTCAGGTGGCATATTTTTTATTAGTAAGGACGTGTTGATTCCTAGACCGGTTGACATTAATTTCACTCTTTTAAATAACAGATATGTATACCCACAAAAAATAATGTTTATAGGCATGTATAATATTATTTTAATTTTTTTTTTTTTTCCCCACACTGTGATGGAAAACCAAAATCTGGTAGTCATAAGGTACTCTTGGGTAGTCTCAATTCATGGTAATCATGCTTTGGACCCAAAACCATGCTTGGGTTCAGGGTCATCATCTAATGAATGTTGTTTTGCAAGATGTGTATTATATATATATATATATATATATATATATATATATATATATATGCTATTAAAAATGCTTTTGCTATGGTTTTAGATGACTTTGTAACATTTGCTTGTTTTATGTTCTAATTTCTTTTGTATTTAGTGTTTTTTTTGTTTTTTTTTTCTTTGTATGAAATTATGTTAAACAGCTTTTAATCATGTTTCAGTCATTTAGCAAAAAGCAGACAATTATGAACTTCAGAAAGTTATTGCTTGCTGATGTATTTAGATTTAATAAAAATATTATAGAACAAAGTGATGAAATATGGATATAAAAAGATATGCTTATTCATTTTTATTTCATCTTTGCGTTATCGTCCTCCTACTACATGCTTTATACAGTGTTTGCTCTTCTTGCCTAGTGAAACACCAGTGGAATGAAGAGAATTATGAATGTGCTCCTTCTGCTTTGTTGATAATAATAGACTGTATTATATAGCAATCACATTGCATGGATCACACATATGCATGAAACTTGACTGTGGTCTGTGCAGGGGTTTAGGAAAATGTGATTAAATACACACAGGTTCACCTTCTTAGAGGAAGGATTGTCATAATTATTAATTTAAAATTTTTAACTTATGAATTTTTTACTTATTTTTGTTGCATTTTATCATGATCCTCTGGCCACTTTTAAATCCTGCAATTCATTAAGTAAGCAACATGGGCAGAAATTGACAATAAGTTTCTGATATGATTTCAAGCCTTAAGGATAAAAGCGTGTGCGTTCAAGTCTTCTGAACCAGAGTTTTCAATTTTTTTTTTTTTTTTTTTTTTTTAATCAAATTTTAAGCAAAGCAGTAAAGCCACTAAGATACAAGGGGTTACTGGGTGTGGAAGAATTAGAAAACAGAAACATTACTCAGGAGCGAGAACAATAGAAGAGTAATCAGGATGACAGGTGAGTGATTGACATTGCATTTAAAGTTTTGAAGATCAAAGTTGACTGGAGTGCATGGAGCCAGAAGAGTTCCACAAGTGGGAAGCATGAGAAAAGGAACTGTTAGCATAGAACTTACAGTTGCATCTAACCAATTTAACTGTAAATTGATGGTACTTTATTACCAATCTAGTACTGTGCTTAAATTCATAAAGTCTAGGTACCATAGTGAAGAGCTCAGTGGAACAATTACCATGAAAGTATTTATAGAAAATACATGGGAAGCAACTTTATGGCAGTGGGAAAGTGACTGAAGCTGAGATGCCAGGTCAGGACCAATAATATTGCTGATTCTTTGGATTTCATCAAGAATCTCTAAATATATAGCAGGAGCACTGGACCATATATGGCAACAATATTCTAAGCATGAATGAATGGTAGATTTATAGATATGTAAGATAGATTCTGGAGAGAAAAATTGTCTAACACGACGTAGTGAACCAACATTCTTAGCAGCTGACTAGCAATCGATTCAATATAGTCTTTCCACTTCATGTCAGCTGAGAATGTTAGCCAGAGAAAGCGCAACAAGTCATTTTCCCTGGAGGTTAGCATCATCAGCTATGCCGATGAAAGGACAGATGAGGGGTCTTTCAAATTATTCAGTAAAAAACTTTAATTTCTTCATCCATCTATGACTTAAACTCCAATCTCTGTTCTTTTATTATAGCTTCAACAACAAGACCCTCTAGATAATTTTGACCATTCTGTGTTAGTTATTGATATCACCTTGCTATTGCCTATAAAAGTCCTCAAAGGCGCAAAATCCTTGTTCGCTGAGAGAATGAGACACTACATAGCCTCTAACAACTTTGGCTCTTGTGATTATTGATGGCTCTGTAATAGAGTATTAAATAAGTTGTAGGTCTCTATTCTTGCCCACTTCAATCAGTTTGAGGTATTATCCTCTGTCGATAAAGCTGAATGCTTTGCCCTTAAATTCTCCTCAAACTCTACACTGGACTCATCTGGGGTATCCCTGCTTAACTTCCCACTTAGAATTGAATCTGTTGAGTGATAGCAGAAACCATAGAAGAGGTTATATGCAAAGCATAATATGTTAATAAAAAAATAATAGTATTTTGTGCTCCTGAACTGACTCCTGTTCTCACTAAACTGTATAATAACTGCCTCCTGCTTTCCTGCCTGATTGAAGTCATCATCTTTTGTTGCAGTTTTTAAGAACTCTGGTGAACCATCTGACCCATTTATTGGCCTATTAGCTTTCTACCTCTTTTTGGGAAGCTCTTAGAGGCTCTAATTAATGCTGAATTGGTTTATCATCTCTCATCACAGAGCCTTTTCTCAGATAAGCAATATGGCTTTTGTTTTTCCAGGTCAACTGCTGATATGCTAACAATAATTGCAGAAAGAGTCAGTCATGCTCTAGATAAAAATAGTGAAGCCGGGGCTGTAGCATTGGACATCTTGAAAGTCTTTGACAGGGTCTAGCATTCAGGTTTTCTCTACAGTATATCTGGGCACATTTTGAGCTGATCCAGTCATCCCTATCAAATTGTGAAATGAAAGTTATCCTGAATGGCCACTCCTCTACATCCTTTCATACTAACATGGGTGTGTCCGAGGGATTCATCCTTGGTCCTATTGCTGTTTTTTAACCTTCATTAATGACCTTCCCAATGGCATCAGCTCTTAACTTGGCATCTACGCTGACAACACTACCATTTACATCTGCCTCGGCAGTAAGGCTGATCAGTCGGACAAGGTCAAAATGGCAGCTGGTGTCCAAAACAACCTCCAGACCACTGTTAACTGGAGCAAAAGGATAGCTTGTCAATTTTAATGCCACTAAAACTAAACTTCTTTCCATTAATCATCTGAGAGACCTCTCTCTGCCTTCCATTAGCATAGCTGATTCTATCCTCCAGGGAAAGTAACTCGTTGTGCCTTCTTGGGTTAACATTCTCAGCTGACATGAAGTGAAAAGACTATATGGAATCCATTGCTAGATCAGCTGCCAAGAAAGTCAGTTCACTGTGTTAGGAGAAACAATTTTTCTCTCTGGAATCTATCTTGCATATCTGAAAGTCTACTATTTGTCCATGCTCGGAATAATTCTGCCATATATTGTCTGGTGACCCTGCTATTTACCTGGAGCTTCTTGATAAGATCCAAAGAAAAATCAGCAATGTTATTGGTCCTGATCTGGTGGTTCGACTTCACTGCTGAAAGCTTGTCTCTCTCTGCCATTTTTTATAAATACTTTCATGGTAATTGTTCAGATGAGCTTTTCACTAGACTAGACTATGAATTTAAGTGCAATACTAGACTTGCAACAGTTGAGTTACTTAGATGTAGCCACAACTTCTATGCTAACAGTTTCTTTCCTTGCACTTCTTGCTTGTGGAACTACCTCCTGGCCTCATGCTTTCCTGCCAACTTTAATCTGTAAAAATTTAAATGCCATGTCAATCATGGTCTAGTGTCCTCCTCATTGTTCTTTTCTCTTTCTCCTCATTACTAATGTTTCTGTTCCTAATTTCTCCACTCCACACCTTGTAACCCCTTGCGTGATAGTGGTTGTACTGTCTTGATTGAGGTGATTTTTAAAAAAAAAAAAAAAAAAAAAAATTGCTACTTGATTGATTTTTGGTATTTCCAATTTGTAGTTCACATTTTGGGTTGTTCTTTTTGATGATAACCATACAAGTCACCATTAGTCTTACAATTTAAAAAAAGTTTTTTATTTTTAAGTATGGTCATATTTTAATTTTTTTCTACTCCATAAAATCTGTATTTTTTCAGTGATTTTGAAAAGGAAGTTCTAAAAATAATGCCTCAAAATTGCCAAAATCTTAATACTTGTCTCTGCTATTACAACATCTGAGATGAAAGATACAGATTATTGGAATTGATAATGATATCTATAATAATATAGTGGATTTGCTAATAGTATTTAGATATGTATATAAGATAAGCTTTGGAATCAAGATCTGAATGATATATAAAAATATACACTACAGTTCAAAAGTTTGAAGTCACCCCCACAATTAGCATGGGATGAACTTAACAGAAGAGTGAAACCTTCCCATCCAAAAAATAAGATCTCTTAGAAGAAATGGAATTCAAAGAATGGAATCAATTATCAAACTTATACTTTGAGAAAATTTTGCAGTGAATGCCAAAATTTTTTGCTGCTTTAATCAATCAAAATATTTTTGATAAAACAAAATTTAATCATAATTTTAATCTTTTTTTTTTTTTTCTTTTTCTTTTTGTCATAATGAAACTTCTACTAATAATGTCTTGCTTTTTCTTAACCATGTATAATAATTTTCTCTTATTTAAAGTACAAAACAATTACTTTTTTTCCAATTTAAAAAAATTACAAATTTAGTTCCTACTTTTGAAAAAAAATATATATATATATATATATATATATATATATATATATATATATATATATTAGTGCAAGAAAGACGTTTGGATCACTAACACAAAAAAAGACAATGTCTCATATCGAATATTTAACATTGAAAAGCATAAAGAAAAAATTAATTATTTTTAATATGTAAAAAATCTCCAAATTTTTGCCTGATGAATTGGTGAGACTGGAAAAAAAAAAAAAAAATTATGGAAAATAAAGCATAATATATTTTTTAAAATCCACAAAACAACCAAAAAGCTTTTGCAGTTGATCTCTTTTTTAAATATACATTTTTTTCTCGTTGGAACTACTATAACCTCTTCCTTTTTTTTTATATATATATATATATATATATATATATATATATATAATTTTTATAAATATAAAATTTCATTAATAAAATCATTATATTATTCTGAAAAAGTTCCTTCTGGGAATGAAATGTGTCATTTAGAAGATTTTTTTTTTTTTTTTTTAATTTTTTTTTTTTATTTTGTCATTAACTTATCTAGCAAAGATCTGTAAAACCAGAAAATACTTTTGTAAAGAAGTAAAATAAATCTTAGTTTTGCTTGAATTCATGATTAAATTGATATTGATTTTTGATGAAAAATGTAAAACAAATTTGATATCAACATTTTATAAACCCCCATAAATTTTGTTTAGCATTGCTTTATTGGGATGACCAAAAAAAATTGTTAGGTTTATTAATTTAAGAGAACTTTATTTTATTTTTGACATTATTGAACTTAATATTTCCCACTTTGTTCTATCTTCTGATATCTTTTAAGTCACTTTATAATTCTATTTCCTCAGAACTTTTTGAGCAAGTAAATGAAGTGCCTTTTGCTATCTTCCAGGGAAATGAAATATTTTAATTAAAGTCTATATAGGTTTGAATGAAATCCTGAAAATGGAAGATCAATGAGAATTATCATTTGGAATAGTGCTCTAAACAAATAAGTGGACCATTCATATGTAACAGCTAAGTCTTTTACATTATGTGTTTACAACTTATGCTACTATGAACATAATTTCTTGTACAAGCTGAATTAGAATACTGGGCCATTTAATATGTTACTGTCATTTGAGACTGTCTTGTTAAAAATTGAACTAATATTAAATTATGATTGGGATAATAAATAAAATTATGTTTTAAGCTTAGCTTTTCTATATGGTTACATCTTTTTATAAATTAATTCTTGTTCTCTTAAAGGATTTGATTTTCACTATATCATTTTACAAAAATATATATTTTTATGAATATATCATATTATTTATATATATATATATATATATATATATATATATATATATATATATATATAATGGGTGGAAAAAAAATGGTTAGAATGAAATTTTTTGACCATGAGACTTCCTGATGTTATTGGTAAGGGTTCGATTCCCAGAATCAGTTATGCACCTTTTGGAAAGTAAAAAAAAACCAGACCACGGGTTGACATAAACCTTGTGAGTGAAATTGGGTAGATGGAATCCTTGGGGGGACCACTGATAGCTGTGCTACAACAAAGTCACAAGTCATCATGACCAAGGACTTGAATGTGCTGGCCTTGTTCAGATTGTTGATCACACTAGATAACATGATCTCTCCCAGGAACTGTAACTAAGATCTGCTCAGCATAGTTGCAATATAAGCCACAGGTGGGCTCTGTGGGTGTTGAATAAACACAAATGTGCCTGAGTGAGTGTCAAAAACAGAGATTGGCTAAAAAACCTTATAGAAGGGTATAAATTTAATTCATATTTATATTATATATATTGTGTGTGTGTGTAAATATATAGAAAAATAAAAAAGAACCATTAGGTTAATAATCTAAAGTTCTTTGGTATTTTTTTTTTTTTTTTAAAAAACAGTGCTCAATACAAAAGTAGATTTTAAATTATAATTATATTTAAAAATTAAATTGAATGAAAGTACCCAGTTCTGTTTCATCCTTAAATAAACTTTAATTTTTGAAATAACTAATCTTGAAATTTAAAGAGCTTTATAAGCATATATATTCGTAATATTAATTACTATGAAAATGGCAAAACCAATTATTTTAATAAGAGGTGTGAGGGTTAACATATTGTATCAACATATTAGTTATGTTGATAAATTTTAAGATTAGTTATTCCAAAATTTGCTTGAGGATGAAACTGCTGAGTCATTTTTTTAATTCAATTTAATTTTTTAAAATTAAATTGAAGGTTTTAACTAAATGTTTTTGAAACATAACTCTTATGTAGCGATAGAATCATATTTTTAAAAAATAATTATATATCTATCTAAAGAATGGTTTTTGAAAGAAAAAATGTATAATGGATTGGGTTTGTTTAATTTTATTGTGACTACACATGTACACAAATGAGATGCTAGATTTCAAAATTTAGAATATATATATATATATATATATATATATATATATATATATATATATATATATATATATATATATATATATAAAAGAAAAGAACAGTAAGATATAAAATCCGGTGTTCTTATAGATATTTTTATTTTTACAAAATAGTGCTCAATGTAAATTTACAGAGCATTAATATTATAAATTAATTGATTTAAAATATGTTTTTTTTTCGCTACACAGTTCAACCATGTTTCAAAAATAGAAGCTAAAAACCCCAAATTTAATTTTGCAATTAAATTAAAAGCATTAGTTCCATTTCATCTTCAAGCGAATTTTGGAGTAACTTTTAAAATTACCGGGTTTTAAAGACACAACTAAAATCACGTTTCCATGGTTACAGAATATTCTACTTAAATTGAACAAAGGGATGTCTAGATTTTCCTTATGTCAGTATCATTGTATCAGTTATTAGCTACAATTTGGTAAGGGGTAGGGATGTATTTTACAATGAAACCTGACGTCAGTTGAATGGATGTCGTCTGAATTTTAAAAAAAAAAAAAAAATTGTTAACGGTAAAAAAAATTTCAACGTCATTTTTTAAATTTAAAGATTTTTTTTTTTTTTTTTTTTTTTTTTTTTTTTTCCTAATACTTTTTATTTAACTACGATTTGAAATATTCTCCTTTTAATTTTTATTTTACTATATTTTTTTAAGAACAGTTAAATGTATTAGAATCCATTATATTATGTAGGATTATTTTAACATCAAGTTTAAGTATGTATATGAGGTTACATTTTTTTTTTTTTTTTTTTTTTTTTTTAAATTTATGATTATGACGGCAAAAATGGTTACTTAATTTCACTGATTTAGTAAACTTTTTTTTTATATATAAACCTAGTATTATAATGTTTCATATTAAGTACTAAGGACATGGGTCATTCAAAAGCTTGCATCTTATGGCATTTCATATTAATTTTATTTTACTATAGGTGTTTGATTCTTTTTTAGTTTGTGTAGTATTATTTAAAAGAAATTTAGGTTAGAATTCATTCAATTTAACTATAATTTTAATTTCAATTTTAAAATGAAATGGAACTAATGCTTTTAATTTAATTGCAAAATTAAATTCGGGGTTTTTAGCTTCTATTTTTGAAACATGGTTGGATATGTGTAGCGAAAAAAAACATTTTAAATCAATTAATTTATAATATATATATATATATATATATATATATATATATTCATAGTTGTATTATACAACATTGCTTTTAACAAAGTATTTAAAGATGGACAGAAATAATTAAAATTATTTCAAGTCATTGATTACATGTTAAAAAAAAAACATGTTTCAACACCAAGGTAATTCTGCTAAATATACTTTAGATAGAAATGGTCATTGATCAGTTTTGCAGTCATGACAAATATTTTTGAAATGTGGATTACTTATAAATTTAAAAATTCATTATTACTTTTGCTTTGGCCCTGACTTTTGTGTACATACTCAGATTGAGCCACATGAAACCCAGCCTTATGTCACCTGTCTCAGTGGGGAGATGGGGTAAATATATTTACCTTTAAAATTATATTCTTATTATATATTCAAAATTCTTATGTGTTTCTATTTAAACCAGCATATACATCTTGATTGTTAGTCACAAAGTTTTGACCATTGTACCCTCTGTCTTTTCCAGGTGTCTGTCTTCCTACTCCCTAATCTTCTCTGGAATCCAATTGTGTATTGGATAAAGGGTTTGGCTCAAACTCCAATAGTGTTTTTATAGAGCTTTTATATTCTTAGGGAAGATAACTCATATCAGTTAATACTCATTAGTCTTATTCACCTTTGTGTTCTTTACTAAACCAGAATATGTGACTTTGCAGCACTACCAAACCCAGAGATTGAACTCATAACTGCCAAGAAATGTTTTTAACAAAGACTTAGGCCATGTGTCTCTTGACACATGAAAAGAGCCAGAGAGTACAATGGCTGAGATGTTTTGAGTATAACTCAATGAGCATGCTGGTCTGAAGAGCAAAACATAAATTCTTGTGTTTAAATTCATCTGCATTTGACTTGAAAATCAATCTGTTTATTTTCTTTCATATTCTATTGTTAATGTGGTTGGGTTTTCTTAAGGAAGTCAAAAATATTAACAGGTATTAATGCTCTTTTTACCTGAAAGAAATTACAATAGGATGCTTTTAAGTAGATCATTAATGAAATTTGATTTTTTTTTTTCCCCAACATATTAATAAAATTTACAAATTCTGAATATAACTTTACTGGAAATGGAATAAATAATGAAAGTGTTATTGATGAATCTTAAATTTACTGTGTTTTAATATATTTGATAACCTGGCTTCACAAAAGTAAGTTATGGTGTGCTCAAAGACAAACCAGTGAATTGTTATTAAATGAAGCTCATACATATCTATTAGTCATATGATTTAAGTAGTTTTTATTTTAATTTCAAGATAATAAATTTAATATTTCCTATAAGCAATTATAGGAAATATTAAATTTAATCTATTAGCTTGAAACTAAAATAAAAACTACTTAAATCATATGACTAATAGATATGTATGAGCTTCATTTAATAATACTTTGCTGTATTTCAAAACTTATTTAAATTGAATGGAAGTAGGTTTTTTTTTTTTTTTTTTTTATGATTGCTCATTTTTAATCATCTGTCAGCAAAATGTAATTCTATTGACTAAAAATCTTTCAAAAATAAAATATACTTTTCCGAAACTTTATTTGAGGAATATTAGTTGATTTGAAACAAATATTACTTTTAACTTAAAATATTGCAGAAATGCATTTTATAACACAGCTGCTTTGATTAGGTGTTGACAGTTTGATTGACAACTGATAAGTTTATCTAAATTTTTTTCAGCCTTACCTGTAAAAATTACTTATTAAAAAAATTAAATAAGCAAAACATCTAAATAAATTTATTTTGAGTATAGATTATGTCGGTTTTTGAATAAATTGACTTGAATGTTCATTTAAATTTTTTGTATATGGATAAAAAATGAAGCTCAATTTAGTATTTGCTACTTCTAATAATGAATCTTATATATGAAGACTATAAATAAATGGTAAGTTGTGATTGAAGGATTTGTTTCGTCTTCATCCTTGTAGAATAAAAAGCGGTCTGCTTCTTGTAGATTAAATAAAGGTTTCAGTTCAGAATTCCTTGTAGGTTGCCTGGATCAACATGCATTTGTTGAAAGCTGTGAGCACAACAGCCGAAATGTTATAGCAACAACAAAGATGAGGATAATGTATATAATAATTTTAAGTCTTTTGTAATACATGGCTTTTAGCAATAGTTTTAAATTAATAACCAGATATAGTTGGGCTCATATTTGTTGGGAAGAATTTATTAATGAAAAGCTGATTATAATTTGTAAAGTTAAAATTAAAAGCAAAACTACTGTAGCTGGTTGTGTATTATATCCTGCCTTCCCCATCATTTACGTACAGTATGAGGGAGTTAGGTAGAAGTATTGGCAATCTACTAGGTAAACATTAGTTGACCTACCTCATACCTAAACTTCACATGTAAAACCCAGGAGATATTTTGAGGGAATGGGAAAAGGGGCAGGCTTTATATGCTGTAAAATATAGTAGTTTAGGATTTGAACAATTTTTGTATTCTTCATTTTGAAATTCTGGAATAAAACTCAGTAAAAAAAAACCCCAAAAAACAAACTACTGTGTATCTTCTAATTAATTGTTATAATTAATGGTTTTAGATTGTATTTCCAAACAAACTATAATATGATATTATTAAAGAAAAAAGAATTAGATAAATTTGGCATTTAGCAAGGAGTACTAAAAATTCACTGTCTGCCTAACTTAATTCTTACACAACTTGCTATGTCATAATTTTTTTTTTTTTTTTTTTAAATTTCAATTATTTAATTGTCATTAAAGTTTTATTTAGAATTAATAAAAATAAAGCAAAAACAAGTGATGTATTTTTTAAAAGCATGCAAACATAATGTAATCTGTCATGTCTTTTGACCAGGTGCCTGGAATTTTTAATATGTATTAGGCCTTAACATATCAAAAACATTAAGGAATTTAAACATTTTAAGTGATTTCATGATAATCTTTTTTTTTTTTCCTGGAAATACTATAAAGGAGAGGTAGCCCAAATCGTGTAATTAAAAAGTGAAGAAGAGAAAAATTAAAGATCAATTTACATCGATACACATTAAATAGAATTGTCAAGTAAGTACTAAACAAATATCTATGAACTTTGTCCCCTGAAAATGCCATTAAATATTTTAAATTTATTGGAGGATTATTTAAAAAATATATTAAATACCATGTAAGATAAACATAAAATATTTAGAAAAGGACTGGTCTTTTTTTTGTTTTTTTTTCTCCACTGAAAGGAATCCTTAATGAAATGCAGGTCTATTTAAGCTAATTTTTAAGAAAAATATGTCTAATCTTAAATGAAATGCAGTAGCATGTCTACATTGATTTTTATTTAAAATAATTATTAAATTGTTTGCTAACAATATTTTCTTCATTATTAGGAAATGTGAACTGACTTCAGAAGAAATTGCATGCATCATTGCAATAGATTGTGCATTACTGTGTTGTTGTTGATTGTGCATTACTGTGTTGTTGTTATTGATTGTGCATTAGTGCTGTCACTATTGATTGTGCATTAAAACATCATTGCTACAGATTTTGCATTACTGTACCATTATGATGTGCATTACTGTTGTTTTGTTACAATAGACTGCAACATATTTTGTTTTTAATAAAATATGTGCATCAAGTATTTTTGAAAGATAGGCTGGTTGTTCAAGTATCTTAAGAACTTGAACTCTAGATAGAATTTAATTTTTATAGAATTAATAATAGAAACATACTTATTATTGCAATTTAAAAAAAACAAACTAATAAATTAATTTAATTATTTCTGATCTTAAAATCTCCTCTCTCTCAAAACAGTTGTTAAACAGTAACAACTTTTTTGAGAGAGAAGAGATTTTTTGATCAGAAATTCTTGATAAAATCCAAAGAATCAGCAATATTATTGGTCCTGACCTGGTGTCTCAGATTCACTTTCCCATCATCATAATGTAGCATCCCTATGCTTTTTCTATATATTCTTTCATGGTAAATATTCAGATGAACTTTCCACACTTCTACACTTTATGAATTTAAGCACTACTAGATTAGCAACAAGGTCTCATCAATTTACAGTTGAATTAGAATTTACAGTTGCATCTAGCTATGCTAACAGATTTTTTTCTCACACTTCTTGTTTGTGAAATTAAGTTTATCTTTTTTTTTTTTTTTTTTTTTTAACCACATTATTAGAAAAATGTTTACATAAGTGGTTTATATTTTGCTTTGTACTGTTTTATATAGTTTGGCAATGGCTAGGTTCCAAGGTTACTGAATTAAAGAAATACAAATGTATAAGAATATCATAAGAAATTAATGTTAACAAATGTAATAACTCACAACGACTGAATGGAAATAACTTCAAAATCAATCAATATTTAGAAGTTAGTGTTTTGTGAAACATTCCTTGTATTTGTCCTGCTATTATTTTGTTTTACATATTAACATCTTTGTTATTGTAACCTGACAAGTCATGTATATCTGATTAACTGTAAATGATAAAATCTAACACTCTCTATATAAAATTTATGACTCACCTAGAAGAAGGAAATCATTGACTTCAGGTTTACTGTAGTGCAATCAATCAGTAAATATGGGAAGTTCAAATTGGAATCATTTTGAAAAGTATTTCCTTAGCAGTGTTTATTATAAAAGATAAAAATAAATCCATCTGGCAAGCATTACTTTCTTTACAGCTGTAGACATATATATATATATATATATATATATATATATATATATATATATATATAATGTCTGTTGTTTTATAATGTATAAAACATATCTATGATTGTAGGGACAACTTTATTTCTCTCTTTCATAAGTTTCTTCTGTTTCCTGCGCCTTTTGACCCCCACTTCTCATATTTTTTTAAACATTTTCTTCCTGATCTGTATTTCCTCTTATCTTTACAAACTCTTGTTAAAGTATATATTTGGCATCCTTGATAGGAATTTGGATATATTCATACTGTTATATTTAAGGATCGACTGAAATAGATGATGAAAAAGGGCAAAACTAGGAGGGACTAACAACAAATTATTCACTCTGGCATCAAAAGACTTTGACTGCTCAAAATCTTTTCAAACAAGAATGATACAGAAACAAAAAGGACAAGTGGCAAAGACAAGACTTTTGCCAAAATACAAGGATAGGATCGAATGATCAGGTTTTACCTTTGTGGAAAAATGTTTCATGCAAAGATCTGTCTTATCACCTACTAAAAGCATTGACACAGGAATTGAGAAAGAGGGAGTATAGCAGAAGAATGAATTACTTGAAAATGAGGAATAATTAGTTATTCCTGAGAGGTTCACTTCTAATCTAGTTTTCCCCCCAAATTATACCCCACTTAAAGTAGGATGGAGTTTGTTCCCCCAATCCATACCTCTAGTCTGTTAAACTACTGGTATTCTTAGCTTAACCAATTAACACTAAAACTAACACAGACTTTTCCTTTTTCTCTTCCCTTTAGGATTTTTTCCCCTTTTTGTCTTTGATTTCCTTTCACCTCTGGACAGTTGTGAGTGGGGACAGCTGCAATATATGAACGGTGTATCCAGACATGCAACTTTATACACTTCTGGATATACCTTTTTTTATATTTTGCAAACATAACCCAAAAATATACCTGTATAAAATGACATAACTTGTATATTACTCCTTTCAACTAAGTCAGTAAGTTGTCACAGTGATCATGGACTTTTAAAACAAATTTTAAAATGTTTTATAATATTTTAAGTATCTTCTTTTGAAGTTTTAATTTTGGCTTTAATAGCAAGATAAATAACGTATATAAAGTTACCAAAACAATAAAGTTATACTCATGTAGACTTAAAGCAAGTTTTAGACTGTTTTTAATGTCAATTTTTGTTATCCAAAATTAACTTTTATTATGCTATTAATGATATCTGACAACAGAAAATTGTAAACTGCATAATTTAAAATAATCCACAAATAAAATGACTTATAGAAACATTGTTTTTGATAAAAGTTAGTCAATTCAGTAATTGCTTAACTGGCTTTTAAAAACTGTTATTGATTTTTTTTAGGTAGTTGGTGACAAGGAGGTAGTAAAAGTCCTTATAAATACTGTGAAGACTAAATATTGCACTCTTTTCATGAAGTTTGTTACATTTGGAAAATTTGATACTCACAGGACATATTGACAGTAAAAGGAATAGGGGAAGACAGTGGATTATCTACCAGATTCTACCTTGTGCGAATGGATGGAGGAACACCAGGTGGGTAGGATGGCAAAAACACATTACTTAAAGCTACAAGGGATAGGAAATTATGAAGAGCTATGATCACCCTCAACCTGATTGGACATAACACATAGAAGAAGTAAATTATAGCTAATTAATAGATGTGCATTAGTGGATCAGAAGTCTACTATTGAGCCATCATTATGTCACCTGATAGTCTGGCAGAATGGATCATTTGGTATAGTTCTAGAACATAATTGGTGGTGTATTAGTAGAAGCAGCAATCCATATTCTTAAATTATTTGAATTATTTTCACTAGAAAGACCTGTGAAAATTTCCATTTTCTTATTTGAATTTTGTGGTGAATCTTAATTCTTGAGTTAATGATTGAATAAGCTAATGAAATGTCTGTAGAAATTCCCCTATCACATCATTAAATTTTTAAGCTTAACAACCTTAACAAAATATTGCAATAAAAATTATAAATATGAATGGTGGTTGTTATTTTAAGAAGTGGGTACAAATGAAAAAGTTTGAAATTAACAACTTTTCCATTTCATTGAAACAGCTGCTGAACACTTCTATCTTCTCTTTATTTCTTTCTATCATTTATTTTCTCACTGAAACCAAGTAGTGTCTCTGAACTGTCTTTTGTTTTTCCATGCAATCAAAATGGAATAGTCCATTATTTATGAGGTATTGACAGGAGACATGAAACACCATCTTACCATTGTTCTTTCATTTTCTAACTGAAACCAAGTAGTGTTTTTCTCTCTTTCCACACAAGCAAAAGGGACTAGTTCATTATTTATGACCTATTAGCAGGGTGTAATGGTCGTGTGAACTAAGGAACTAATGAAAGAAGAGACAAGCACAATTATTATATGATTATTAAATTTTTATTTAGTTTTTCTTTCCTTGTATTGCTTTTTATCACAATGCTCGAGGTAAGTGCATATTTCAACTATAAAATAATCAGGATAAATTGGTATCTGAATAGTCTTCTGCTATTTTGGACACATGTCTTATTGTGAATATCATTGTAACTATTTTGACCAAGATGTTTTAACAACTAGACAGATCCCAAAACAAAGAAGCTTTAAGGAAAATGGAAAAAAAAGGACATGTACTTAGTATCAGAAAGAGACAGTTGAAATTCTAGTACAGATAATGAGGAAAGAGGGCTTGGAGAATTTGACCTTCACAGGACATATTGAGGGACAGAGGGAAACCTACAGTAACTGACCTCACAAGCTTGTGTAAATGGATGGTAGAACAGGTACTGGGAGGGATAGTAATGGCTTAGAGCTATGAAGGAGAGGAAGTTGTGAAGAGCTATGATCACCCCTATCAAGAAGGGTCACAGTACATAAAACTGACTATTTACTTAAGATATAGTGAAGAAATTCATTTGTTTACAATGGGTGTCTTACACGTCAACTCAGTTCAAAGCTGAAATTAATATTGAATCGGTTATGATTTGCTGTTATGTGTAGCTTCCACATTAGTTAAGTGAAAAATCCCATTTAAAAATATTCCATTTGTTAAACAAATTTGGATGAATGATGAAAAGTGAATACTTTATAACAACTTGGAATGTAGACCATTGCAAAATGAGATATATCCGGTCTACATTTAGAGTCTGATGCTGTGTATCTGGTTGTATTGGAAGCGAGTCCACTACAATGAACTTCCTTTAGAGAACCAAATGATTTATTCTTTTTTTTTTTTTTTTTTTTTTAAATAAGTACTGCTTACTTAGTTGTGATGAAAGCCTACTTAAATTTCTGAGCATCTCAAAGGACAGCTGAAGTATGGATAAAGTAAAATCATAAAATCTGTTATCCACAATAGCAAAATATACTCCCAACATCAACACACTGGCATATGAGGGACAACATTAGTTTGATATAAAATCAGCAATAAGAATAAGATAGCATTGTTTTGTTTAAATATGTGTATGAATGTAAATAATTGAAAGCATACAAATTGCCACAAAACATATTCTATTTAATTGTTTTATGTTTTGATGAAAAATGAATAAGAATAGTTCTGAGCTGCTTGATTTTAAAATCTCTCTCTCTATCTATATATATATATATATATATATATATATGTGTGTGTGTGTATAAAAATTTCCTAGTTTAATCCAATACAAACTGATTCATTATTGATCTTTTTTTCCTTGATACAAAAAAGACGAAACCATAAACATTCTCTCATTTCATTTTTTATTCATTATATGTGCTTAAGTAACAGCCAATACTCTCTACTCCACCATTATCTGCTACTCAATTATTAGCTTCCATATTAATTACATAATTAAGCTCATTAGTATTCATTATATTCTGTTTATTTTTCTCCCAGGTTGAAGTCCCGTCTGTGCAAGTCAGATTTCTCTTGTTATTTTCCAATGAAACATTGATCTTTGTGCTATAAAAACACAAAGACATACACAAAAATAGTAAAACCTTTTCTTCAATGTTAAAACCATTACAAAGTTCTGTGCATATTTATTAAGCAATAAATATTTGAAATATACAGGTAAGGTCATCAAATATGGGCTTACTGGTTGCTTGATTCATTCAAAATTATGATTGGTCAGCTGACAGTCACTGAAAAAACACTTTAGTTTTTTAGATACATTTGAAAAATATCACCCAAAAAATTAAACTGGTAAATTGTTTTCAGTCATGATTTACAAATTTTTTTTTTTTTTTTTTTTTTTTTTTTTAAGACAAAATTTATTAAGAGCTACAAAAGACAGGAAATTGTGGAGTACCATGGTCACTAATATCCTGAAAGGATATAGCACATAGAAGAAGACAAGTATATTGCCCATCTGTGTTTTAGTGACAGGAATATATTTTTGTCAGTTTTGATTATACGCACTTCATCTGTCTCATGAGACCATTGTAAATTTTAAAAATCATCATACATGTGTAAGAAAAGCTAAAAATATAGTGTGACATGTTTTGTCATTTTTGGTCATCTGTACTTTGGCTGTCCAATGAGATGATTGTAAATTTAAGCAGACCTTTCTCACATATGGGCAAGGAAAAGCTAAAAACACAATATGCCATATTTTGTGCATTATAAAGTAATGTGCATCAACTTTTATACATTTTATTTTCCATTATCTGGACATTTACTGGTAAAAATTTTAAATTCTGTAGCTTCTGTTTGCCCTCCTGTCTGTCATACACCCTCTTAAATAGCCATATATTGGCTGATCAAAACCAAATTTTGGGGAGAAGGCCAAACGGGTAAGGGGGTACAATGTACAATTGGTTTTACTAGGGTGCATAGTTTAGTACAATAAATTTTCATTCATATTTTTGGAAAAATTAAGTTTTATTATTTAACATACAAAATACTCCCAATATTTTAAAAAAACAATTTAATGATTAAAATAACAAATACTTTTTTTTTAATAAAAATGCAATATTGTTTTTTGTCTATCTTTTCTTTACGTTTTTATATATTTCATTCTGTTAAAATACATTGCATAGTAGTAGCACTGTAAATATAAACAAAGTAGGGAGAGTTTCAAATGGGCAGAGGAAGCAATAACTTCAACAATAATAAATATTGTGAAGATTTCAACGTATGTCCTCATATTGCGAAAGATTCTAGTGTAGTAAACTTTACTATTAAATGATATTGTACCTAAATTTAATAAAGTCTTTTTTATACCCGAATTATACTAAAGAATACCTGCATTGTAGTCAAGAATACCTGAATTGTAGTCATGAATAAAACAAAAAAAAAAATGAAAACATAGATCTGCATCACAATTTTTTTTTTTTTTTTTTATCCAAAATTTTTAAAGAAATAAAAAAAAAAAATCAAGTCATTTAATCATGAAGTATGAAAACATTTAATGGAAAAATTTAAAGAAAATGATTTTCTCCTCAATTAACCTATTTTGTTATGACTTTCATTCCAAGTGCATTTTCCATTGTTAGATTTTAATTTTTCAGTGTGTGTGTGGGGTGGGGGAGAGAAAAGTAGTTGGACTACATAGTAATTATTGAGTAATAAACATTCTTTTAGTAATTCAAATACCATGATATTGAATTGAAAAAGAGAAAAAAATGCTCCATTTACAATCTGATTATTTAAAATACAAGCAAGATTTGCATAGAAATTCAGTACCTCCCCTGTTGTAATTTGTGATCCAACAATTCTTTTTACATGTCATGTTTCCCAGGCATTAGACAGTGAATTCTCTGTCGGCAATTAACATTTGTCAGAGTTCTGGAGGTTGTGACATTGTTAAAAACTACATCCGCTTATCAGGTCATTGTATGGCTTACAAGTCATACAGGAATCAACTAACCATTTTCTCTATTTGCTACAGTTAAATGATGTTGAGCAGTACAACATGTGATATTTTAGTTAACATCACACAATGCAACTTTCTTTTCACAAGTAAAAGTTCATACTTAATTGTGTTATATTTATAGTTATATTTTTTCTTTTTACAAATAACCGCCATAAAGAATGGTTAATTCAATATTAAAAATGTTTGAGTTTCTTTCTTTGTCAATAATTTCAAGACAATAAGTCTAAGAAAAAGTTATTTTTTTGACAAACTTTAAAATTCAGAGATCTATTTGACACTATTTATATTATGAAGAGCCCCCACCTTTCAATTGTAATAAATGTACTTTGAGTATGGTCTAATGAATGCTAATGTACAAAAATTGTTAACCTACTACCAAATCTTTCAATCTCAGTAGTTTTTATTTAGTTATTTATTTTATTTTAAAGTTTTTTTTTTTTTTTTTTTTTTTCCAGGTTCAAAATTGACATTAAATTGAAAGTAGTTTTTTTAGCAGTATATCAACTCCTTATAAGTGATTTAATGCTGAAATTTAAAAATTTAATTTTCTTGGCAGCATTAGGAATTTTTTTTATAAAAATGCATTTTTAGTATTCTTACTATAAAAATGTATTTGTATACTTTCATAGTGTTTTGACCCCAGCTGGGATCTTAACAGGTGTTACGATCCCAGGTCAGGGTGAACTTGGAAACAACAATTAAGAGTTGGTTCCATGCTCCTCAAAACCTCCTGATCAGTCTTTGCTGCTGGATGTAGTTTATCATCATACACAGGATGAATTGAAAGTAGCAAATATTGTATTAAAATTATTTAGTACCATCATTTAATAGGTTTATTTCTTACTTTTTATTATTAATTTCATTTGTAATAAATTTTTATTAATATTTAATAAACTTATTTTATTTAATAGCTTTATTTGTTACTATTATTTACTAGGTTTATTATTTTTATTATTATTAGCGTTACCATTTATTACTCTGGTTTTTCTTATTAACAAGCTAATATTATTACTATTATTTTACAAATTATTATCAGTTAAAGAAAATGTTGGAAATTTTTAATGCACTATAGACGTTCTTTATATAAATTTAGTACAGATTTCTCTTTATCTGTTCTGCAATTGTAAATTGTGACATCTCTAAATTTCTTTTATCCTTAACAGGATTGTGTAGCTGTTTTATTTAATGAGGCAAAGAAATGATGATAATTAGTGTTACTACTTATATTTAAACATTAATTGTAAGAAGACTGAATATACAGATGTCAGCAAGAGGAACAGCCTAAGATGTAAACTACGAATTGGAAACACCAAAATCAATCAAGTATGAAAAATTTATATATCTAGGAAGTATTTTAACAGAGGATGGAAAGGGCAACACCGAAATCTACAGGCTCATGGAAATAGTGAAAGTTGCCTTACAAAATCTAAGCAAAATATTAAGAAACTGGAAATTTTCAAAAGACGCAAAGAAAAGAGATCTGAACTGTTATGCAATATTGATTATCCAGCATTTACTACCATAGAAGAGAATCTCATCACAGATGAAGAAGCTTGAAGCAACAGAAATATGGTTCTACAGAAGGATGCTGAGAATATGTGAACAAGTAAGTTTTACGAAAAATAAAAACAAAAAGGACACATACTTCAAATCAGAAAAAGATAATTGAAATTTCTAGGGCACATAATGAGGAAAGGGTCTGGAGAATTTGACACTCACAGGATATACTGAAGGACAGAGGACAGCAGTGAATAACGTACCTCATGAGCTTGTGTAAATGGTTGACAGTACAGAGATTAGGAGAGTTAGTAGGTTTTAGTAAAGTTTGTCTTTTTACTAAGGACAGGAAGTTGTGGAGAGCTATGATTGCCTAAGTCCTAAAGGGATACAGCACAAAGAAGCAGCAGCTTATATTTTTCTATATATTTTCTATAAAATACAGAATATAAGCAGAAACTTCTATTTTATATAGAATCTACCTTTGTGACAAGAATGACTAATTAGTTTTTATGAAAAATTTTTACAAGCTTGTATCTATGACCATTTTATTATAGATAAAAGAATATATAATCAAAGATTAACATATATTAGTAGCCATTTCATCCTATACTTTGAGTTGGTTTACTTTGATAATTTAATAATTTTAAGAATCATTTAATATATAAATATAAAGTCACTTCAGAAATCATCCAGCCATTTTAAATATCTTAAGAACAGGTTGCATGGCCTTGATATAACTTGATAACCAATCAGAGGGGACCTTACTACATGTGCATGGACACTCTCCAATGGGATCAAAGTTTGCAGTGAAGCACTGTTGAGTTAGCTTGGGTACTGTGTGACTATTGCATTCACAATGATGTTTTATTCAGAGGGTTTTGGCAAAATATCACATCACTCGGGTCTATCAGCATTCTTGCCCCAGGCCAGTTTGGCTTTCTGCAACTTTTGGCTTTTCCTAAAGTTGAAATTGCTGTTGAAAAAGATTTCAGACTGTATACATGAGTAAAGATTAAGGAGAATGCAACAAGGCAACTGATAGCAAGCTTAAAAGATGACTTTATAAACTGTTTTGAAAAGGGGTTTTAGGTTAAATCTGTGAGGTTCTTGGGGGGGGGGAATAAAAATACATTGAGGAGAAACAAGGTACCATTGTCCAGGGTAAGCTATATTTTTCATTAATATTAGTAATAACAGTAACACTTTTCAGTTAATTATTTAATAAACATTGAATTTCTAATGTACTTTATATAATTTCAAGGAAAATGGAAACTTGTACTTAGAATGAGAAAGGGACAGTTGAAATTTCTGACATATGAGGAAAGAGGTCTTGAAGAATTTGACACTCACAAGCCATATTGAAGGCAAGAAGGGTAGAAGGAAATGACTAGTAACCTATCTAAAGGGGACAAACATTACTTAGAACTACAAAGAATATTATAAAACCCAGGTTGTTTGTGTGTGTGTGTGTTCCTTTATATATGGGATCGGATTTCCTACATTTTTCAACCGATTTCAACAAAACTTCACTTTTTTTTGGCAGGTAGTGTTTCTTATTGTCTTGCACACTTTTTTCTTTATTTTTACATTCAGAATGCTTTAAAAATTCCATTTACAAGACAATTGTTTATAATAAAATTCTATTCAATCGGTAGACTCATAACGATTGAAAACAATGCTTTTGTTTGAGTTTAGGTTTGACCAATTCATAAAAAAAACAACAAAAAACAAAAACTAATTAAGACATGCATGTCTGTCAACCTTAAACATTAATCTTTGTCAATTTTATTTTTCAGTCTTTATGATGGTCGATACTTGATCTATCTCTTAATGTTACATCCCTGGGCAACGCCGGGCTCTACTGCTAGTTCAGTATAAAACAACCAATAGTTCCAATTTTAACATCTTGTAATGAACAATCATAACCTACTCTTAATGAAATAACATCTAGCCCTAGGCATGAAATTTCAATAAAGAATATTACCATAGCTTCTAATTCTTTGTTGTGGGCCAAGCATTTTTCAGCATTGCTTGTAAAATAATTGTTTAACTGAAGTTGTTTTACTGAAAATTTTGTGTATGTGCAATATTTATTTTATTAGTGCAAGTGTGGCATGATTAACATTTTTATTTTGTATATATTTGACATGGAACTGAAATTGGTGATTAGTTATTTATTTTTTAATTTAGCTTCTCTCATCAAATCTAATGGTTGCTAAGATTCTATCTGGAGATGGTCTGAACAGAATAAATTCATTAGTTTTACTTTCTGAATTAAAACAAAAATTATATAACTTAAAGCACAGGAAACAAAATGTTCCATTAAACAAATTTGAATTGCAATTATTGGACTTTTCAGTTCATATTTGCTTTAAATGCATTTTTACATTCTATTGCCATTTCAAAAGTAAAAAAGAAAAAAGGAATTGTTATGTCTAGACAAAATGACAAACGACAAATGTTTTATTGGTCATAGTTATTTAACCTTCTCATTATGACAGTGAATAGCAAAACAGTCTCTTGCCTTGATTGGCAACCAGTTTAGAAGATGGACAACTCTGAATGCAAAACCTTAGAGAAGTCAATGATAAACCATTTCATTATTTAATCCAGTGACTGTAGTTGAGAGCTATGACCACTTAATGAACAGGGCACTTAAGGAATAGTTAGTTATAACAAAACAAAATCAACAATATGTGTGGATATTTCAGATGTTGTTAAACAAAACAATAATAAGTGTTAGCTGTGATATTCTTGACTTGCAAGATACTAGTAAATACTATTACAGGTTTGGTTCAGTAATAAAATTCTATCATAATTTACAACCACTGCAGGAAAAATGCTCTTCCAAAATCCTTTTATGACTACCATAATTGTGTTATCTTCCATTTATTTTTCTATTTCATTTATTAGCAACCTTTTACTCCATCTGTTATCTTTTCTTGCTATACTTTTCACCCATCTCTATTTTCTGTCTTCTTATTTTGGTCTGTTCTCTGACCAATGTTTGTCTTTAGCATTGCTCTTTGCATATTTTTAAGTTTGATTTCATTTTAAGCATATTAATGTGCTTTTCATTATATGTTGACTTTTGTTAAATGCTTTTCACTTTATTGTTTATTTAATTTGCAAGTATGCTAATTGTTTTTTTAATTTATTGTCCACCCTATATGCATTTTTTTTGGAAGTCTTCCAATTCTTCATTTTCTATTTTTATGATCTTTTTTGAAACATTTAAATTAAACTTTTGTTTTATTTCCATTCATCTTTAAACTTTCCCTATTCAGATCATTTAGCATTTTTTTAAAGTCATCCGATGATCCAGATATTAAGAAAATGTCATCAGTAAATCATAGATGGTTTTTAGATATTCTCCATTTATATTTACTCACCTCCCTTAATTCATTTTTCAGAAAATAGTTTCAAGGCTTGCTGTAAATAGTTTAAGTGAAATCCCTTGTCCCATTCCTTGTCCCATTTTTACCTGTGTCTTGTGTAATTGAATTATCACAATACTGTTAGTGTATATATTTTTGAAAACTTTTAAATAGTTTTTGTTCATATTCTGTTCTCCTAGTATATTAAAACTGTTGCATCTTCGGAGTCAAATGCCTTTTCAGTCAATCAAAACTAAACAAAGTGGTTTATTATATACCATTTTTAATTTATTCTTTGTTGATGGTGTATTGTTGAGTAGCATTCTTGAAAATCTGCCTATTTGGTATTTGTTAGTTTAAGTAATTTTGAGATATATATTTAATTGAGCATCTTCTCTCACTGTTGAGCTCAATGGATCTCAATCAGGATCACATCAGAGAACGATTGTCCCTTAACACCCATTGTATCTCATCTTAGTGAGTAGAATCTTATGCGTTTGAAAGATACTGATTTAGAATGCCATGCCAGAGCTGTGATGATTCGTAGGGGTGTGTTTAATGATGATCACATAGGCTGAGTTAATAGCTGTTGTTTCCAGTGGCCATAGTCCATAAGAGTTAGCAAAGGGAGAGAAGAGGAATTTACAAGTTGGACTAGTTACAGGCGTTTATGTTAAAATTAAGTGGGGACTGAGCCAAAATATCAGGATAAAATTGCGAAAGATGGAGCGAGTATTATGATAAGAGGAAAAAGAAAAGAAAATTGTTAGGTGCACTAGTTTTACAGGCATTGTCAATGAAAGTAAACATAATCTACATAATTTGCAAACAAGGATAACTTTACACCATGGATAATTTTGCAATTATTTCTCCTTGCTACCTCAATTTGCTCTATGATTTAACTACTCCAGCAGGTTAATCTGACCATTTAAAACAATTAGAAGTCTTATCTTAGTTAAAGTCCAGCCTTGTAATTTTATATATTTAGTGTGATGGGGAGGAAAGAGTTTTTTTTTCTTTTTTGATGTGGAGATGTTGGAAATTCTAACCATAAATAATAAATTTTCTTATTAAAGCCCAAGTTATAAGCAGCCTAACAACTTTCTAACAGTAAAACTGCTCATTTCACCAATAAGACAGCTAAATTATGATAATAAAAAGATAAATTTCAAAACACATGTTTTAATAGGAAAAATGATATTTTGCGCATATCACGATACTAAAAAAATAAAAACTGATCAGATTTCTGTAAGGTAAGGTGTCCTCCAGATCTGCTGTGTTTCTTAGAATTTATTCCTAAATCACTTATTCAATGTACATATATTTGCTAATTGCCCAGAATCATTTTAAAATGAATTTCCAACTCAAATTTTCATGCACATGCAGACAGGTGGATGGGAGCACATGCACACATACACTATGAAAAAAAGAAAAGCAGCATGCACTAATGAAAAGTGCATATAAAAGAAAAATCAACAAGTATAAACAGTAAATTACTGATCTCCTGATATCCCCTGACGATTGGAATAATTCCTGGAAGGTCCATCTGCAAAACTCTGGAGTTGGGCTGCTGAAGGTAACATCATTAATTCTCTATTTTATATATATATATATATATATATATATATTAGTATATTAGTCCACAATTTTCTCTGCAAGGTCTTTGACAAAGTAGAAATTTGTTCTTGATATATAAATTTTTATATATTGTTTTATATATATATATTAACAGTATAACTTAGCTTTGACTAGGTCTTTCATTACTGGGAATTTTAGCTGTTCAGTTGGAGCAGTTTAAGTTTAAAGTTGGCCAATCTAAAAGTCAGTATTAGTAACAACATTTGGGTGCAACTGAGGCACATCCCCCAAATGGTTTTAACAATGGGGGGGGGGGCAAAATAATTATTGTAATAATTTAAACTATTTTTATTAAAGTTTTTATGAAAGAAATATATCCAAGGACACAAAACGTTCCTGAGAGTTATAATGGACAGGAAGTAGTGGAGAACCATTGTTGCTAACAATTTGAACTCAAAACTGGCGCTGAAAAATTATCTAACAAAAAAGAAAAAAAAATTTCATCAAAATCGGATGAAAGCTGGAATGCATAAACAACATCCGATCACACACACACACACACATTTTGAGAATTATATAAAATTTATCACTTAGCTAATTGATGTTATATTCTCACTTCTACTCTGGCATGAGTTTCATAGATGAACCTTTCTGTAATTGTTTGGTCCACTCATCAGGAGATATCACCAAATGTCTGAAAATTTTCTTGTTTTCCTTATTTTTATATCAAGTTAAAAAAAAATTTTATGTGGCTTTTTATTGATATTATGTTGATTTTTCTTCATTGTATGCATGTGTGTGTGCGTATGTATAGGGTGTCGTGATTATTTTTTCTTTTCATAATTTACTTGTTTCTTTATACGCTCTCATTATCCTTTTTTTTTCTTTTTTCTTTATTTTTCAGCTCTGAGTGTCAAAAGATAATGTAGCAAAAGTTATTGCCGGGGTCAGAGACAACTTAAAATTAGGTTAATATTCTAGAATATATTGGGATTCTCTAAAGTTTTTCAGAATATAATTGTATTCAGTTTTTTATATATTTTTTATATATTTCTTTTTTAAATAATCAGTTGATTTTTAATTATATTTTTAATTAATAAGGAAAATCTATGGCAAAGTAGAACTTGCTCTTGATATAGATATCATTTTCATATAAAATTTCAGATATAACTAAAATATATATGTGTAAAAGGACTATGAATAAAAACAAAAGGAAAACTTAAGACAAAAGAATAATTTATCTTAGCCAACGTGTTTTGTCCTCTGACGGACTTTAGAGGATAAAACTAAAACACATTGGATGAGATAACTTTTCCTTTTGCCTTTATTCATATTGTCCTTCTATTTTTAGTTCTACCTGAAATTTTATAAATATGGTCAGATGATTGCTTAATCCATTACAGCTCACTATAAAATCTGGTAATAATTATAAGTTTTTAAAATAATTCTGGTAATAATTATAAGTTTTTAAAATAATTCTGGTAATAATTATAAGTTTTTAAAATAATTCTGGTAATAATTATAAGTTTTTAAAATAATTCTGGTAATAATTATGTTTTTTTAAAATAATTTTTAAAAAGTTTTAAAAAATTCTGGTAATAATTATAAGTTTTTAAAAAATTCTGGTAATAATTATAAGTTTTTAAAATAATTCTAGTAATAATTATAAGTTTTTAAAATTTTAAAAAGTTTTAAAAAATTCTGGTAATAATTATAAGTTTTAAAATAATTCTGGTAATAATTATAAGTTTTAAAATAATTCTGGTAATAATTATAAGTTTTTAAAATAATTCTGGTAATAATTATAAGTTTTTAAAATAATTTGGTAATAATTATAAGTTTTTAAAATAATTCTGGTAATAATTATAAGTTTTTAAAATAATTCTGGTAATAATTATAAGTTTTAAAATAAAATAATTATAAGTTTTAAAATAATTCTGGTAATAATTATAAGTTTTTAAAATAAAAATAAATAAGTTTTAAAATAATAAATTAATTCTGGTTTTTAAGTTTTAAAAAATTCTGGTAATAATTATAAGTTTTTAAAATAATTTTAAAAAGTTTTTAAAATAATTCTGGTAATAATTATAAGTTTTTAAAATAATTCTGGTAATAATTATAAGTTTTGTAACTATAATTGTACACACACACACACACACACACACACACTTGATTTATTTTTTTAATTTTATTTTATTGGTTTTAGATTTATATCTTATTTAGTGATTATTACTCCCAAAGGAATAACTTCATGATTTAGTTGGCACATGACCACAATAGTGTCTAACTGTAGCAGCTTGTTTGGCACAATTAAAATGTATTGGCAGAAATTAGTCAATTAAGAAAGAAATCAACAGTGAACAATGATTCCATCTATCTCTTATGATTATATCTGATTGGAAGGAAAGTTTTTGCAGTTTCTAAATAAATTTAATGTTCTACAAACTGCAAGAACTTTTCTTTCAGTCAAATACTTTAACAGTGTCAAAACTTTTTTTTTTTTTTTTTTAATATTCTTTTTAACAATTTCTTTTTTATGTTACATTAAATAAAAGCTTCTTACTGGGTTTATTGAAAACAAGAGCAAAGAAACAGGCATTGATGACTTATTCATAAGCAGAAGTAGAATATATAGAAAAAGTTAAATTGCAAAATTGTTTTCCTCCTTCCTGTGTAGAAACTTTTCCTGAACATAGTTTGATGCCTTTGTTTTAT
This sequence comes from Acanthosepion pharaonis, assembly GCA_903632075.3. Lineage (NCBI taxonomy): Eukaryota > Metazoa > Mollusca > Cephalopoda > Sepiida > Sepiidae > Acanthosepion > Acanthosepion pharaonis. Next base: position 533,020 of record CAHIKZ030001547.1, read on the forward strand.
TCAGATGTGCTGCAGATAAAAAGAACCATGCTATATCTGCATAATTTTCAAAATTAATTATCAAAACCTTTGCTACCCAAAATGTTGGTTGCAAAATGTTTTTTTTGAAATTGATAGAAAATGAAGTCTTTCATTTCCTCCTGCAGTGATTTTGAAAGATGTGTAAAATGTTTGGCAAGATCCGAGAAACAAGGGTAACTAAATCACAAGTCATATTATACTTGTTTATAACGTTTTAAATAAAATGCTTTTAAAATAAGTATGAAAAAAAAAAAAAAACTGATCAAGAAATAATTTCGATTTATTAGTTAACTTTTAAGGTATTAGTGTAAACAGAGAATGTATTAATGGATCCAATATATAAGTTTAAATTTGATAAAAAGAATGTTTACTTTTTTAAGTTTCATTTATTGAAAAGATTTATTTTTGTTTACATAGCATGCTATGTAAACAAAAATAAATCTTTTCAATAACCAAGATTAAAAAATGACTTTATTAAAACTATTATAAAAACAAATTGTAATTTAACTGATTTTTTTTATGTGAAGAAATCAAATGTGACATTGGCAGGAAATCCATACATCTATTTTTTAAATTATTTTTCTTTTCTTTATTTATTTATTTATTTTCTTTCTTTCTTTATTTTTTTAATCTAAAAAAAAGTCTTAAGAGAGCCTGGCAAAATAACAATCCGAATTCATTTTGTGTTTAAATTACATAATTTTGATTATGATTATTAAATTAATAATTTATAATATTAAATGGGTGACTTAAACTTTAAAAAGAAATTAGAAATAAGAATTTTATTTTGAACTGAAATAGACTTTAAATTAGCAAACTTTATGGAATGTTTGAGTAGAAACTTGCACATTTCATTTTTTTTTTTTTTTTTTTTAATTTAATTGTCTACACAAATAAAATAATTGCCATTATGATCTATAGATTTTAGTTTTACTGATAGTTTAAAATCAATAAATATTTATATCTTTTTATCATTAGTACCAGGAATGGATAATTAAGTTTTAAACAAAAAAAAAAAAATTCAAACCAAAGAATCGTTTTGGAAATCAGAAATTAAAAATTCCCCAATTCCGATACCCACAAAAGTTCCTATATTTCCAATTCTCAATTCTGATTAATTGTCCCATCACTAATATATATAAGACATCGTAGTACTTCAAACTTAGTAAAAATTGGGAATTTTTGTGTTTTTTGCTTTTCCTTATATTTTGAAAAGTAATAACAAATTTCAAGAACTTATAAGGTTGAAGAAAAAATTGCAATTTAAACAGAAAATATTTAATTACCCTGTTTGATAGCATATTAAAACCTCTGCATCTACATTTAATGTATGTATAGGAAAAACAGTGCTGGAGATATATAACTGCTGCTGATAAGGAGAGATTACTGTATAAATTCTTACACCTTTATAAACATTACATAATTCATATAAATGCTGATTATATGGAAAAAAATATGCACTCACCCATATGAGACTGAGTCAATAAATTACTTTTTAGTTTTAGTCAGATAAAATCAATTGAAAGTTGTCATTTGAAACTTTATTAATTTATTGACTATTGTTGCTCTAGTTCTATTGAGCATTTTCTTGACAAAAATTCTGCTCAACATGAAATATGTTAAATTCTAATAATTTTACATATTTTGATAGATGTTATATTGATTTATATTATACATAATTCTTGTTGTCATGACTATCGAAGTGTGAAACTGACAGTCACTATGCAGTGTTGATTTCTATGTCTACAAAGTCTGTCTAATTTTTATATTTTTTCAATTTTTGGATAAATAGAAAAAATTAAACAGACCTTGTTATTTCTTTTTAATCTAACTTCTTTGGATGAATACTTGATATCTAAATATACCTTATTCACACACACACACACAAAAGAATTTAATGGATTTATTTTTAGTAGATGCCCATATTTTTAAATAAATGCTCTATTTTTATTTTAAATAGTTTGTCCATCCTGTGCAATCCACCCCAGAAATCTTAAAGAAAATATAATCTCGGACATATTTTCTTTATTAACATTTGAGTTCAGCAGACGGGCCTATAGATGATAGACTTTATACACACTGTTTAAAATAAAAATGTGGTGTCTATTTGAAATACAGATATCCAGTAAAAATAACATTTGAATTAAAAAGGAAAAGGTATTAAAAATAAATACATTAATTCTTTAGAAATTGCTTTGTTTACATTTTGGATATGAAATTGTGCAGATATAGTCTTTCGATAAATGTCTGAACCAGGAAATGTGCTTTCCTTAAAAGGGAAATAGAACCTTGCTGGACTGTTAGACTGCTCAGCCACTGAAAGCAACTAAGGCCTGCTGGATCAAATGGTGTTTATCCTACAAAAGGGGATACAGGTTTGAATGTACCCTGGCAGAGAGCACATTTTAAGATTTCACCAGTGGAGTGGCAGACCTAATAAACTGTTTAAAATAAAAATGGGGTGTTAATTTCAAATATGGGTATCCATTAAAAATAATGTTTGAAGTAATATATAAAGTTTGGCATTTTCCATGCTTGCTGTCTTGGAACATATCCACTTGAATATAAGGAGGGACTACTGTATAAATTTATGTATTGATATAACCCAATTCATGTAAATAGTGATATGCCTAAATCCCTGGTTCATATTGATTCATTTAACTGGAGAGGACAGAATATCACCGTGTGGAATAAGTTGCTGAGATTTTTATTACATGTTGGGAGCACAGCCAGATTTTGGTAATTCACTAATTACAAGAATTGAGTTGGAAGATAGTCAACAGAACCAAATTACTCCAGTTTGGAAAATATGTGAATGTTCTCTTATCTGTCATATTCTTTCAGGACAGTATGGTTCTCCACTACTTCCAATTTTTTTTTTTTTTTTTTTTTTGTTACTTAACCATCTCTGTGAGTTCTTATTCTGCTACCCATTCACACAATCTCATTAAGCAGGTTACTTGCTATTTATCCCTGCTTTTCTTGATTTTTAGTAAGTCTTGTGAGTGTTAAATTCTCCATGTCCTCTTTCATAAAAATTTCAGCTGAGTATGAGAATGTAAGAAAAAAAAATTACTTGAGTGGTTAAAAGTAAAACATCATCCATCATTATTTTTAAAAGCATTTCCCCCCCCTTAAATTCCAATTTATTATATGTATGGTGATAATAGGCATTTAATGGTTAGAAGAACTGATTGAAGATCAAAGAGATAGAAAGTTATTTCTTAATTCTTTACTAGTTTAGTTTTTTTCTAATAAACATTTTGTTTTAGAGTATATTTTCAGTTTTCTGAATTAAGAATATATAATATAAGAATCAAGAAAATGTTTTTTTTTTCTCTTTTACTCAAGTTTTTGCTATAAAAATATGAAGCTTATAAAACATTGTTAAATAAACAAGGTAAAAATCTATATTTTGTCAGATTTCATCCCTAAAATGAGAATGCTGTTGTGTAAAAGCATGCATATATTCAATACTAGGTTAAAAAACACCCAATTGGACAGTATTTAAACTAGCTCTTGTGGAGGACTCTTGATTGGGCCATCATCACAATCGGTAGGGAGGAGTAGGTGCAATAAGAAATGATAAACTACAGAAGAATTCAAAATTGATTGCTGCATTTAAGTATTGTATTAATATTTAAGCTTACCTTTCAAAAGTTCAATGATAATTCTTCTGCCGCCACTTAATTTAAAGACAATTTGATGTACGTAGGTTCTTACTTTCTGTACAAGCAATTATTTTTATTTAATGGGTGACTTTCATTGGATTTCACAATTAATTTCTATTATTTCCAAATTTATTTCCAAGTTATAAAAATTGTTATCATGCAAAAAAATTTTTGCAATAAGTCATGTAAAAAAAAATTGCTGAAAACAATTGCAGTAATGAAAACTTGATAATCCGAAAAATCAGGATTGAGGGCTGGAATGTTTTTAATTTGCCCATGGAGTTGTCCTGATTCCAAAATGGTACATGTTGGGCTACAGCCTTTAGTAAAGTTGAAAAAATGTGACACAGTAACACACTGACATTTGCATTTATTATATAGAAGATGAGCTATTGAAAGTTAGAGAATTGTCCCTTTAATTGAATAAGTGTGACACACTGACATTCACATTTATTATATAGATTTAGTTATAAAGCTAAAAAAGTTCAGAGCGGGAAAAGTGGATTTGAAAAAATTTAAAAAATTTTTTAAAAAAAAATTATTAAAAAACCTTCATAAATAGCTAAATTTATAATTTTGGGTTTTGTTAAATTGGTACTGCTGAGTGAAAGAAGCTCAGAATAAACTCATTCTTATTGTAGTCATTTTAGGTTCAGTAAAAATCAAGTTGTTTTATAAACAGTTCTTGATGATCTAAAGAGAATAAAATAATAATAAAACCTTGCACTTGAGATAATCCCTTACAAGATTAAATTAAATATTGGCCAAATTGGGATTGAGACTGAAAATTAACAAAGAAGAATAAGTTTTAATTTACAACTAATAGAGAAATTTTTTTCATATCTTTATTTAATCTAAAAATGAATGATAGGAAAACTACATATATATATATATATATATATATATATATATATATATATATATATATATAAAAAATTTGAAAAAAAAAAAAAAAAAATCCTTAAATGCAATTATGTTGTTTAAAATGAATGAAATGTCGACGTCTGACGTTTCGGTTTAATAAACCTTCTTCATTTTGAAATTTGCAAATTTTTTTTTTGACAATGCTAAACGGAAAGCTGATCATTTTAAAATTTTCAGTTATCTGTTTTGGATAAGACTTTTTTTTTATGTCCATCGTCTTTGTCAAATTGAACTGAATTGTATTTTAATGAATATTATTTGAAGAAGGTTTATTAAACCGAAACGTCAGACGTCGACATTTCATTCATTTTAAACAACATAATTGCATTTAAGGATTTTTGTTTGTTTTTTCCAAATTTTTCTTCATTCTGTCAGATCTATATCCATTTACATTTGCTTACATATATATATACATACATTATAAATTAACTAGTTTAAAATGTTTTTTTCACTACACAGTAATAACCATGTTTCAAAAATGGAAGCTAAAAGCTTCAAATTTAATTTTGTAATTAAATTAAAAACATTAGTTCTATTTCATCCTCAAGCGAATAATAAATATAATATATGTGTGCATGTGAGCTTCAAATATATCTACATTTTGTTGTACAAAAATAGTATAAGTAAAATTAAATAAGCAAAAGATACAATATATTCAAAAACTTTTTAGAAACTTTTTTTATCTTAGTACAAGCAAGTTGTAGCTAACCTAATTTTGGAAAACACTGATGTTTGTTGAAAAATTATTGAAATTGGTAATAGATAAGGGAAAACTTAATTTTACAATTATCCAGGAACCAATTCTTTGGCATTCTGTAATTTTATAACATAACCATTCTGTGTGTATATTTATATGTGTGTAATATATATATGCGCATATATATATATATATATATATATATAAAGTCCTACAATATTATATGGCTATCTAATAACATCTCACTAGATTCTTTGTCTGGGTGTATCTATCTAGTCATGTTCTAGGGTGGGCCTCTGTAACTGTTGGGTGTGGCTGCAGAGTATATAGTAAGTGCTACAGCAAGTTACATACATACATACATACTCAATGGGATTGAAATCTGGCATGCACAGGGTCCAAATGGAGCACTTGGAAATCAGCCAAATGTTCCTGGAATCAGTTTCATATCATCCACACAATGGAGAGTTGTGTTATCTTGCAAGAACCCACCATTCTCACTAGAAAATATGGCTAGGATAAACGGGTTCAAATGGTTTGCAACAAGATCTCTGTATGTCACACTTTTCAAAAAACTCCAATTTCATTACTGGCCTTTTGCAAAATTCACACTGTTACAGAGCTGCCAACATTTTTGATAAACTTATGTAGTATCCTGCAGGTACAACTTGACCATCTACTGAAAAGAGCTGGAAACATGGCTTGCCTGATTTGGCAATTCCAAAGTCCAGTGGCAATATTCTTTAATCCAGGTGAAGCATAGGAATTAGTTCTATAGTGTTAATAATGGTAACCTTGTTGATTGATGAATAGTAAACTTTACACTGTACGATGTGTTGACTGATGGGCTGAGCAGAATCGGCATTGAGATGGAATGTGATTTGATATAGTATTCATCTTTGGTGGTTACCATGCTGGCTCATTACTGGTAGTTCTGTTTTTACATGTCCCTGATGTCTATTCAGAATTTATGTATTTCTGGTATATCCTTCCTATTGTTTCACAAGGAAACAAGTAAAACCTAGAAGAGTTGCCATATTGCAGATGCTCTACAATCATTCTGTAGTCAGTTTATTCCTATCTGCATCCAATGGCTCTATAGCTACACTACTTTCTTACCTGTTACATCACATACACCTCATTTAACTAGCCCATTAATATAAGAGTGTGGGGTGAGGTGAAACTGTTAAGTGTACAACTGTAATATTTTGGCACTTTGGTTCATATATAGCATGGACCATCAAGAGAATATATTTTATAGTGGGATACTTTGTTTCCTTGTTTTATCTTATTTAAGATTTGATAGCTCTGGTATGATAAGAAATTGCACCCATCCAAAGTCTTACCTGAAATTGTGAAAAGTAGGTGGTTTGAGGTTATTTTATGTGTGTGTTTTTAAGTTACTGTCATATACCTACATATTGAATCTCTTTATATGCTTCTATCAAGTGTTTGTGTTTTTTTTTTTTTTTGCTTAAATATGGCTGAGAGAGAGAGAGACAATAAATATATATGATGAAAGTTTAGTAGCAGAAGAAATTGGCCAAATTGTTTGCACTGCATATTGCATGCATCTGAACAAATATTTTCAGTTTATGAATTGATTAGAATATTAAATCTGTTATGTTTCTTTATTGGAAAATAAAATTTCTTCCTGTAAAAGTATGAATGATTAAGATAATAATTGCAGCTTGAATAGTCACCATTTCTGAGAAATGCTTTCCTACTAAATTTGTCTTACTAATTCTGTAGTGAAATGTACAAATAAAGATAGGTGCATTATAACATTCATTTGTAATGTCTTGGTAGTTAGAGCAGAAAACTAATGACAAAAAGGATTTAAGTACTGGGGAAATAAGAATTATAAATATCAACATATTCCTGTTTGAATTTCTCAGATGAGAAGTTATTTCTATTACTTACATTTGGACTAATGTCCTTGTTTTTGTTATTATGTTTCAACCATTGTGCCTTTAGAGGTCTGTTGATCCAGTTAACCTTTATTTAATCTATGGATGTAGAGTGTTTACTTTCTGTTGTCCATGTCTAGAGATATCTTGTCTAGTTTTCATTTAATAGTGCTCAGTTATTGCTCACTATGTTTCAATTGAGTCTCTAGTCTGTACTGTCCAAACCAGGGATTGAACTCACCGAATTCATGAACCAATGCTTTAATCTACTAGGCTATTGTCATGTTTGTTTACCCATGCTGTAAAAAAAATAATACATATGAAATTGATATTTTGTTAAGTCCTTACTATTATTAGATTTTCATATCCTAGTACTGTTAGTGCAAGGAAGGGTTTTCTAGTTATCTCCCTTGCACTGGTGACATTAAACATTAGACAAAATATTTATAAATACAGATGGTATATTATATATTAAGAAACAAAACAGAGCAATGGCTAGAATAGTGACTCAGAAGTTGAAAAACCTGTAAAACAAAAAATCTATAATAAAAAATTGGTAAGAGAAAAAGTATTTTTAAATCAATGAAATGTTTGTTTCTTACATGAAATATTTTAATAGAATTATAAAGATTATTTTAATATTAATAAGATGATAGAAGAACTAGTGTGTGTGTGTGTATATATATATATATATATATATATATATATATGGTCGGTGCATAATTATCAGGCGTTTTTGTAGGCGAGTTATTTCAGTAAAAATTGCTGTTTTGTTTTACATTTTTAAATAAAAATATTATTTTCAGGTTATAAAAATGTGTGTTAATTGCAGGCTCTGGAATAATTTAAATGTTGTTAAATTGTCATGTTTCTATTGTTTAAAAATGCCTGATAATTATTAACCAATCTCTCTCTCAAGAGGTCTCTATATATATATATATATATATATATATATATATATATATATATATATATATATATAAAATACCTTTTATTATATTACCAACTTTTATAAAATCCATACTTAAAGAATCTAAGATTAATTTACTGATAACTATAACTGATGTAACCTATTTTTTTTTTTTTCACTCCTACATAAAACTTGCCCAAATCAACAACATGGACATTTTACCAGAGAGAAATAAAAATCCCCACTAGACCAACATTATGAACAGATTCCTCATATAAAATCCTGATACACATACATGCATGAATTATATACACACAAAAGCTGCCGAACAAGACAAAATACATGTAATGTCTATTTAAACAATGAAAAGCAACCAACAAAAAAAAAATACAGTTTTTCTTTCTTTTCCATATTTCATTTTCTGCTGAAGCTTTAATAAAAGCAAAACATGTAAAATTCATAAACGATTTTTACTTGTTCCTTATCCTACCATATATATATATATATATATATATATATATATATATACACATACATACACACACACACACACATACAGAGCTGCAAAGTAGGTATACAGTAAGTATTATGCCAGTATTATAATAGTAGTTCTAGAATTCATTTAACTCATTAAAATCTTTTTGAATATTTTTATTTTTATAATTTTTTATTATAATACATTTATTTTTAATAAATGAATATTTTGCAGGAGTGTCAATCACAGGAGGCAAACAGTATAAATATTTTAAAGATTGATATGTTAATATAATCATTACAATATGTTTAGTGTTTCATTAATGTAGACTTACTTTCACATCCCCCTGTATGTTTGTGTGTGTATATATATATATATAGGCACTAAAATGAGGTTTAAATCTTTGTTTGGTTTTTACTTAGTTGGCCATGAACAATGTTATCATTACATATCAAATGATGTTAATCATTCTTCAAAAAACACTTTCTTTGACTCATTTATAAATGTCTCAAGGTGTTATTCAAGTGAGTCATTATTGCTTCAATATATTTTATAAAAACACTTTAGAGCTTTTATCTGGTCATATAGCATGCATTGAAAATAGCTAATTAACCTGCATTTGTTAATGTTATTTTGTCTTGTAGAAAAACAAATATAATAAATTCTATTTTCTAAACAGGGCATTACAAAATCATTTATCCTGTTTTTGCCCTTTCTATAATTGCTGTTCCCAAAGATTTGTTTTTTTGTTACCATTAATGATTTCAGCTGGGTTACATGTTCATAAAAGATTTGTTTTGTTCCTATTTAACTTAATACAGAGTAACATTCAAATCTGATTTCAAATCTTTAAACTCTTCAATGGAGAAAGAAAAAAATAAGTTTTTATCGGAAAATATCTTGATAATAAAAATGATTACTGTATTTGACGGTATATATGAAGCCGGGGTGTATAAGACACACCACAATTTTAGCAGGGCAAATCAAGAAAAAAAATTAGTAAAATTAATAAACTTATACATGACATATATGACACCAAGGAATTGTAAAAGATATTTTTAGTAAAAATAAAAGTGCAACTTATATGCTGTCAAATATGGTAAATACCATACAAGACAATTCAGCATATAGATTTTCCATTGACTTTTAACTAGAAACACATTGTGATATTCTCTGTGTTATATAAGAATTAAGTAGACCACGTGACCATAGAGGAAATACATAAGTAGAAAGTAGCATGATCTCTAAACAATCGCTATTTCTAGTCTGTCCTCTATTACTATATGGACTGGTATTCTTTACTCTATTCACTATACTATTTCTCTATTCAAATCACTACACGGATTACTGTTCAAGCAAGTATTACCAAGCAAATAACATTAGTGTAAGTGATATTTGAAGGTAGTGATATCTGTAATTACAAAGTCTCTACTACAACGAGCATCACAAAAGTGACGAGTGTTGGTTGACATTACAAAACTTTGTATATAGATTTTTCCATTGACTTTTAACCATGAACGCATTGTGATGTTCTCTGCGTATAGGTTTTTCAACAAGTTTTTTTATTAAATCTAATGTTTAACATCCTTGATGTCATTTCTTAAGAATAAATAAAATGTATAAATCTATTTTCATTTTTGGATTTTATTAAAATTCTAATCAGTTGTTTTTTAAAAACAAACATTGCTGAATGGAGTCAAAATGTATTAATAGCTGTGGCAATGGAATAACCCTCGTTTTGACACTTTTTTTTTTTTTTTTACAGACACCATGTTTAAACATTACCAACACTTTATATGGAAAAAATAAGATCTTTTTTTCTTTTTTTTTCTTAATGAAAATAGCTGTATAATGTGTTGTCCAAAGTGTGGAGAAAGAATAGCACAAAGGTGGAAGTCCATAAAACTGATTTCAAATGTTAATGACTTTCTCCAATGATATAGACCAGAATTGCATATTTTGTTTATATACATTTTATGTATATAAACTGAAAAACTGAAACAAAACCAAAAGTGACAAAAAGAAACAGCAACAAAAAACTCACATAAAGCTGAAATATTTATTTCGGATAAAACTTAAAATTCAAAATACTCAAGAAAAATAAGAGCCTTCTGTCAGCAAGATTTGCATTTTATAGCTCTATATCATAATAATGAAAAAAAAAAATTTTTTTTATTAGTTTAGTGCCAAGTAGTTTGTTATATAGAGCAAACATTTTACATTGAAATTTCCATTAAGTCCACAGACTTAATGATCAATCCTTACCAAACCACTTGAAAGGTAAAAGTCAATTATAATAATTTATAAGATTATTTTTCTTTGAGGCCTATACTTTTATAGTTCAAACTGTATTTGGTCTGATGTTAATATTTCTTCTAAATTTTTTTTTATCACTTTGGACAGTGCATGAATAATATATAAACCATTGTTGAAATCACTGTAGACATTTGAATGTAATGCGCAATGCCATAGATTTCTGAATAATTTTCAAAAATGTTTACATAACTGTATAAAAATAAGCAATAGTGTTAGTTAGGTTTCTAGGCTACAGCTATCAACAGTGTCATCCATTAAATATTCTGATACTTTTAATTTGGTCCAGCTGAAATTCTAAACTTACCACAAGGTTTTAGACATTCTAAAAGCATAAACAATGAATGTACTCCAGAAGGTAACATGCTTTAAAAGAAATGGAAGGTGTTGAAAAATTGGGTTACTGCCCTGTGACTACTACCACTACTGACATCCTCTTCCTGCTACTTTACTATTATAGAGTCCAAAGTATGTAAAAATGTAGAGCCTTAGCATTGCTAATTTCCCTCACACAGAAATATAACTGACTGAAATTGCCAGATTTAAAAGCTTATGGAACAAGTAGTTTTCATTATTTTGTTTTATTAAGCATGGGTTTGAATCTTATTGTTGACATTTTAGATCCATGAAAAATTTATAATTTAAAAAAAGGTTAGGCAAACTTGGATAAATGTGCCTGCAAAAACGTAGTGTCAAAAGGACAGTTTTCTCATGACACCACTTTTTTAACTACCTTCACTCTTCAGCAATTTTTATTGTTTTAAAAAGCAATGATTAGAAATGGGATAAAACCTAAACATATAGGGAAAGTGAATTTAGACATTTTTTGTTCTTGAAAATTTACAACAAAAATATTAAATACTATTTATATATTAGATTGTTTATTTACAAAAATAATTCTATATTTACAACTAATGCAATATTTATCATTTACCAATTTATAAAGAAATGTGAAAACAATTTTATTCATAAATTTATAAACATTTACTAAATTATTAAAATATGTGGACTAATTATAAGGAAATCCTTATTATTTGCCATTTTATAAAGTTTGAATCAATTGGCAATTAGCCGATGTTTTGCCAAACAATCCAATAATCTAATCTGTTTATTCTTATTCTCAAGAACAAAGAAAATGTTTAAATTCATTGTCATATGCTTAGCTATTATTACAATTCTAATCATCATTTTTTAAAACAAACATTTACCAATTAGAATAAAGGTAGTTAAAAAAAAAAAAGTGTCATGGGAAAAACTGTTCTTTTGACACTGTCTTATTACAGACATGTTTATCCATATTTGCCAAAGTTCTTATTTTTGCAAATCTCTTGCAGATAAAGGAAAATAGTTATTTTCATGAAAAAAATATATCTCCAATCTTTTACACTATTAATTTTTTTTTTTTGTTGAGTATTGTGTGCCATGAATATAATGCATGATAGTATAAAATCCCTTTGAGATTTGTGAATAAGTCAGTATTTAGAATGAATGATAAACCCAAGAATTTCATGTGAGGAATTTGTATTGCCCAAAGTTATAATAACTCCTGAAACAACAGCTGATGACCTGCTTATAACATTTAATCAGAAAAACAGTAGTTGGACTTAGAAATATTGTCAAGTGCTATTGATTAAACCATAAGTAACCAGGATTTACTGGCACAGCAATTGGTGATGAGAAAACTTTTAATTAATATAACATATCAGAAAATTTCTTTTGAAAACAAATGCCGTTAACATCAATTGACAAAAAAACTGGTATTATTATTATTATGGTTATTATACTTTTGACTGGTAATTATATCGTTGGATTTTTATTTTATTTTTATTTTTTTTTAAATCTACAAATTGAGTATAAGGTACCTGATGATAAAAACTTTGCTTATGTGAATTTTTGACAACATGAATTATTAATATCTACCAATTTATATGAACTGTCGTCCTCATCTTGGTTGTTAGTCACAATGTTTCAGATTTTTCTGAGATTATTTTTTAATCATTTCACCCCAAGCAAGGTGATAATATTCCAGAGAATGAAAGAGAAAGTGAGATGACAATAAAGAAACAGGGTTCAGGAAGATAAGATGATGATTGATTTTGCATTTAAATTTTTGAAGATAGTATGTGGCAGTCGAAAGAAATTGGAAGGGTGTGCCAAAGGGGAGAAGTGCCAGGAAAGAAACTGTTAGAAGAGACTGTTGTATCTAGCTAGTTCAACAGTCAAATGGTGTCACCTATTTACCAATAGCACATTTAAATTCGAGCACTAAAGAAAAAAGCTCATCAGAGCAGTTACCATGAAAATATTTGGAGAAAAGATAGAGGGAAGCCACACCATGTCAGTGAAAAAGTGACTGAAATCAAGATGCCAGGTTAGGATTCATACACTTTTTTTGAATTTTGTCAAGAGTCTTGAGATGGAGATCAGGAGCATCAGACCAGATATGTCGGAAATATTCAATGTATGGATGAATGGTAGATTTATAAATATGCATGATGGATTCTGGAAAGAAAAATTGTCTGGCACAATACAGTTAACCAACTTTCATAGCAGGAGACGTATAAATTGATTCAGTGTAACCACTCCACTTTATGTCAGTGGAAAACTGAAGGCAAAAAGTCACAAAGAGTTGTTCTCCTGGAGGGTTAGCATCAGCCATGCTGATAGAAGGCAAAAAAGGTTCTTTGTGGTGAATAAATGAAAACAGTTTTGTTTTTGAGATATAAAAATTTCAAAGCCATAAGGAATTGACATTATTAGACATTGATTTATTTAAACAGTTGTCCTTATTCTGGTTATTATAGTCACAATGTTTTGGTCATTGTATCTACTAGTCTTTTGCATTCAGTAACATTCTGGGAATTTTGAACTAATTTACTCTGATAGGTTTTTCTCATTCAATTTTCCATATTAGCGAATCTCTTGTTAATTCTTAACTAATTCATTCTGCTCATCCTACTGAAGTATATGGATTTCATTCACTACCTGACCCAGGAACTGAACTAAGGACCATCAATGTCAACATAACTACTAAAGTTTGTATCTGCTAAGTTATTGTTCTATAGAAGCAATCATGTAATGGAATTTTGCTGTTGCTTATTTTGACAAAGATTCAAAAAAAAAAAAATTGGAACTCCATTGATTATTCATTAGAAACATTCTTGAAAGTTCCCATTTTTCTTTTTTATCACTTTGTGAATTTGTCTAATTTCATCTTACTACATTAAAATCTTGTTAAATTTGTAGGCAGCAACAAAAAAATACCATTGATGAATTCTAATTATAAAAGCATGAAATCTGAGAAATCTGTTAATGACAGTTGCCCACAGTGCTGTCTTATATGCTATCATCAATGTTTAAAAATGTGGAGTCAGCTGTACATTTGATTGTATTATTCATGTTTTTATTGTCTGTAATTCTAGGACTGAACATAAAATGTTTTTTGCAAACATTTTCATTTATTTGTTCATTATATTTATTTTTAAAATTTTGTAAAATTGAAAAACAAAACAAAAAAAGCACTAAAACTCTTCAAAAGTTGGGCATAAAACTTATGGATCCCTTTTAACATCTTCCCATAGTAGCCATTTGAACATCCCTAAGTTTTGTCAGTTTTACATCTTCCCAGCTAAGGCAGTCTAATTGTTAGAATATTTCATTGTAAATCATCAAAAGTTAAAGACACTGAGAAAGGTAAAGGAATTATTAATAAAGTTAAGATATTATTGACTTATGAATGCATTTGCAAGATGTTCAATTCATAAAACTTAACGGGTCTGATATTTAAATGGCAATTCAAAAAAGTAGGATGTTAACCATTGACCCAGTGAACCACTGAACCCCATAATTTGCTGCTTTCCTTTATGGTGATTCTCACATTCTTTTCTATAAATAGTTTTAGTTTTTGACCAACTAATATTACTAAGTGTTGAACTTTGAACATTAGCTGCTTCATTGCATTTTCTTTAATATTTATGATCTTTTAAGAACAATTTTAACCTTAGGAAAAAAAATAGAAGTCACGGGGAGTCAAATCTTTAGTGTTTGGATAAGGGGGCTAGAAAACCTGGAGATTGATATTTTGCTAAAAATGCTCTGCACAAAGTATTAAGGTCATTATAAATGTGAGGTTCGCACAAATCTCTGATTGGTATCTTATTGCTAACCGAGTAACTTCATAATAGACTTTATTCATGCATGTGTAATAAGGTCCCTTCTGATTGACTGTGAAGTTACATCAAGTTCATGTAACCAGTTTTTCAGGTAAAATGGATGGATATGTTCTGGAAAAACCATGTATATCTAAACAAAATAGCTTAAGGAGAATTAACCTCACTCACATCTCCATCAGTTTGAAGCATTCGGTATAGGCTTTAGAATTAGTAGGTTTTAATATGGTGAAATTGAGATGGTCTATAAATTATTTATAGTTTCTATTAATTTGGTATGGTATGGTTATTTTCCATGTAGATTTGAGTGGGTTTGCACATTGTATACACACACACACACACACACACACACACACACACGCATATATATAATGGGCCTGATCAAGTTGCATCAAAATAATTCTTTTATCCATGCTTCCTGTTCATGTTAATCTCTCTTTCTTGTGTGTTGGCAAGATCAATCATTAAATATCACACTTGAGTGTGCAGCAGAATTCGTCCTTCAGATAATGACATCTAAGACTGCAAACAGAATAAAATTTGCCTTACAGATCAATAAGCCTACCTTCACAAACATTGCTCTCTTCATTTAAAAGAATTTTTATGTTATTTTGTATTGCAAATATAATATGCATTTAAAAAGTTTTAGGAGCACTGCTCATCTTTGAGTTTATACTTTTATTTTTCTGTTAACAACTTTATTGATGTTTGATCCCATGTTCACTCTAAGTGGAGAGATATATCAATTGAGTTAAACAATTGCAAAAATAATTTACATATGCGAGGAGGAGGAGGTTGTTACTGAAAACCAAGGCATTCCAGGGTTCAGCATTGTGGTGGTGTCTGTTAAAATTTTGGAAGTATTTCACTACATGTCTATTAGTGTACCAAAATTTTCCATGTTTAACTTTTGTTGTTGGTTTGTTGAATTTATTTTGATTGACAATCAAATAAAAAAGACAAGGTTTTACTTGTGGAAGGGGGTGGGTAAAACTTGATGAAAGGGAAAGTGACACCATAACAGGTCCCATGTTATGGGGAGGCACAGTCATATATGTGGAAAAAGTGAACAAAATGGACCTACCAATATGACATCATGCTATATACATTTGAAGTGGCTCTTCTGATCTACAAGGTGAGTATATTTATCCCCATAACACAGGTATATTGGACACTATAATAGAACCCAATTAAAATATAGGTAGTGTTTCATTAAAATAGCCACTAAATATTTTAGTACAGGTGTATAACAATTTCTAGATAGTGGTGTTACAAAATTTCTTTCAACTTGCTATTGTTTGTATTTATGACATTGTGGATTTTGATACCCCCCCCACCACACCTCATCTGTTAATCTGCCAATTTCAAGACAAATGTCTAAGAAATAAAGAGCTACTACTGGCATTATGCTATATACTTTTGAAGTGACTCTTCTGATCCAAGAACTTGATCATAATCATAAAATTTAAGCGTATTAGGGAATTGGTATATGGGTACTTATTTAAAATAGTCATTTATCATCACCATTTTAGTACCTGGGCATTTACTGGAATTTCAGAACCAAACTGACACCACCTACAGGTTATGGGTCTATTACCTTACTTAGTACCCACTTGAGTATAAGCTTATTTGCTTAAAGGGTTGTCACAAGTACACAAGTTGTAAGATTCATCTCCATAATGCAAGGCATCTTTGACATGAGAATAAAACCAATTTAAAATGTTTCACGAAAATATCCCCTAAATATTTTAGTACAAGTTTTTGAAAATACCAAATTTCCAAACTGAGCATCATTTCTTTGAAAATAATATGGTATTCATAATGTCTTGGATTTTGGTAAGATATATGTGAGACATTAATAAAATAATGTCTGGTTTATTTTGTCTGATTGGATATAATTCAGTAAATTCATTAGAAGAAATATATAATGAATTTATTCTTTAATGTCTGTTGGATTAAGTATTAATTTCATTGTAATCTGTCATTAAGTTATTCTATTAGATGAAAGATTAATGTAATAGTCTTGTCTGAATTTCTTATAACATTTTCAGGATTCATTTTTGACAAGTTTATCTTTCCTAATCCATGCTACATCCTTAATAGAAAATGACTGGTGTTTCAATTAAAAAAAGAAAAGAAAAATAAGGTGAAAGATAAATTAGAGAAAAATTGATTAAGAAATTACCATATTTTTTATTGCTGTTCATGATTTTTATTTTTCCAAAATTGTTTTTTTTTTTTTTTTTTTTTTTTTTTTCTGTGTTCATGCAGAATGGTTTTATTTGTTTCAGTTCTTACTGCACTGTTTTTTTCCAAAACCAACTCCTATGTTCTTTCCAAATACAATTCCTTAGGGTTTGGTGACTAGTGCTGTAATTCTGTTGGTCTGCTAGAGAAAGGCTACTACCTAAAGATTCGCTTGAGTATGGGTTGTGCTTGGAAAAGGCATGGTTGTTCAAATCCTTGAAGTATTCTGATTGAAATTTGAAAATAAACCTATTTTGCAAGAAATGAGTCATGGATTTCGATGAAAGTCAGTAGGAAAAGAAACAAAAATAAATTAACGAAAAGGAAAGAAAAACAAATATTTCCTGAAGATAAATTAATCAATCTCTTAAGAGTCGAAAGCTCATAGCACATCTGCTGTGATTAGGTTTGTTTAAATCAAATTTAGTTTTTCCTCATCTTTCTCTTCTCTCTTTCACCATTACTCATATGTAGAAGTATTGAAATGTATTGTCGAAAGCCATTTTAATATTGTTCAGATGAAATACATGCATGTAGATATGCATTATATAATTAAAGATTGTAGATTTTTACTTTTAAAAAGAAAAAAGATGCTAATTTTCATCAGTTACGGTGTATGCAATTAGAACTGCTGAGAATTTCATTTTTTTTAAAATGATATGAAATATTGCCTTGTAATTAAAAGAAAATAATTTATCATTTTTAAAATACACATTTAAAGAATAATTCTATATTTAGCTATTTCATTTTTTCTTCTTCTCATGGCTAAACCATTTTTGAGTGATAAAAACACATTACATTAAGTGTATGGCTGTGTGCCACATGCTTTCTTGTAAAGTATAAATCAATATTACAGTTTGACAATTGATGTTCTGTTATTACCTCCCTTTACATCAGGCTGGGCCCCAAATAGATTCTTGAGATAATTGATGCTGGTACCGTCTTTGAAAAATGTAGATTGCTAATTTGTTGAATTCTTATTCTAGCCATCCATTTTAGTTACTTAAGATGTTGGTTGTGCGTTATACAGGGTGTTCCAAAAGTCGCATTACCATTGGTAACCTTGTAAATTTTATATTTATTTACCAAATGGAATTGTGTTTCTGTATGTGACAATATATTAAAAAATTTTATTGGTTGACTTATGGAAGATGTCATACAAATTTTTCCAGGTTGCTATTTTGAGAGTGTATGTTTTTTGCCAATTGTTGCATGACTTTTGGAACACCCTGTATAAATCTATCTTTGAGATTTAGCCAATAAATTTTATACTGGAAATCTGTGTTGTCCCTTCAGGACGTTGGTGATCATGGCTCTCTACAATTTTTTATCCTTTGTAACACTTAGTAAATTTTGTTATCTCTCCTAATCCCTGTTCTGCCGTCCATTTACACAAGCTCATTATGTAGGTTATGCACTGTTTTCCTCTGTCCCTCTTCAATATGTCCTGTGAGTATCAAATTTTTCAAGCCCTCTTTCCTCATGTACCCTAAAAATTTCAACTGCCTCTTTCTGATGTTAACTATAAGTGTCCTTTTTGTTGCCATTTTCTCTCATGTTCAGTCCATGGCATTTTCATCATCTTTCTATAGAACCATATTCCTGCTGCTTCAAGTCCCTTCTTTATCTGTGAGGAGATTGTCGAATTTTTAAAAAAAAAAAGTAATAATAATAATATTGTTTAGAATTTTATTTTCTTTAGAAGTGACTTGGTAGCATCATGTTTTGTTAAAAAAAAAATTTACACTTGAGATATTGCATCTGAAAAGTTCTATTTTTAAATTTATAAATAAATTAGAATTTTTATAAAAATAATTATTGATTCATCTTATTTTGTCTTCCTAAAGAATATAATTATTGATTATAACTTATTAATTAAAAATCTTGTTTTACCTATTAATACTTTTTTGACTCTCAGATGGTTATTCCTTGTTTATGAATAAACCGTGTGGATTGAAAAGAAAGAATAAGCCTCTGGTGATATGTAAACTTGCTTTTCTTGTCCTCAGGAGTTTGCTATATATTTGCCTTTGTAGTGTAATTAACAAGGCAGCTATGGAAAGGATGGCTCCCAGTGATCTTCTATTTGTCATGTCCCCTTCATGACATTGGCGATCATGACTCTGCAATTTTTCTGTCCACTGTTGCTCTTAATAACTTTCTTTTACTATTTCTCCTAAACCCTGCTCCAGCATCCATTCACTCAAGCCCACCAGGTAGGTTATGCATTGCTTTCCTCTGTCTCTCTTACCTTCAATCTGCCCTGTGAATATCAAATTTTCTGAGCCCTTTTTCCTCATTATGTGCCCAGAAATTCCAATTATCTCTTTCTGATGTTAAGTAGAAGTGTCCTTTTTGTTTCCATTTTTTCTAGAACTTTGTTGCTGCTCACATGTTCAGTCCATGGTATTCTCAGCTGTAACAGAATTGGGTCAGCCTGATAAGACTCAAAGTTGGTTGTATGTGGTGCTGTTGAACCACATTTCTATTTCTTTAACATTCTTCTCTATCTGTGAGGAGATTGTCCAGCATTTACTGTAATATAGGAGAGCTGATATATGACATAACAGTTCAGTATTCTTTTCTTTGTTCTAACAATATTCTTCTGTTTTCTAATACTATACTTAGCTTTTGGAAGGCATCTTTTGCTAGAATGCAAATTTGAGTCACACCATAGATTTGTTCTTTATTTCTATACATTTTTAATAACAATCATAATTTCCCCTGAGAATAGTGATAAAAAGTAACTGAAATACTAGGGAAAAATCATAAGAATTGACAATGCTTTATGTAAGAATTTAGAATGTTGTTCCAGCCATATGGTTAACTTCATATCATTGGTTGTACACTTCTTGCTTTGTTGTTAAGTTAAACTTTCATATTAACCTTTTTGTTTTCTGAAATCTTATAATTTTAAAAATGTTTTGGTTTTTATTTACATGGAATCTAAAAATAAATATTATTCTTACTCGAGGAAACAAACACACGCACATACACACACACACACATATATATATATATATATATATATATATATATATATATAAAGATAGAGAGACCATCACAGAAAAAAATAGTTCTAATTTAAAATTTGCATTTAGCTGAAAAACTTAATAAATTTTATAATTGTTACTTTAAAAAATACTGTAATTATTAATTTTAAATAGTTATTTATTTTTTAAATATTAGAGTAAACTTGGCCATTTGGAATATATTCGTTATATGGCCTTGATGAAAGCTATCAGAAGGGACTCTACTGTACATGCAGGAAAACTCTCCTCTGGGTTTATTCAGTTGGCAATAAGATGTTACAGAGTGAGCTTGTGTACTGTGTGATAGTTGCATTTATAATGATCAAGTATGTAGATTCTTGCAGGATTTTGGATAACTCACTGCATCTTTCAAGTCTGTCAATCTCCTGACAATTTAGATTTGCCTCCATGCAATATCTAGCTTTTAGGACTCCATGGAAGAGGTTAAAGAGAATGTGATGAGACAGGTGATGATAATGATGATCCATCCCAAAAGAAAAGTGTGTAGATTATTTTGAAAAGCAGAAAGGATACTTGGAATTGGATATGTGAATAAGGCACCAAGAGGATTTTGTCCTGAGGTGAACTAAGATACCATTGTCCGAGGTAGGGTTTTTTTTTTTTTTTTTTTTTTTTGTATATTGTTGGATACTTTTCGGACAAAACTTATTTCTTTTTAATGATCTTTTCCAAGCATTTTTATGCTAACTACTGTGCCATCAACTCTTTTTTTTTTTTTCTTTTTCTTTTTCTTTTAAATCACAGCTCACGTAATTTAACAGAAATTACATCATTTTCACTTTGGGATATTTAACATGTTTTTATATTTATTTATTTTTTTTTTTTTTGACTCTAAAATGCCTGATGTACTTCTGTTTCAGTTTGTTATCAGTTAAGACTTTCATGTAGCACTATTATTATCCCAGAATGCAGTGTCAGACATCTAAGAATTGGCTTGTTCTGAAATATAGCTCCAATGAGTGCTTCCTATTGGGAGATTTTAAGAGAATTAAGATAATCCTCTTTGTTTCAAAGCAGTAAATTATACCCTTCTCTCTAGTCATTGTTAGTAAGCTTTTAACTTTACTCTTCTCATGTATTTCAAATGCAAGAAAATAGCATTAATATATAGAAATTGAACTTTGAGATGGGTATTGATTTTTTTTTTTTTTTTTTTTTTTCTGCTTCAACCACAAAGTAAATGATTGCCAAAATCTGTATCATGTCTAATAATGAGAAGTTTAACTTTTTCTGTTTATTTCTCTGTACATGCAAATCAGATATATAAAATTAATTTATTCTTGCCTTGATTTGAACTTATGATTTGTGGGTGAGCAAGTAGGTAACATATCCACTATGTCAGTATTCTTCAACTTGAATAGCATAGTAAAATTAATTTGAAAATACCAAGTTAGGCAGAGGGTTACACTACCCTTGGCAAATGGTTGAAGAGTGCTACATCGATTTTGGGCAGGCTGCTGAAGAGTGTTATAGCGATGCTGGTCAGAAATGTCAATCCATTCATTTATAATCTTGTAATTTTTTATGGGTACTATGTGAGTATAATGATGATCTGAACAGATGTTTATACTTCATTAAAACAATTACCAAAATATTAATAATATTAACAGTAATCATTCTTGTGCATTCTAGCTAATGACTATGTAAATATTCTTTTGAAGTTGAAAGCAGATAAAAATTGACTTTGTATTAGCATAATAATTGAAATGGCAATTTGAAAAGTGAGTGTTTGTGGGTGAATATGGATTACTGCTTAGCAGGTTTGTTAGAAACAGTAATTTATTGATGAAAGTGCAGGAATGAAAGAAGATGCCATTGTCTAGGCAGATGCTGGAGTTAATTGTTAGCCATGGCAGCTGTTTTCCTCTTATTTTCTTTTGACCAGTGTGTTTGGTTATTTTATAAAAAGAAAAAAGGAAAATTATTTCCTGAAATTTTTATTGATAATTGCCCCAAAAGTTTAAAAGTGATCTTTTTATAAAAATTTCAAAGAAAGATCATTTAGTATTAATCAAATGAAAGGGAGGGTTAATTGACAACCATAAGGAAAATCTTCAAGACTGTCTTTGATTCTGTTTATATTGGATATTAGGATAGTTGCTAAGTGTATTATGTCTTATAATGCATTCCTATTTAGATCAGTCTTTTCAGGATCTGTCCTCTCTATCATGAACTTTATTTATGCATTGTTATGGTAATTTTTTGATAAGATTAATGAGAGCTGTCTTGAATAATAGCAAAAAGTCCAGTAAAGTAGATAAGTTATTTATTTTTTTTTTTTTTTCAATATTTGTTTTTTTAAACAGTTTTCCTTTATACCACCTCCATACTGCCTCAATAAATATTTAGAAAATTCATCCATATAAATTAATTTTGAAAGTTAAAATACTCAAAATGCTAACTAAAAATGAATATTATAAGGTCTTCATGTTTTAAAATTTTAACACCCCCACACATTTTTAACTAAAGTTTTTTTAAAAAATAAAACAGCCCATCTCATAATTTCATACAAAATTATGGGCTTTAGTCTTTAAAAAAAAAAAAAATTATTTTACCTAACAATTACAAACTAAATCATGGGGTTTTAGTGTTTAAAAATTTATCCCATCTCACAATTTTATACTAAATCAGGGTTTTAATTTTAAAAAAAATTGTCCTATCTCATATTTTCAAACTAAATCAAGTATGTTGATGCTTAAAAATTTACCCTGGCTTCTATTTTCAAACTAAATCAAGAGTTTTAGTATTTAAAAATGTATCCCATCTCATATTTTAAAACTAAATCATAGCTATTAACCTTTAAAAAAAAATTTCTTACTTCATATTTTCACACTAAAAACAAAGGTTTTGTTGTTTAAAAATTATTGGGTAACATTTTTTTTTATATCAAAATTCTTGATTTAGTTTAAAAAATATAAGGTGGAGAAAAGTTTTTAACCATAAAACCATTGATTTAATTTAAAATAACAATATTTAGAGTATTTTAACCTTTAGAATTTTAGATCAATCAGTTTTTAATATTATTGAGTTGGCATAAAAGAGCAATCCCTGTTTTTTTTTTTTTGCTTCCACTTCATCATATATATTAAAAATAAAAGTTGTTATACTGCGTGTGTGTAAGATTATATATATATATATATATATATATATATATATAATAATCGACTCTCCCGTCGAGACTCGACGTATGAGGGTCAAGCAGATCAGTTTCCAGGAAACCGACAGCCTGATACTGGCACATGAGATTTGATTATAGTGGTGAAGGCTTCGTGCAGGACCATCCACACTTTTTGAAGGGACGAATACAGAGACCTGGTGCACCGAATGCCACAAGGTTCCCAAACAACCCTCCGCAGGTTTTGAATTCAGAGTTGTCCTTCCCGTAGACCAGTTGCCATCCAAGGCTATAGAACCCAGTCTGTCCTGCTATTTTACCTATATATATATATATATATATATATATATACACGCACACTAGGTTGGCCAGAAAGTCCTAACTTATCTAGGAAGTGGAAAGAAAACAACAAATCTTGATCTCTGTCTGGAATTTCCAAGGAGTATTGCATTTAGAGCTCGTTTCACATGGCCATGCCATCAACTCTAAACTATATTGCTAGCAGCTAGACTGTGTACAATAAACGAAAGGAGTATCCTGCTTTGGTCAATCAAGGTTGGGCTTTGTTTCAGCATAACAATGCAAGGCCACACACTGCCAGGTTGACTCGGGAGAAGTTCAAACAAATGGATGGTGTTGAGATTCTTCCACATCCACCATTCAGTCCCAATGCTGCTCTGAGTGACCATAGCCTATTCCACTCAATGGCACACTTTCTCTATGACCAGTGATTCAACACTTTTGATGTGAAGGAAGCTTGTTTACAGTTTTTTGATTCAAAGCCAGTGGACTGGTATCTGTGACAGATTTGGATGCTGGCTGATTATCAAGAATGATGGACTTTATTTTGAAGAATAAATGTTGGTGTTGCTCCATAAAATTTTGTTTTCTTTCCACTTCCTAAGTGAGTTAGGACTTTCTGGCCAACCTAATAACTAAATAAATATATTGCATGTATTTTGGCAGCATGTTTTCATTAAGACATGTCTCATTGAATAATTTAGACAAGTTTTGTCTACCTATTTTCAAGAGGGTCCTCTCATATAAGTAAACAAGGATCTGTGGGTGGTGTATTGGAGAGCCAGGTTTATTACATTCACTTATGCACAAATATCCTTGGGAAATGAATCAATTTCTTCTTATCCCAGTTATAAGTTAAATATTAGGGTAGACTGGGCTCTGAAGCTTTGATTGACAACCAGCCTAAGACAATTCTGAATTAAAAACCTGACAAGGTCTATTTGGAAAGCTTGTGGCACACTGTGCATCAATTCTCTTTATTTAGTTCTTTAGAAAAGTGTGGTTGGTCCTTCACAAACCATCGCCACTATAATTAGATCATAATTGTGGGATAGTCAAACTGTTTACTTCTAAAAACTGAACTATTGGATCCTCATTTGTCAAAGATGATGGAGAGTTCATCATGTATGCACTTATAAATTTTACCCACATATTGTGAATTGAAATGCAATTGACAATAAAATCATGGGGGTTTAATTTTTCCTTTTGATCAAATTCACTGTTTTTTATATATATATATATATATATATATATATATATATATATATATATCTTTTATATGTAATCTTTTAATGTATTTAATAAGTCCTACCAGTGATATAATGAGTAATGTTAACAGTTAATAAAGAACTTTTTGTTTTCTGTGTTTAATGGGAACACTATTAAATTACTTTGAAAGTAACTGTCAATAAAAAACAAAAAACCCACCAGAACATTTATTAAGTAAAACTGTATATAGATTTTGAAATGAAAATAAGAGTTCAGTTGCACAACTTATGAGTTAAGAATTCCCTATTCACAGGAGTAATAATTTGTAAGCTTTTATATAGTACTTGTATTCTGACATCTGGTAGGAAATAAGTTACAATTAGAAGTTATGTTATTCTCAACATCTACTTATAGATGGCTTTTTTTTTTATTTGGGTTAGAGCTGAGAGAATTTTTCAACAACTTCCTGCTTGCAACAGATCCTAGGCATTTCCTGAAAGGAGTTTGGGTAAACCAAAATGTCCTGGACTGTATCAACATGCCAAACATGTATACTCTCTTTGCACAGTAACAACTGCACTGACTTAGCTACATCCGCTACAGGCAGGATAGATGCATCCCGAGACGCATCCTGTATGGTTAGCTTGCTATGAACTTTCAGCTTGTTGCAATATAAAAATGTCTGTAAATGTGGCTTGAAGTCTGCTGATATCAGCATAATAAAGATCAGGCTTAAGCCAGCTACTGGTAACATGTAACCCAGTATAATCTGCTGATGGACAGGTGGTTGGCATCCAAACCAGTTCTCCCACAAGCTTTTCTGTTGGTTAGGAGCATGACATATCATCTCCATAGGATGAAAGACAAGACCTGTCAAAGGATGGAGAAGCTTCTTGTAGGAGCCAGTGGTCAACAAACACACACACACATATATATATATATATATATATATATATATATATATATATGTAATATGTGTGTGTGTGTATTGCACATTGAGGTCACCACCTAACAGTGACAGTCTTTCATGCTTATCACAATTGTCAGATCATGTGTATTGTGTTTTGGCTTGACTATATGCATTGGCCAGTGATACATTACAAATTTAAAATCTGGTATAAACACTTGCATCACAGGATTTTACCATTTTGTCATTGAATTACCCATAATTGTGATAGTAATATAAAGAAAAGTATAATTGTAATTGCTAAACTGTATTATTGATAGCATTTATTGAAAATATAAAGAAAATGTGAAATTTGTTTAAATATTTTCATGGTATTGATTTCATTATTTTGTAAAAAAAAAAAAAAAATAATAAAATATAATTATAGTAACTATGTAACATTTATCTGAATATTACCCACAGTGACAAAAGTATATACCTAGCATTAAAACACTGGCGTGTGTACATATAATAAGCAACACTGTTATTTACCTTGTAGATTCTCCTGTGACATATAGGGCCATGGCCTCACTACATTAAGTATTGCTGTTTGTGGTTTCTATAGCAAGAAATTTTTTAGTCCCATGTCCAACCAGTTTTGAATTCAGTTTTCCATCTCTTAGACTAGTTGCCAGCCAAAGTTAGAGAACCCAGTCTACTCTGCTTTAGTTGTGGGGAGAAGAGATGGATACATACCCTTAGAAAGGGTGTGTGTGAAAAGTGGATACTATGGCTTCAGCTTGACTTTGAACTTGACATGCCACTCTCACTTTCTGTGTTGATAGTCACTATTCTACATGCACATTCTCAGCACTCAAGAATCTTTATAAAAAATGTAAGTCAAAGTTTAAAGGCAGTTATATCATTGGCAACACACTAGTTTAATGTAAGAAAAAATATTCAACATTTGTTGCTTGGAATAGAGTTGATTAATGGTAATTTTCTCAGGTCAGAAACTTATGGGCTTGATCTTAGATTTAGACTTCTATAGAAATGGCAGATTGTTCACAGAAACCATTAATTGGTCTTTCTCTTTTCCTTTTTTTTAAATCTTTTTTTTTTTTTATTTTTATTTTTTTAATTTTTTTTAATTTTTTTTTAAAGCATATGATATTTGTGTATCACATTTTCAAGAGATGCAAGAAAAATTGTCCAAGTTAGAAAACAAAACTTATGTAAACATTGTTTATAGGCTTAACCCTTTAGCATTAAATACACTCGAACCCCTACCTGCCATACATATTGGCTCTCAGTCTCACTATGTGTGGTCAAAGTTTTATTGTTCCTTCATTATTTTTTTTAATTGGTTTCACTCCAAGCAAGGCAGTAAAGTCACTAAGATACAAGGGGTTACTAGGTGTGGAAGAAGTAAGAACCGAAACATTAATGATGAGCAGGAATAGAAAAGAGTAATCAGGAGTGTAGATAGCGATTGACATTGCATTTAAAATTTTGAAGATTTTTGTGATGTTGTCATATATCATAACAGAGTATACATAGGGTGGGTTATGGCAAGTTGAACATTGAGAGTCTATATTTACAGGTTTGGTTTAGACAGGTTGAATCTTAAAGGGCTAAACTGCCTATGAGGAAGTTTATCTTTAAATTCTGTTTTTGAATATTTTTTTCAATCTTTTGTTTAAATGATAGATATGTTTAACTTTGGTGTTCTTTTAGATGTTACTTTTTTTTTTAATTTAGCCAAGAAATAAGACAGGTGATATTTTTAAGTAAATAATGCTAATCTCTATTAAAGATTAAACTTAGAAATCATATTATTCAATTAGTATTCATAAAATTCTTTAAATTAAAAGCAAGAAAACCCCCCCAAAACGTTGCTCTTTTGTTTTGACTGAGCTTTTTACATCTGTTTTTACTGCAGATAAACAAGAATTATGTTTGACATATATACTTATGTATAAATCAACTTCATGTATAGTGCAACCCCTAAAATTTTTTGCATGGATTTTAACCTCTCTAGAAAAAATTACCTGTGTATAGTGCAATTTGTCACCAAAAATGCATGATTTTTAACCTCTTCAAAAAAAATTTAACTATGTATAGTATAATCCCCTATATTTTGTGTAAAAAAAAAAAAAAAAAATCTTGCACTAAGTATATATGGTAAGCATTGACAT
This sequence comes from Acanthosepion pharaonis, assembly GCA_903632075.3. Taxonomy (NCBI): domain Eukaryota; kingdom Metazoa; phylum Mollusca; class Cephalopoda; order Sepiida; family Sepiidae; genus Acanthosepion; species Acanthosepion pharaonis. The sequence continues at coordinate 561,118 of CAHIKZ030001547.1, forward strand.
AGTAGCATTCTGATAGTGAAATGTAATTATTTTCATCAGCTTTCGCTGAATATTTTGCTTATATTGTATTCACTTACAGCTAATTCTCTTCTCTATTCTTGTTTCATGAAATGTGTTACTATTTAACTATGCTGTTCTTTAAGATGTGGGACATTTCATTTAAATAATTTCTTTTTGTTTTGTAATACTTTTATGTTGTCTGTATGTAAGACATGTTTTGTACTTTACAGCATTTAACTCACTTTGAATTGAGAGTTTGTTCTAACATTGTTTTTGCAGAAAATGGTGACTATATTAAAAACTAACCCCCCAAAAAAAAACAAACAAACCTGAATCCTGAATTTCAAATATGGGATAAACATTTTGAAATTAATTTTGTAAACAAGCCATTCACAGTAGTATTTACTTTATTAGATTATGTATTGCCAACTATTACAAATTTTTGACTAGTACTTCTTTTGTCTTAATTCTTTTTTTTCTTTTATGTGCTATATCTCTTTAAGGCCTTGGCAATCATGACTCTTTGCAAATCTTTGTAGTTCTTAGAAATGTTTGCCTTTTTTGCTGTACTTCCCAAACCCTGTTTTGCCATTCATTTGCACAAGCTTGTTAGGTAGGTGTTTCCCTCTGTCTCTCTTGCTTTCAGTAATATTCTGTGAGTGTTGAATTCTCCAAGCTCTCTTTCCTCGTTATGTGTCTCAGAAATTTCAACCTCTTTCTGATTCTAAGTATATGTATCTTTTTTGTTTCCATTTTTCTTTAAACCTTCTTTATTGCTCACATCCTCCATCCATGGTATTCTCAGTTTTCTTATGTAGATCCACATCTTTTACTACAAGTCTTCTCTTCATCTATGAGAAAATCATCCAGCATTCATTGCAGTATAAAACATTGATATTACAAAGCAGTTCAGCACTTATTTTTTTTTTTTTCTAATGACATTTTTTGCAATTTTTTTTTTTTTTTTTATTTTTATTTTTTTAAAATCCATTGAGCTAAGGCTGTAAGGAAACAGCATGCATTGTAAATAAAGGATAGTCTCTTGGTCGATTTCAATCCACCCTTTATTCTTGTTTTACTTTGATATAACTACTTAATTAAAAACTGAATTAGTGAAAAATACTGCTTCTTAGTTTGTATCATTTTCTTTCAACAATGTGTATAATTAATGTACTTGTATTATAAAAACTGTGGATCTGGGAGTTGATTATACATGTGTTAATGTCATCTAGTGGTTGTGAATCGGGTAGTGAAGCATCAATTAAGCTGAAACAAACAATAACTAACACTACATGGACAAAATAATACAATCAATAGATATCCCATGTCACTTAATCAATAAACCCCTGATGATGACCAGGAGGTACTTAGTTGAAATGTTCTCTATAATAACATCTAAATCAAACAAGATGAGATTAATAGTTCAAAATAATGCAAGTATATTAACAATTACTAATCTCTAAAGTGAAATACTAAAAAAATGCCATAAGCATAGATTTTGTACATTTATACAGGTGTCATCTGCAATAGTTATGTTGGTGGGATTTTTTCAACTTACAAAATAATCATGTCAGTTTAAATAAACATTATATTGGGAATTCTTATTGAAGTTTAATAAGTATGGAACAAAATAATTATGCTGCAGAGTATGGGGTTGAGAGAATTGAAGCAAATGATACAATCAGATATTTTGGCCACACAACAGTAAGGAATTAAAATTAAAACATAATAAAATTTTTTTCACATGCTTGTTGATAATCAAAATGAAATAAATATAAATTATGAATATTTAATACATGAATTGAAGATGTGTTAACATTCATAATTTTTTTTATATTGATTTAGTTCCAAATTATCTAACATTTCTTTATATAACTTATTCTATATGTCTTAAATTTTTGGTAAATTTTTTAATGTTTGATAAATGCTTTGAATTAGTAGATATCTAATGATATGATAAAGTATAAAAAGTTATTTCTTATACATTCTAAATGCAGATTTCTGACTTTGTTGTTTTCATAATCCTGAAATCATAAATCTACCATTGATAACCTGTTAGTACTTTTAACTTAAGGACATTTTTGAGTGTAGAACAGTAATTTACCATTGTCTAATTCTAAGAAGGCAGTGTTCCTTATTAAATGTTTTATCTGCTATGATTGTCAAATAAAAAATGTTTTTCCTCTTTTTGATTAGAATTTGCACAAAAGTGAACTCTTTTTCCTAGAGTTATTCAGTGTTCCAAGAATTAGGACGTCTGATGATCCTTTCCAAAACAAAAACTCTGATCTGGAACTTGAATCAAAGTATTCATGGCACACACTGAATTCGTCATAAAACTTTAGAATATAGAATTTATAAATTCTAAACACTTTCAAATACCTTGGTGTATGAATCGGGTATAGCAAATTTAGTATAGGAGATAAAGAAATTGAATACAGGATATGTTGTGCTAGGAGTACTTTATTCTAACACTGTAAGGTCTTACAAAAATAAAATATTAATCGAGAAACAAGTTATGACCTTAAATAGCCTTGTCAGATCTAGACTCTAATATGGATATCATTCATGGTGTCCAACTTGCTCAGAAATGCCTAAAATCTCATTTGTATACAACTGTTTTTTTTTTTTTTTTTTTTTTTTTTTTCAGATCAATGATTAAAAATGGCTTCAAGTGAATGAGTCCTCTAGGTTAGTGCTTCTCAGACCATCTGATATGGCAGACCAACATTTTTTTTTTCTCAATGTGTCACATACCTGTAATATTTTGTGGTAATATTAATTTATAATTTATATATAAATATATATATATATATATATATATATATATATATGTGCAAAGGGTGGAGATTTCCACATATTATTAAAAATAATTAATTTTTTCTCCTTTGTTTTTCGATGTTAAATATTCTTGATATGAGAGATCATCTTTTGTTTGTGTTAGTGACCCAAATGTTTTTCTTGAACTGGCAGTGAAAAGTTTTGCGTGAAGGGTTATAAAATTAAGATTGGTCCGAGAAATGATGTAGTTGTCGGCATTCTTATCTTTTAATGACCCCTGTGTGTTCTTAGATCAACTTCTATTTTTGTGTGTTTCTGTCAGCATGCGTGTATATATGTGAATATTCCCAGACAACAAAACTTTTTGTATCACAACACATCTTCAAATGTAACCAGAGTAAATTTAAAATTATGCCAATATATCAAACAGACAATTATTCTTACCTACAAATACAAGAAAAAAACTTCATAAACAAATTTAAACCAGAACTAAATAGATCATAACCCCACACACAAAACCACACAACATGAACATATAATGGCCAAATACAATGATCAAACCACTCGCATGCATGCACGTATGCGGGTATCTGTGTAGTATGAAAATATATATATATATATATATATATATATATATATATATAATATATATATATATATATATATATATATAGACAAAAGCAGGAGAACTACTCATGGACATGCACAAATGTGTTTACTAATTCCTCGTAGTGAGACAGTGTGTAGGTATATAGAGAGAATATACACATATATACATGTATGCTGACAGAAACGCATGAAAATGAAAAAAAATTAGCAAAATTATGGAAAATAAAGCATAATATTTTTTTAAAAAAACATCCACATTATAACCAAAAATGTTTACAGTTTCTCTCTTTTTTAATATACGCTTTTCTCTCATTGAAACTACTATAACCTCTTCCTTTTATTTATTTATTTATTTATTTATTTTATATATATATATATATATATATATATATATAATAAAGTTGATTGTTTTTTATCTTCCATTTATTTTGCAAAAACATAAAAAGTAATAAAAAAAAATAAGTTTCAAATGATTCCTTAGCATGGCCGCTTACCGGTAGCTGACGGTTCATATACCAGTGCCAGTCCGCAGACCACCACTTTTAGTAGCACTATTCTAGGTCTTAGAGAAAAAGTATTTTTCATCTGATCCTTTAGATCCATGTTTCCCAAAGTACAGCAATTTGATTTTTAAGCAGGGCAATTCGAGAAGTTATTAACAGTGAATTTTTTTTCTTGTGAGTTAATGCATTTGGTGCATATACAGTATGCATAAATAAAAATATTTGTGTATGTATGTATAATTACATATGTACTGTATATAATATATATATATATAAAATTTTTATAAATATTGTAAAATTCTAAAATTAAATGATAATACTATTGCTTATATGCAATCATAAGTTCTTAAGGAAAGTTAGGTTAATGGGCTTTTAGACTTCCTCCACATGAATAAAAGTTCACTTTTTGAATAATAAGAATTATGTCACAGGGGGAGGGTCATCAGAATTTTAGAGATGCTTAGGTGGGGTATAGTCAAAAAAGGTTGGGAACCACGGCTTCAAATTGATACTACAAAATCATAAAGAACTTTATCATATAATAAAAATGCGACATCACTTAAACACTTTGAACAACAATAACAAAAAAAAAAAAATTGGGTAACATAACTAGAAGAGTGTGGTGGGGAGAATATAATCAAGATGTTAACTACCACACTACCAAAAAACAAAAGAAACAAAAAGGTTTGGATTGAAACTAGAAATAGAAAGAGCAATAATAGTGAACAGGGGAAATCTAATTTCATGAAAAACTGTTTTTCAAATAAATATTTTATAAATTTCAACCAATGGTGATGCTGTTTGATCAATGGATGCTGAATGTTTCGAGTATGAACTAAATAATCTTGCTTTTATTGTTGTTACCATGACATTTTGGCCACTTTATTCTACAGCCTTCTTCAGATGTATAATCTGTATGAAAAGAGTTTTTTTATTTATTTTTTTTCTTTTTTTATTCTTAAACCAGAAAATGGTGGCTAACAAAAATAAGAAATATTGGTATGTTCAGAGAAAACCCAGTCAAGAATTGGTTGTTCAGCCTTGCTGTGACTTAGCAACTAATCAAACCGGACATTACTATACTTATGTGAACAGATGCATTTCTCTGGGTTTACATGAGATGTCATTGAGTGAGCTTGTGTAATTGTTGCATTCACAATGATGCCATGTTCTATTTTGGCAAAGCATCATATTCTCCAGGTCTATCAATCTGTTCTACAGTCCAGGTTTAAGGCACTGTGACATTTGGTTTTTCCTAAAGCTAATATCACCATTGAAACAAAATTAGTGTGCAACAAAGCAGCTGATAGTGACCTCAAAAGATACTGTAGATTGGTATGAATAGGGGAAGGAATGCTATAAGTGTCTGGACTTCCAAGAGTGCTTTGAAGAAGTTGCTATTGCTTCCTTAAAAATATTGAATGGCTGGATACTTTCCGGACAGACCCCGTATGCAAAACAACCCTTTATTCCAAACAATGCATTCTGTATAGGGGGAATTTATTCTTAGTAACCTTCTAATACATAATTTTTTTTTTTTGTGTATATGTGGGGATACTCTCTATACGTCAACATAATCACAAAAAGTGACAATAGTTTGCTATTAACTTGTTTCTTCTTTTTCTATGTGCCATGTCCCTTCAGGAAATTAGCAATCATGGCTCTCCACTGTTTACTGTCCTTTGTAGCTCTTAATAAATTTATTTTTGTTATCTTTTCTAAACCCTGCTCTGCCCCACATTTATTCAAGCTTGCTAGATAGGTTATGTGTTGTTTTTGATTTCCTCTGTTCCTCTTGCTTTCAATCAGTACTGTGAGTATCAAATTTTCCAAGCCTTCTTTCCCCATTATGTGCCCTAGAAATTTCAACTATCTCTTTCTGATAAGTATAAGATTCCTTTTTGTTTCCCTTTTTTCTAAAACTTTGTCATATGTTTGGTTCATGGTATTCTCAGCATCCTTCTGTAGAACATTTCTGTTTCTTCAGGTGTTTTCTTCATCTGTGAAAAGATTGTCCAGCAATCACTGCCATCTAGGTGGACTGATATTACATAACAGTTCAGTACTTTTTTTTTTTTTTTTTTTTTTTTGTTTCTAATGAAATTTTTCTGTTTCTTTATAATTTGCTTAATTTTTGGAAGGTATCTTTCGCTATCCCAATATGTCTTTGCATTTCAGTATCACACTTTCTGTTCTTTGTTAAAACATTTCCCAAATATTTAAATTGTTGTACTTGTTAGAATTTGGCATTTCCAATTTGTAGACATTGTTTACTCACTACTATTTTTATATTTCCTGTTTAGAATAATTTTTATATTGAGATTAGCTAAATCTCTATCAAATTCATTTGTTTGTAGATAATACAAAAACCAGGTACATATATTACCTACAAACTTCATATATTTCCTGTATATGAATGATGTCATAAAAATGCAGGATTTTTATTTAAAAAAAAAAAAGTTTATTTACTTGAACTGATAATAATCACCCTCCCAAAGAAAAACATTTCCTAGGTTTTATACATGAAACTGAGATATTTAGCAAGTTAATGTTTACTTAGATGCTGTTGACAACCAGTATTTGTGCTTCATCTAACTCAATAAAACTAATGCAAAATGTAAATATGATGTCTGTGTTCTTATGTCATCAAACAGCATATTTTTTTTCAGTTTTATATCTCTCTCTCTCTCTCTATATATATATATATATATATATATATATATATATATATATATATAAAGATGAAAAACTAGAGAATAATATTTTTATATATTATTAGACCAATAGACAAAATAGAGCCACAATATAAAACTAATTTTGTTTTCCACTATTAATGTAATTTTAGAACATTGCATACTTGTTTTAATAGCCAACTTTAATAATAACTAATAAAAACAACAACAATTTACATATACACACATTTATGTATAGTCTGGTAAGTCTGCCATGTTTATATCTGTCTGAATGTTTACTGTTTTACCTATGTATCTATGTGCCTTTCTAGCCATGGTTATATTGCTCTAACATGATATGCAGTGAAAATATGATATGCTTTTGAAAACTATTTCTAGGTATGTCCCTTTTGTTTTTTTTTTCAGTTGAAAAAACACATTAATTTGGAAAATCTTGCAAAATTCAAGTACTTCTTGGATTTTAATGAAACCTTCAGAACTTATTCACAAATGAATGAAATTATTTTAGAAATGTTTGTCTTTTTGAAAGTCATGGTATAAATATTTTTTTTTATATATATGTTACACCCCTCGAACTTCAAAAATTTATTTTTGCAACCTGAATTTTTTTTTATTAAATGCACAAGACTCTGAAGATTCTAAATCATCATTTTTTTTTAATTTTTTTTTTTACAAAACACAAAAAAAAAAAATTAATTAAAAAATTGTCCAAACTTTTACCTCAATTGTAAAAATACAAAACCCAATAAAACTAAGACAATATTTAATTAAAAAAGTTTTTTATGACATATAATGTTCTCTACTTTTTTAAAGATCATGAATTTGAAACCTTATTAAAATCTGACAACTGTTGATATTTTTAAAATAATTTTTTAATATTCCAAAATTGTCTCCAACGAAAGTATGGATGCACAGCTTTGAAATAATGTCACAATAGGTAGACTTGTTTCTCTTGATAGAAGCAAGTTCTTTTTACTTCAGAAATTTTTCCTCAAACGTAAGGTTAAAAAAATTTGAAAGTGAATTTTTCTTTTTAAATTTACTAACCATGTTCACTTAAAATTAGAACGAATTACATCACTTCTGCACTACCGTACGATAAATTCCCTTGATGTAAGTTGTCAATATATTGACATGTACATCAATTAACACCTCTCAATCACGCACCTAGGCAAGCACCATGGTTGGAAATATCTCTATTAAAAAAATTTCTGCTAAAAAAGTAAGTAATGTTTCTTTCAAATTACATTAAGTATACTTTAATCATTCTAAATTTCCTAAGATAACAAAAGAAAAAGATGTAACTGAATTTTACATGATTTTTTTAACTGATTTTGATTTTTGTTTACAAACTCTGGCAGAAATGCCCGTTAAGATCGAATTTACGAAATTTCTTTTGATTCGAGAAAAACAAGATTTTTAAATAAAATTTTTAACATTTATAGGAAGGATTAAAAAAAATCTGAAAAAATATTCAGAAAATACTTTGGTCTTCCCTCTTTAATACTAACAAACATTTACACGTTAAAATTTTTTTTATCAATTTGGGGACCCTTTTTTTCTCCAGGGTATACCATTTTTTTTTTTAGCGTTAAATGGGACATACCTATTTGAGACCAAGACAGTTTCCAGTATCAGATAGGCATCATTTAAGTCATTTTTAATGATATTGTCTCCAATGTTTGAACCACTCTGAAATGTGTTTCAAGTTGTCTGTGCATTCTCCGACCTAGATCTGTAATGTATTGATCTTCCCTGCTCAATATTGTACAGCTCAATAAGCGACCATTATCCAGCATGTTGCTGATACTGCTTTACTGACCTTGTCGAAATTAGGTCAGCCCTGTCTAACTACTGAATGATAAGTTTTAAGATTGGAGCTGACTTGGAACCAAGCCAGTTAAAATTGACAGCAATGTCAAGAAAGAAAAATTCATTTCTGAGATTCCTTTGTTATGTAATCAATTGGGCAGATGATTGTTTGATTCTTTCAAATACAACAAAACAGAATGGGAAGTATTTGTTATGACGGGTTGGTGAGAAAGACTAAATAACACAAGCCAGTATGAAATATCTACAAGGGGAGATCAATAAGTATATAGCCTGCTATGTAGTTATTAGCTGAATTTTGATCTGAATTTTTCACTGTTATTGATATTCACTACTGAGGAAGGAGATTATGTTGAAAAAAAATCAGTATTTGTTGTGTAAAATAAATGCTTTTCATCATTAGACTGTAAATTTATTGATCTGCAAATGCATGAAAATAGCTCAATAAATCTGACATTTGAATTTTGATCTGGACTTTTCACTGTATAATGTTCGATCTGTTCATCGCTGAATTATACTCAGAAATAATTATGCAGCATCCTCCATAGATTATCTTGACTTTCAGTTAATCTGTAGAATATTTATGAATGTTATTAAATTTAAAAATTTTGAAAACCTAACAATATTTTTACTTCTGTTTATAAATACTTGTTGCAAAGTAAAATCTTTATATTTACCTTGATAAAGTTTATCAGAGGATGAAACACATTGGTAAAGAAAATTTTTCCTATTTGTCTTTTATTTATATTGTCTTTTTTATAGATATATTTTTTTTTATAGCTGAATTTTTACATCTTTCTCTTGCAGAAGTAATGGATTTTTTTAACTTATTAATCTAGCAGATTTTATCACTTTAAATGTTATTTTACTGAATACCCATTGGTGATGCACTCTTTGGTTTTCTAGAGCATATCGGATCTAACAATGTTTTGTCCTGCAAGGTGTGTATGTGTCGTAGGTTCAAATCTTGTCAGAGAGCACATATTCAATAAGATTTCTTGAAAATTCAGGCCAGTAGACAAAAATAAATAAATATACTGTTTAAAATATATTTAGTAGGCCAATAAAAGAATTTGAAAAAGAAAATATTTATTTCTTATATATAATTAATCCAATTGACAAAATAGAAGCATGATGAGAATTTTAAAAATCTGAATTTTTGGACAGATAGGCATTTCAATGAAAAGTAAACCAAAGTTGGCCCTATCTACTATAGCCTGTAGAATATTTATGAACGTTCTTAAATTTAAAGATTTTGAAAACCTAACAATATTTTTACTTTTGTTTATAAATGCTTGTTGCAAAATAAAATCCTTACATTTGCCTTGATAAAGACCATCAGAGGACAAAACACATTGGTAAAGAAGTTTTCCTTTTATTTTTATTTACATTGTCTTTTTAATAGATATGTTTTATTTGTACCTGAATTTTTACGCACACAGGCCAATGAAAGAAATGTGAAAATAAAAATATTATTCTTTATTATGTAAGGCAAATTGACAAAATAGAAGCACAATGAAAATTTTTTAAAATTTCAACTTTCAAACACATTGTGCCTTTTCTTAATGAAAAGTTGGACCTCTCTACTAAAATACATACACACACACACACACACACACACACTGGTTAGTGCTTCATCATCACTATAGTTCTTTTAGTTCTTATTTAATGAATATTGTACTTGATATCTTTCAAATCAACTTATGTGGTCTATTTATTGAAAGCAACAACCAGAAAAAAATCAATTAGCGTATATATGTAAAATATTTCTAGTTTACCTGAGCACCATAGCTTGAGAATGTTTGCAATATAAAACTTTTAATGTAGGCTGGGGTTCAGCAGACATTTCTGGGTAGGAGCCAGTTTGGCATTGTTGCTTTTGGCCAATACAAACTCATAGCAAGACTATGGATATATATATATATATATATATATATATATATATATATATATATATATATATATATATATATAAACTTTAGATAATGTTAGATTTTTTTAATAATTTATTTTAAACCATATTAAATAATATTTTTCATTATGAATATGCATGAACTCTAATATTGTTCTTTTATTAGTTGTATTAACAAAATAAACAATAAATGATAGGTATTGCTACAGAAATACAAAAAGAAATTGAAAATGCATTTTAAATACTTGAAATATCTTGAGGATAAATTTCTGTTTTACATGAAAGATAATAACAAAGTTAATATGTTAAAAAAGATGGAAGATAATTTGACATAAGGATTTTAAGCATTTTTAAAACCACAAAGTTAAAACAAAATCACTTCTGCCCAGTTTGATTAGATAATTTGACTGATAATGACAAAGAAAAATTTAAAACTTTTAAAAAATCTTTTAAAAATTCAATATGACATATATTTTGAAGAAAAATAGTAAATTTAAAGATTAATTAACCAAATTTTGTATATATATATATATATATATATATATATATATATTACATTTTGCATAAAATATAATGAATAATACACTTTTTTTCAAGCAGGGTTTGTCCTCACTTGTCAACCTGTTCAAAGAGCAAACAGTAGTTCTCTAATGACCTTGTCACTATTTAACAAAAATGAAGATTTATTTCACAATTTTGGTCTTCTGTATTTGATTTGATTTATAGTATCATTTTTGTTAAATTTTGTTGATTTCATTAAGACTAAATTTTTGAAATGCTTACAAATATATTCTTTTATTTTAATGAAATCAATTTTTTATTTTTCATTTTTATTGTCTTAAAATTGTCATCAGTTCACAACCATTTGTAGCTAAAATGCAAAAAAAATTGAAGTTATGATCAAAATAGTTTAAATGAAAAGAAAATGATGAACTTAAAAGAAAAATTTGCTTTTATCCTTTATTTTATTTTTTTTATATACAAGACTTCAGAAATTTAAATACCAACAAAACAAGCTGGAAATAATTTTTATTTTGCAAAAAAAGCAAAATCTACAATTGTATTGTCTGAGTGAAGAGCATGAAGAAACTTTTCAGTAGAAGTGTTAGTAAAGGACATAATGCAGAATTTTATTTTTAACTTTTATTTTTAATCTTCCTTCTATACAATAAAAAAAAAATGAAATGTTTGCAAAATGAAAAAAACAAGATGCAAATTTTTTTTTTTTTTTTTTTTTTTTTTAAATCATTAATGCTTGAAAATGGCAGTAAACTTGATTTTTCAAAGACATTTTTATTTCATATCAACTTTTTCAGCAACATCCAAGATCTGTAAGAATTTAAAAGCTGTACTCTATAAATACAAGTCAATTTTTCACAAACAAATATACATGAGATTGTTTTTCCTGTGGAAACAAAAAGAAAAAATATACAGTATATTTTAAAATTGGGTATCACAACTCTCAACAAAAATAATTTTTCAGTGTTATTGAATTTTTTTCTTGTGATTTTAAACCATATTTTTTGTGTTCATGTTTGATATTAAATACTTTTTTTAACACCTTCAAGGACTTTTTCTTTTTATAAAAAGTAAAAATTAGAAACAGTCCAAATTCTCTAGTACAGATTAGTTGTGATTAAATAAAGTGAAGCTATAACTGATCTGAAAAAAAAATCTTCGACATAACTTAAAAAAAAATAAAGATTTAATTTAAAAATTCATAAATGAATAAATATTAAATTTCAACGAAATTTTGGATAATTCCCTGTTTTTTTTTTTTTTTTTTTTTTTTTTTTAAATTTTAAAAATTTGGAGTAGTGTTTTTGTGTGTTGAAAGTGTACATGATTTTGGCAGTACTTAATCAATGAATTGAAAACGAATTTTTTTTTCTTTTATTAATACAAATAAAAAATAAAATTCTGTCTCTTTCTGAGATGAGGTATTGTAACTATTTATACTACCCAAGGACACACAGCCCAATGGATAAGTGTCAGTTGAAGTAATCCAGAGTTATGAGTTCAATACCTGGATACATCAAGAGGTGGACAAAAGCTTGGAGAGTTGAGTTACTAAAGGGAAATAACTGAAACTATCTGGAAGAGGCATGACATGTGGAACTAGAACAATCTACCCTCATGGATGAAATAAAGGGTTCAGTTCAAAATTCCAATCATCTGAAGAAGCTCAGAGCATACAATGGCCAAAATGTCATGACAACAGATAAATAGGATAAAAAATTAAAATTATATGAAAACTTTTCTTTTTCTCTGATATAAAACTAATTCAATAGAAATGTTGGTTGGTTGAAAATGGACATATTCAGATCTGTGTGCTTCATCTTGGAAAATTTCTTCTGTAAACAATTTTCTGGCCCTGAAATTGTTGAACAAAAGTTTTTAAAGCAAAGTAGACTTTGTGTGGAAGGCTTTTTTAAAAGTCAATTCATTTTTCCTCTTTGTAGTAGTTTTTCAGCATGTCATTGGACTGCAGGTCTGTTGCTTCAAGATCTAGTGGAAGGGCTTCAATGATTCATAAACAAAAAAACTTTTTTTTTTAATTTATACATAATAATAATAATAATAATATTCAAGAAAAATATTATAGAAGTAATTATTTTAGAATAATAATTCTTTCTAGTTTGTGGGCCAAATAGATTTGGCTTGAAGACTAGTTTGCTTTGCTGGCTCTTGATACAGACTAAAATAAACTCTTGAGTATATGTATGTGTCACTGTGTTTAGAAAGTTTATACTTTAATGTTTAAGAAACCCTTGACTAAATTGACATCCTTCTCCTCTACTTAGAATAGAGGTTCACAAACTTTTTCCCCTTGCATAACCTTTCATTGGCCTGCCTCACTGTGTTGGCATACATGCTACTCAAGGTCAAATACAGTGAACTCTGGTGGGGGTCATAGGAGTTGTGAGATCAGGAAGAATACAGAAAGCAAATTGTTTTTTTTCTTTTGGTGGCTAGAGTTGGGGTAAGGATAGAAGGTTCATGAACTCATTGTAGATTCTCTGAGCTGGTCAGTCAATTTATACAATGTTTTGGCAGATTAATTCTACTGCTTTCTTCAGATGGACAATTCTTATGGAAAGGGATGGGAGAGTTATCATTTCATGATTTGCATTCTGTTAAACTTATTCTTTGTGTTACTTTCGTTTTTTTTTTGTCACATTTCAGCCAATCCATTCTAAATAAAATAGTTTTACTTTTTTTTATCTTTATTAACAAAAATGTTGCAAACTAAAAAGGATGGAAGCTAATATAATCGTTCAGTTCAGTCCCAGAAATGTGAGCCACACAAATAACATTTTCATAGCTGCAGAATGGATTAGGTAAACCATAGTAATAGCAATAGAAGCAACACGTGTTCATTTCACAGAATAAAAATGACTCTTTCTTTATACCTATGTTAATCTATATTTGTACAAGAAGATACTAGTATTAGAAGATACTAGATTTTTTTTTTTTTTTTCCTCAATCATTTCACTCCAAGTAGTAATGCAACTAAGATGCAAGGAGTTACTGGGAGTGAAAGAGGATGAGAAAACTTTCGTGGGGAGAAAGGACAATAAAAGAACAGGATTTTAGGAAGACAGAAAATGGTGATTGCTGTTGTATTTAAATTTTTAAGATTGTAAGTGTTAGGGAGCAAAAAAAATGGAAGACTTCTACAGGTGAGAAGTGCGAGAAAAGAAACTATTAGAATAGAACTTAGTTACATCTAGCTATTCCAACAGTAAAACAATGAGACCTAATTGCCAATCTAGTAGTATGCTTAAATTTTTGCAGTCAAGGTACCAAGGAGGAAAGCTCATTTGAACAATTGTTATGAAAATATTTATAGAAAAGACACAGGGAAGCTACATCATGGTAGTGGGGTAGCGACTGAAGTTGAGATGCCAGGTCAGGATCAATAATATTACAAATGCTTCTTTAGACTTTGTCAAGAATCTTGAGATATATAGTAGGAGCACCAGAGCAGATAAGGTAGCAGCCGTATTTAATGCATGGATGAATAGTAGATTTATAAATGTACAAGATTGCTTCTGACAAGAAAAATTGTCTGGCAAGACACAGTAAGTAAAAGCTTTAGTTGAAGTAATTCAGTGACTTGTGCCAAAGAGTTAAGTTCAATACCTGGCCACAGCAGAGGTTAATAAAAATTTGGAGATTTTGAATTACTAAAGGGAATTAATTGAAACTGAGATATCCAGAAAAGGCATGGCATGTTGAACTAGAACAATCTACACCCCAGTGAACTAAAAGACTTTGGTTTAAATGTAAATGTAAATAGTTACAATACTTCATCTTGGAAATGTACAGATTTTGAAGACATAGTGAACCAACTTTGCTAGTAGTAGACTTAGTTGGTACTAAGGGTAGAATCATGTGATCCCTTTGATCTTTATGCTCTTACCAATAAGATATCCTCAGATAGATCAGGTATCACTAAACTAAATAATTATTTGTACTTAGTTTACTTTTTTTTTAACTGAATACTTTTTAGGATTTTTAAAAATTGAATTTATCTTTTATTAGACATGTGTGCAAAAATTTCTAGAATTTTCAACTGAATAACAATTTTGTACTGTGTATGAGATTTTAGCAGACACTTAATAAATGATGATATCTCTTATTAGGAATAAAATATTGATATCTTATTTTCAGTTTTGTACTAAACTATTGAGGGTAATCCAGAAAATCTTGATTTACAACACATTAGAAATTTTTATCAAAACTAGATAAGCAGTTTCAGAAAAGGATCTTTCAATTTCCCTTTTCTGAATGAGAGTGATAACAAAGGTCACATCTCTGGTATTTTGGATAGAAATTCAAACCTCTTGGATTTCAGTTCAGTGTTTTCTTAATGAATATGTAGCAATGTAATATAGAAGAAAAAATATGGTATAAACAACTGTCATTATTCTTGGTTGTGAAAAATCTTGCAACATACTTTAACTAGAAAAAAAAGCTGTAAATAGAAATAAACAGTGAGTAGAGAAATGAAGGCAATAAAAATAGATATTCTGTATTGTTGTTTCATTGGAATTCAGAAGGCATCAAGGGATGTGAACAAACAACCACATTCATCTGGCTATATTAGATTAAAGACTTAACAATAAATACTCATTCATGTAGCTTTTGAGAAATATAGATTGTACAAAAATGTTTAAAGTAAGAAAAATGAAATGGCAGGTGGTATTGGTAAATTATGAAAAGAATTTGTTATTTATATGGTCACTACTTGAATATGAGCATTGTGGGAGGAAGTAAAGATTATTATTATTATTATTATTATTTATTTTTTTTATTTATTTTTTTTCAGGTGAGGAAACAAAATTACTCAAAATAGATGTTTGCTTGTGACTGAAAAAGGGTAATTTTTTTTATTTTTATGAATGTTGCTAGAAATTTGTTTAGTTATATATAATAAACTTTTTCTACCACCAATGGATCTAGTTATACTATTGAAGATTGTTTAGTATTATTTCTTGAGATTTAATGTTTACTTAAATTTGTTCATCTATGCCAAGAAAAGAAAATGCTAACAGAAAAAGTACTGCTCTGTTATTAGTTACTGTTTTCACTTTCTCCTCACTAATATTTTCTTGTTTTCTTCTACTCCCAATAACTCTTTGCACCTTAGTGGCATTACTGCCTTGCTTGGGGTGAAATGATTAATATATATAAGACCAACTGTGGGTAATTGAATGACAAAATGGAAAATGAATTGGTGATATGTTTTGTCTTGAGAAGGAGCTTCTTCTGATCGATTCTATTGATAAAACTATTATTAGTCTTTTATATATAAAGAGTTGGAGAAGAAATGTAATGAATTAAAAGACAATTTTAAAGATACAGGAATACTCGGCGTTAAATTTAAATTTTGATAGTTGGTTTACTAAGTTAACATCATGATACAAATGTATATAAAATGCACTTTTTTTTTTTTTTTTTTTTTTTATTTTTTATATATGTGATCACTAAAGTTAAGTAATGTCAAGCCTGGTCAGTACCAGGATGGGAATATGACGTGCTATATGTTTGGATATGTAGGTGGTGCAATGGATAATGGTTTTGAATTGTTAATTGGAGAGCTGAGTTTCGATTCCAGTTGGGCTTGTTATATTCACTTACACACAAATACCCTTGGGAAAGGTATGAATCCACCTCTTTTACCCCCAACTATGGGTTAATTAGTAAGACTAAATCATCATCTCAAAAACAAAATTCTTAAAGTGTAAAAATATTTCTTGGCTCTAAATAACCTGCAAAAGGTTGATAAAACATAGAAAATGAGTGAATCAATCAATTTTTTTTCATATAGAATTCTGAAACTAATTTATGCTATTTAAAGTGATCAACTGCAGATGACATAAATTTCAATTGTAGTCGCTCTTTGTCTCAACTGTAAATGTCACACATGAATATAACTCAATTTGAATGATGAACATTTGTGTTTAAGTTACTGCCATATTTAAAAACATCAAATGAGATGTTCTTTTATACAATGGTTTATTAGAGGTTATCTAAGGTTTGTATGGTTAACATTTCTCAGCAAAACTAAACAAATATAAATTTGACTTAAAATATATTTTTGTGCTGATGAAGAATGATCCAACATAATTTTGTAAATAAAAAAAGAACCTGTAAGTTGATTCTTTTTTTTTTTTTTTTTTTTTTTTTTTTTAAAAAAGAAAATTAATGAAGTAATTTCAAAAGAATGACTAAAAAAAAAATTAAAAATTCAGAATTAAGATAAAACATTTGCATGCTTTCTGGGTAATGTGTGAATGTAGCAAAATTTAATATATTTTTGGAGCATAAAACATCCTAAACTGCCCTTGTTTACACTGCAAAAAACTGTCAAAATAGTGAAATTTCCTTCAATTTCAACCGCTGATTTTATTTTAATAAAATTTATATGTAAACAAAATTTCCTATGTTCTCTTTATAAAGATACCTTTTTTTTCTCATGTGTGATGATTAGTTTTTAGCCCACATCTCTTTAAATGACGTCTCTATTTCAGCAATGGGTACTTCTTTTTCTGTATTTTTAAAATATTAAAAAATTTCATAGTTTTTTTTTTTTTTTTCCAAACTTGCTAGGCTCAGTTGTCTCCTTACACATATCAAAGTAGTCCCATATTATATATACAATTCTAGGTGCATGCAAATGAAAGAGAGGTTATACTGCATTCATTTTGGGCAAAACAGTTGGATCTAACATAAAAATTTATAGCTGAATCCCATTCTAAATCAGACTTATTTCATTGATGGATATTACAGTTTAAATCTTATTTTCTTTAATTTCGTTCTATTTTGTCCAAACTGATATGCTTTTACCTTGGATGTTGTTTTTATGCATTTTCTTAAAAAGAAAAACATTAAACAGAATTCATATTATAAAAAATAAATACATAAACTGGATATATTTCTACTTTAAGTTTTGCACTCTGTAAAAATTAAAATTAATTTAAAGTGTCCAGTTTTCCTCTTAATGGTCATTCATTTGTGACTGGCAATATTTTCTCTAATTTTTGGAATTTGGAGGTTAAATGAAAAATTTATTTACATTTTCTTTGAGGAAAAGAAAAGAAAATTGGATACATTTTGTAAAAAATATAACACATTAAGTGGATATGTTTTAGCTTAACTTTGGTTCATACAGCCATAAAAATTGAAATTTAGGTAATTTTCAAATTGAAATAAATTTCATTTTATTTAATGAATATTTGTTTATTAATTCTAGAGATTAGGTCCTATTTTAGAAGTTCAGATGAATTTATTACATTTTATAGTTTTCAACTCTTGCAAATATGCATTGTTTTTCATAATTTTATTTTAGTTTTTCTCCTTAAGCCATTATGGAAGCTAATAATGCTTAACACCTTTTTTTTTTTTTTTTTTTTTTTTTTTAACGTATCTGTTCATTTTTTAATTTTTTTTTTTTTTTATCTCTTTTAAGTCTTTCCACATCAAAGACCCCTATTTGGGTGTTTAATAAAATTTAAATTTAATCTATTCAGCGGAAGATCCCAAATGCCTTGCAATGTATGCTGATAAAAACTGTCATGAAGTGAATAGCCATTACAGGGATATAACTTTTTAATTTCTAAAGGAAGGAATAATAGGCACTCTGTGAATTTGAGTATTCAACCAATCTAGTATTTGTCACAAATACTATTTCAAATGACTGTCAGTTCTGAGCACCAAGGCCCATCGGTTGCAGTATGCTATTACTCCAACTTTTATATTGACTAAGTCACTGATATTACATCTCTCTCTAGTGCTGTAATCAAAATTTTAATTCCAACCAAAGGCAGAAATGATTATTTTTGATGGCCCTTGTTGGATGATATTGCACAAGTTATATCACTGTTTATCTTTTAGATGTAACTTTGATATAATACCACTTTGAAGTGATGATAGGATATGGAGTGTTCCAGGAATATTGGCTACAGCAGAGGTTTAAAAAAAAAAAATTCAGTGTGCAAATCCTCATTAGAAGAGGAAATGCAGGAGGACCATTCTAATTGTTCAGAAAGTTTTTTTTTATCAGATGCAATAAATGTATTTTTATTTAATTTTTTTTTAGTTTGAAGGTAAATTACTTTAAAGCTTTACAATAAGTATTTATTGGAAGGATTGACCAATGATTGGTTTTATGAAAGATTTCTAGGTTTTGTAGTCATTACTGACATTTTTCTTTTTTTGCTAAGTTAAATTTTGCATAATGTCACAAGATTTTCCCAAATTAAATATATCTATGACAAAAGGTATTCATATTACAGAGGAAAGAGGTATTGAATTTCTCACCACAAAATTAGTAAAGTTTCACAGTTTTAGGCTTGTGTCTTCAATAGATACTTTTTTTTTTTATGACAAATTCATGATCATGTACATTTGACCTGTTTTTACCCTACTGCCAAATTGTGCCTGTAGCTGTTTTTACATAGTGTAGATATTTTATTGGTGTTCTACTGAAAAAAATATTGTTTCATCTCTTTGTTGTGCTCTGAATTATAGAAAGAAGTTACAAGGCATTACCTCTTGAAATGAAACTTATATAAGCAGTCAGAATTACCCTTCTGTGTTATTTTTTTTAACTATTTCATTTTTGAGAACACCATTTCCCCCCCAAATTTAACTTCTTTTGACTCAAATAATTATTGATTCTGGTAGTATTATTTTTCTTTTACTTCAAGACTACCTATATGACATTACAAACAAGTGAAAAATCATTATAAATGTAATCTGCATCTTCATTTATACACTATTAAAACTGACTTCTGGCCCAATAGCACACGAGACAGAAAAATAAATTTCTAACTTATGGCCAACTTAAAATGGTCACAACTTGGTTGTTTGTTGAACTACCAAGAAAAGTTTGGTCCTGTTTTGTCAAGCTCTCTATATCTGTATTAAAGGATTTTAGATATATTGAAAATAAAATTTTAGTTTGGGATACCTATAAAAAGCTTTGAAAATCTTTTAACAGTAATATGATTTTAATACTTATATATATCTCAAAGATGACGTGAAGCGAAATATACTGTTAATCTGTGTAAATCTGAAAGAAAGAATGTCTAAAGATAAAGTCTTTGTAATAAAGTGTTCAGTATTAAAGATAGAACATTAATAGGATTAATACAAATATAAAATTTGTCACTTAGCTGATTGATGTTATATTCAGCAACTTGAAATGAGCCTTTGTACAAGGGTTCAGTCCACTCATCAGGAGGTAATTGCTGATACTTTCTGACTACTGGACTGAACATTTATGCAAAGATTTGTCTACAATAGTCTGAGTAGAGGTGCTAAGTGACAAATGTTATATTTGTATTAATCCTATATACTGGGCAGGTATTAGCCAATAGTCAGTGTGAGTCAGGGACTGAGAGAGAGCTATATAACACCAGCTTTTTCTCAGTTGTGAGGAGCACTCTCAGTGTGCAGATGCGTGTTAAACCAAACCAGACGAACACATTCTTATCAAAATTACAAGGTTATTTTTACTTTAAAATTTCAGTTAAATCACCTTCAAATGTCATCATGAAAATGTTCTAATTAATTTTCATGCTTAGCATAACTTTTATCAGGCTTTAAGAATTTTGTTCTATGCATACATTTTTCTATAAGAAAGAATATTAACACATTCCAATTGGAGACAATCAAAAATATCTTGATTTATAATTACCTACTTAATGTTGTGACTAAATTTTTCACATTTGGTTCTGCATTTTCCATTTAGAAAGCTAAAAACATAACGCATAAGTGCTATTTGTTAATGCTTCAATAAGTTTTTTGGTCAATAATTAATAGAAAAAAAATACTTTCTTGCTTTGGTTAATAAAGTAAAATTAGTTATTACAATTAGATACTGATGTTTTTAACATTTAGATGTGAATGATACAAATATCAAAATTAAGTCTTTCAACTTTCATTTGCATTTCACCAGTTTAAAAAGTGCTTAAGTTTTATTTTTTATTTGTGTGTGTGTATGTGTGTTTCATTTATTAAAAAACTATCACTATTGGGGAGAAGATTTTTTTTTTATTTTATTTTAAGAAATTAGATTAAATGTAATGGAATTTAATTCAAAATTTTGTATTGTCACAAAAGACCTAACCAGTTGTCTCAGACTAATATTCCATCCCCCCTGGGAGGACATTTATTTCAAGCCATGTTGTATATTTCATAAATACTTAAGTCTTAGAAATTTCTTAAAAGAAAAACTAGTCAAAAAATTAATAACAATGCTTCTCTTATCTTATTTTTATTTCTTTTTATGAAAATATTCTGGTTATTTTACATTATATATGTAGCATGGATCAGAAATAAAGATGAGATTTGAACCTGCATCCTTTATTTTTGGAAACCTGTCAGTGCATAACTGATTAGGTTATAAAATATAATCAGAACATTCCAATTTAACCAGATAACTATATTTTTTCTTTTTTGATCTCCATCATGCTGTCATATTTACTCTAGTGTAAGGGTTGATAAAAAATAATGTTTGGTCTTAATATTAAAAATTAATAATAGAAAATACACAAAATATACAGAAATTAATGCACAAGTTTCAGGATTGTAAATCTATTCTTCAATATAGGCTGTTTCCTCTTCAATTGTGCAATTCCGCTTTTGAATGAACACATGTATCCCTGTCATGTAGATGCTTTCTTAGACATGTATGAGTTACCTCTTTCATCTCATCATCATTGGAGAACTAATGTTTTCTAAGTGCTTCCTTCATGAAAGGTGCCATCTGGAGTTGTGTAACTTTTGAAGCACTTGTGAAACAACCAACATCTGCTCCTTCATGAAGTCTGTTACCATTCTGGGAATCCATTTTGCATGGACATTTGAGTAGCTAAGAGATGGTACTACTATGGCTCACCTGAAGACTTTCATAGTTTTGCAGTAGTGATTCTTCTATCAGCTGTAGTGAGAATATCAGCTGGTTTAACCTTTTCTTTATTTATGATAGCAACTGGCCTGCCACTGCTGAGCATATTACTAAAGTCAGTTCCTTCTTTTTCTCTAGAATTACCATTAACTCTACTGATCCATCTTACTGTTCTTGCATAAGGTGCAGCCTTCCCATACTCACTAATATCCTGTAAATATTTACAGTACTTTCTCATTCTCAAAAAAGAAATTCTATGACAGATCTTTGCTTTTTACATGTATACAGAGGAGCAACCAGTTTGAAAGCATATTATAGGTAGGAAAAGAGAAAATAACCGCACAAATGTTTCCTCTTGATTTTAGGACACTATGGCTTTTAGATATTTTAGGTTAAAAAAAAAAAGGAATTTGGACTCCTACTTTAAAAATGATATTAAAACAGACATTATCTTTTGAATGGTCCTCCTAGTATTAGATATAATAGCCTTTTGAATTTTTTAGATGAGGCATTGTCATCATCATCATTATTATTATTATTATTAGTAGTTGTCATTCAAAATTAATAATGATGATGATGATGATATCTAGTATTTCTTTCACTTTATTTTTGTAGCTTTTTAAAACAATTGCTATTCTACAACTTTTAAGCAAGCAGGTAAATAAGATGGAAAATATTAGTCAAAGAAATCTTTGGCCATTGTGTGCTTTGCTTATTGGAATACACCTCTGTTTTAGCTATCAGGTAAATGGAAAGAAGAAATAAAAAAGAAAAATATTCTAAGTGGTAACTATCAAGAATAACTTACATTAGATGTGTACAAATGTTTGTAGGACTTTTTGTTGTAAACTAGACATTGTATATACAGGTTGTAGCAAAAAAAAACCTTCCACATTTTAAAGGTTGACAAGAATACTAAGGTAACTTGTTATAAAAAACTTTATTTCACTGTTGTTTAAATAAAGGGCTACAGTTTTTATTTAGTTTTAAAAATGACATCCTCCATATAGTGGCCTCTATTCACCATACACTGTTGTAGATGATTTCCATCACCTGGAAGTTTGAGTGCTTCGAGGTCTTCCAGGTGATTTTCTTTTAAGCACTGAACGTGTTGTCCTGAAATTTTCAATCCATAGCAGTATTGATTTTATATTTGGAGCAACAGTAACATAAAATGAGCATGTAAACCTCTGTGTTGAAATATTTCAACAGCAATTGCACAATGTGCACTGGTCCAAGCCATGATGGTAACTGACTGTAAAGTAGGTGAAGACACCATTGCCATTTACCTAAGTTCACTAGCACCACCCAGGTGACAGTTTAAAATATGGGAGGTATTTCTGTCACATCCTAAATTAAATAACTGTTTTTTCTTAAATTTTTATACACTTTTAATAACTTTATACATAATCATTACTTATTGTTCCAATTTTATTTAAATCACATTTGACATGACAATTGTTGAAATAGTAGACAATTACTGTATTTTACATAATGTACACTTTTTTAAAATCAAATTTATTATTTAAAACTATCTGTATGCTATACACGAAAGGTTTTTTTTTTTTTTTTACTCAAAACAAATATTTTGTTATAGCAATGGAGTTTTCTGTCTGTAAAAATACTAGTTCCAAAGTTTGAGCATTCAATAATAAGGAATAAACTTTTGCCCAAGTATACATTGATTTATTCAACCAGGTATTGTACCCTGTGGTGTTAAGGTGTTTATCATATGCAGTAACTTAAGAATTTCAAACCAAATCTTTATTCAGTCTACAGCAGTAGGATTGTTCTCATTGTGCTATCAATGTTAAAGGATTCTCATATTAGTTAATTTTGCTTAGTCAATTTGTTTTTGTACATTCCAGCCTTTTTTATAGTAATTTCTGATTATAAGAACAAAGATGAAGATAGTATAAATAGATAATATCTAAAAAATTAACCATAATTTAGTTTTTCTTACCCAGGCTATTTTTTTGTGTTTTAAATTGTTTAGTTTGCTTTAATCTTTTTCATCAATTTTAGTTTAAAAATATCTATTTTTAATTATATGCAGGGAAAAACTGTATAATTAAATCTTGAATATAAATAATTTTGATTGAATCTATTACCATTGTATTTGGGTGTGTGTGTAGACTGTGGTGGTTATCAGCACAGAAGGTAGGATTGGTTTCCCAAGTTTAAATTCCAATGTGGGACAATTTTGATATGTTTTCACAAAACTACAGTTGGGAAGATATAACTAAATCTCTCCGCACAGCTAGGCCTAATAACACGGTATACTGAGCTCTCTAGCCCTATGTAGCAACAAGTCTAGAAGAAAAACTGAATTCAAAACCAGATGAAGATGGATTGGCTCAGTCAGGCCAACTTGTTGTAGACACATATTGCTACCTGTTCTGGGTATGACGATAAACTACATCTGTGTCCTTGGTAGGATGGGGCCTCTGGTCAGGAGGTTTTGGGGAGCGTGGAGCTGCCTCTTGGTTGCTGGTGTTCCCAGGTCCACACTGACCTGAGGTGGTGGCACCTGTTGGCGTCCCAGCTATGGGCAAATGGCTGACTCCAATACTGGGGTAAAAAGCATTATGAAAGTGAAAATAATATGTTTTAATACCAGAAATACTTTGTAAAAAATTATTTCCATCAATAAATTTTTGTAGAAAAAAAACAAAACTATTACCATTTTGAAAAAAAAAAAATCATTATCAGAAATAGATATTTGACAAAACAAAATATTACCAGCAATAAAAATTGTCAACATTAAATAACCCATTGTGGTTGATATTCTGTAAACCAAATCAAACCAAACATATTGCTACTGTGACTATGTGGTGTCTCAATGAACCTAATTGTATTCTTGACAATTACCAGGATAACACAAATTGCAAGTGACATAGTGGAGAGGCATGTTCCTTCTTTTTTTCTTTTTTTATTTTATTTAAAGTAGGAAAATTTCAATTATGGATTAAAATCGAACACACAGTATTTCACCATTATCCACAGGGAATAGGTTCTAAAGACAACCTCACATAATGAATGACCCAAACTGTAGATATACTGAACTCACACACAAGGTGCGATGAATAAATTCTCGTCTAAATTACACGAAAATGAAAATAACACTGATCTCTCATTTTAACAGATATATTTACCAAAATTACACAAAAATATTTAATAAAATCATCCTTGGCTTCAACCACAGCCTCCAGATGACTTAAGAATCTCCTGCAACTCTTCTGGATGCTCTCCTTGTTTAAGTTGGTGAATACTGTCATGATTGTTGCCTTCTGTTCATCTTTGGTTTTACAAGGAGTTTGTTGTACATTTCTCATTGAAACTTCTACAGATCTGTATCTGTGAGCTTTAGCTTTGTACCTGAAATGTAAACAACAGTAATTAATTTTTTAGTCAGCTTTGTTCTTGTTATTGTAAACATTAATTTTAGAGGCTACATATATTTGAGTTGCTATTCCATTTTTTTATTTTCTTAATCAGTGAAATTAATAACAACTAGTGTAGAATGATAAAGGCACATTTGAATTATAGCAACTGTTTCCCTGGTGGAAAATGAGATACAGGTTTGATTCCTGTTGGAAGCACAATCTTTATTTTGTAGGACTTCTCAATCTACTTGCTGCTTTCATTTGTCTCTCTTGCTTTCAATATGTCCTGAGAGAGTCAGATTCTCCAAGCCATCTTTTCTCATTATGTATCCTAACAATATAATGGAATGAAAATTATCTAATGGTTAGATTTGTTTTCACTATAGATTTTAACGACTTCAGCATATGATTTTTTTTTCTTTCCTTATTTAAAGTTGTGGCCTCATCACATAGAAACACCAGTTCCTGTATGATCATCAAGGTTAAGGAATGTTGAGCCTAATCAGTACTTCAGCAGATGACTCCTTGGGAATACCAGGTGCTGTAAGCTTGGATGTGTGGGTGGTGCAATGGATAATGGCTCGGAATTGTTAATTGGCGAGCCGAGTTCCAATTCCAGTTGGGTTCATTATATTCACTCATGCGTAAATACCCTTGAGAAATGTATGAATCCACCTCTTTTCCAACCCCCAACTATGGGTTAATTAGTAAGACTTGTATCACTAAATCATTATCTTCCCCTCCCAAAAAAGAAATTCTTAAAATCTAAAAATATTTTCTGGCTTTAAATAACCTGCAATGGGTTGATAAACTGTAAAAACAAATTGACTAATCAAATGCTATTAAGTTGCAAACTTTTCACTAAAAGAATAGACTTTACAGCCTCTTTTTTGCATATCTGAATTATTAGCAACATTACTCTAGCAATTTGGTACCATTATTAAATAATACTTATAACTTCTTTTATTTTTTGATTAACCATATGCAATTGAAATCATAAGAAAGTAAATTATAGATGATGGGGAACATTGTATTCAGATAGGAAAATAAATTAGTCTTTTTCTTTTTCTTTCATTGAAAACACATCAACAAGTCTGCTTAAAAAAAATTCATGAAAATTGCTTCACTGCATGCAAACAAAGCATTTAGTGATAAGTTACAAAAATATTTTTTAAAAATCCAAAAATAAATTTTATCTTTTAAATAGATCTATTTTTGTTGCTGCATATATTCTTTGAT
Organism: Acanthosepion pharaonis; assembly: GCA_903632075.3. Classification (NCBI taxonomy): domain Eukaryota; kingdom Metazoa; phylum Mollusca; class Cephalopoda; order Sepiida; family Sepiidae; genus Acanthosepion; species Acanthosepion pharaonis. The sequence goes on from CAHIKZ030001547.1 coordinate 587,493, forward strand.
GGTTTGGCAAGTTATAAGAATAAAAAAGAAAGGAAATAAATTAATAGTAACTTCAAAGGCGATTAATTCTTCTTTTTGAAATGTATACAACTTTTCTTCAATGTTTTGTGATTTGATCAACTGTTTACCAAATTGGAATAGATACCTATATTGTTTGGTTGGTGTTAAACATATCTTGCTCTTGTAATAATTTAATTATTAATATCGGGTTTCTATTTAATCCATATCTGAGGGGATGAATGGATTGGTGTCTTTCTCAGGGGTATTTGATGAGTGAACAAAATGGATTAGACTGGAATTTGAACTTTGCTGATTATCTTTCCAGCACAAATAACAATTTTGCTAGTGTTATTAGTGTGTAATTCTAAAGTGATTAGTACTTTTTCATTTTCCCAAACTTTGATGAAAATAATTTTCATTAATGGGGCTTATAAAAGGTGTTTCATTAAGATGGATCAAAGTCGGCAGTAAATAAATCAGTGTTATTGGTGATAATCTATTGGATCTTGTTATTTAAGTCATGGCAATTATGTATGAAAAATAATATCGCCCAAATGTCCGTCAAGGTTTGGTGGGAAACCACCACTCAATGGTCAAAATTTTTGATGGCATCTCTGCATAGTTGCTCCTCAATCTCACCAATATGCCTTATTATCTCATCCTCCAGCTGTTGAATTCTTGTTGGCATAGACCTTACTTTTGAGATGACTCCAAAGGAAGAAATTTAAAGGCATGAAGTCACATGATTGTGGTGGCCAATTGACTTCGCTGTTTCGAGAGATGATGCAACCTGGGAACTTCTCATTCAAATTCTGTTTGAACATCCATTTTTGTAATAGGCTTCAATAACTTTAACACATTGTTTGATTGTTAAACTTTCCATGGTTGAAATTGCCAAAGACTTAAGTTGTTAAATCTGAAAGAAAAAGAAAAAAATCATTAGACGCTTAAACTTTACTCACATTTAAAATCAGTGCAAGTTATTGAAACAGATTTTATACGCCTATTGTTCCTTTTCCCATCTTTTTTTGTTTATTTATAGAACAGTATTCAAGTGGATGACATGGTTCATTAGTTTAGGAAAGCAACTACTTCGTATTTGTAAAATGATAGAATTAGAAGTATATTTAGTGGATACTATCAAACAATTATTTTGGTAAAACAATTGGGCTCTACCGTTTCATATCTTATGTTCAAAATATATGTACATCTAAAAGCAATGTAATAGTCACTGAATATTGTTATATTCTTTTCATTATACTTTTGTTTATAATTCATTGAAAACTAATCAAATATTCTGGACATGTTTTATATCCAATGTAGTCGGTCAATTCAGAGGCTCATGAAATATTAACCAAGTGAAATGTAAATCTATCAACAGTTGATGTCATTTATTTTGACATTTAAAAAGAATTAAGAAACAGAAAAAAATTGTTAGAAGCAAAGTGTGCTGAACTGTTAATATCAGTCCACCGATAAGACAGTGAATGCTGAACAATTTCTTGAGGTAACAGAAATGTGGTTCTACAGCTGGATTCTGGGAATACCATAGACTGAACATGTGAGCAATGACAAAGTTTGAGAGAAAATGGAAACAGAGGACACTTATGCATAAAACCAGAAAGAGACTGCCGAAATTTCTAGGGCACATAATGAGGAGAAATGGCTTGGAAAATTTGATGCTCACAGGATATATTGAAGGCAAGAGAGACAGGAATGCATTGAATAACCTACATAACAAGCTTAAATAAACGGTTGATAGAATTAGGAGAGATAGCAAAAAAAATAAAACTTACTAAGAGATACAAAGGAGAGGAAATTGTAGAGAGCCATGATCATCCATGTCCTGAAGGAACACAGCACATAGAAGAATCATAATGACTTGTTTGAAGTCTTTTCACTTTCCACATATATTTATCCATTTGGTCCAAATGCTGATATTTCTTGCACTTTGTCATTTAATTTCTTCTCATTCTTTCCCTTTTTCTTCTTCATATTTATTTATCCATAATTTATTTTTTTATACATACAATTTTATTCATATTCTCTGGGAATTTTTTTTTCTCCCTTCTCAAAGTTTAACACTTCTAGAGCTGCAGTGAATGTTCTGAAATGTCTTTACAAAACTTATCGGCTGTCAATGAGGCTTAAAACCTTGTCACAGAAACATCGGTTCTCATATAATCACTGAAGTTAAGTAACGTCAAGCCTGGTCAGTATCTCGGTTGATGATCGCTTGGGACTACCATGTTCTGTAAGCTTGAATGTGCGTGTGGTTTAATGGATAATGGCTCAGAATTGGATATCTGAGAGCAATTCCAATTCCAGTTAGATTTGCTATATTCACTTACATGCAAATATCCTTGGGAAAGGTATGAATCTGCTTCTTCTCCCTCAGCTATGGGTTAATTAGTAAAACTTGTATCAGTAAATGATTATTATCTAAAAAAAAAAAAAAAAAAGTAAAATGTTTCTTACAATCTAAAAATATTTCTAACTTTAAATAACCTGTAAAGGGTTGATAAGCCATAAAAAAGTGAATCAATCAATATTGTAAATGTTGATATGTTTTCAAGACCAGTTTACAGATACATACAATATGACCTGCTTTGAAAAAAAGATGTTGAAAAACATTTCATACATGCCTTTTTACCATTAGACTGTAGATATATTGATGTATCTATATACAGGGTGCGATGGATAAATTGTCGTCTAAATTATGCAAAAATGAAAATAACACTAACATCTAATTTTAACAGATATATTTACCAAAATTACACAAAAATATCTTGGAGCATTAAAGACTAAATTTATTCAATAAAATCCTCATTGGCTTCAACCACGGCCTTGAAACGACTTCAGAATCTCCTGCAAATCTTCTGAATGCTGTCCTTGTCTAAGTTGGTGAATGCTACCATAATCCTTGCCTTCAGTTCATCTTTGGAGTTTTATTGGTCTCTCGCTCAACTGTGCCTCACATATAATAATCAATGGGGTTGCAGTCTGGTGAGTTAGGTAGCCAAGTATAAGGGGTGATGTAGTCACAGAAATTGTTTGACAGCCATGACTGGGCTCTCCTGCTTGTGTGGCATGGTACAGAGTCCTGTTGCCAGACATAGGGTCTTCCAGCAGCCATGCTCTTGACTCAGGGTAGCACTACCTCCTCGAGATACTTGATGTAGGCCTCTGTGTTGAGTTTGAGTCCCTGTAGGATGATGAATGGAGGTAGAATGCCATCATCATTAGTGATCACACCATCGTAATCACTATTAGACTTGTGTAACTCTTTCTGAATCCTCTGCACTGTCCTCACATTGACACCCAAACACTCTGAAATGTTCATATTGGAGCTTCTGACACAAATGCCAAACAGTAAAGCATGCTGTTTCCAAATTTCTGGCACATTGAATTGCATCATGGTGCTCTTTTTCTCAGATTATGCCCAACTTCACATACATATATATATATATATATATATATATAAATATATATATATATATATATATATATATATATATATATATATATATATTAATCCTTTAAATTAGTTGGTTTAACTTTATTTTATCTATTCTTTTAGCTGACCACCCTCTTTACTTAAGTTGATGAATAATTTTCCAGCAATATCTTATTCATATAAATTCATAGCATCATTATTCAGTTATTAAAATATTACTCTTGTCTTTTTATGACTATACACCATCTTTCAATTAAATTGTATATTCTACCATAAAAGAATAATTCCTGTTTTGATTCATAGATTTTTCAATATCCTGAATACATTAGAATCATTATCAAGTAAATGTGTTGCCTGGAGCAAATAGCAATGGTGCTAATGGTAATCATCAGGAAAATGTCTTTTGTAACAGAATGCATTGTTCAAATAAGTTGATTTTTTTTTTTTTTTTTTTTTTTTTCAATTGTTTCAACCCCATCAAGGCAAAGAAGCCACTATAATGCAAGGGTTACTAAGAATGAAGGAAACTGAGAAAACTGGATTCAAGCAGACAGTTGATGTTGCATTTAAATTTATGAATATTGTAGATGACAAGAAATCAAGATGAGAGAGAATTGCATAGGTGAGAAGTGCAAGAGAAGAAACTATTAGAACTTATGGTTACACTTAGCAATTTCAATGTTAAAATGTTGGGGCCTAGCTGCTAATCTAGTACTATACTTAAATTCATGAACTTAAGGTACCAAAGAAGAAAGCTTATTAGAATTATTGTCATAAAAATGTTGATAGAAAAGGCACAAGGAAGCTATGTTACAGCAATGGGAAAGTGATTCAAGCTGAGATGCCAGTTCAGGACAGATAACATTGTAGATTCTTATTCAGATTGTGTCAAATCTATATAGCAGAAGTTCTAGATTAGATGTGGGAACAATATTCAATACCTGGGCTAATTCATGGCTATTGTTTTCTGAAATGTAAGTACAATACCTGGTGGTCCCCTTCCTAAGTACTAATCAGGTTCAACACTCCTTAAGCAAAAACTTTTTTTTTTTTTTTTTTTTTTGTGTAATTTGACCATAAGTCAACATTAAAATACAATGTCAGATATTTTAATGATACATGCACACAAAATATATATAATGTATTTATGATTTTCATAATTTTCATATAAAACCGCATTTTCATTAAAGAACTTTATAAATAGCAATATATCTTGTGGAAAATACATTTGTTTTTGCTATTCTTCTGTTATAACACTTTTGCTGACTATGGAAAAAGCAACATAATCTCCCATTTGAAATTTAGAAAACCAATAAACTCTAAATATTGAACATTTTTCCAAGGATGTGCCTGCATACCAAAACTTGCAGTTAGTGCCAAATATGACCTGATGTGACCTTCATCTTAAAATTATAATATGTAACTGAAATGTTTTTATTTTAACAAAGGACAAGAGTTCAAATAAATCAGTGTGTAATAATTTTGAAACTAATTTTGACAAACTTTGACTGTATGCACTGACTACAATAAGTTTAAAGTTTAATTAGAATCATTTGTGAACTATTCACACACACACACACACACACATTTTATATATATATATATATATATATATATATATATATATTAGACAGCCTTATGACCTTTCAGAAAATTATGCTGGGAAAAAGATAATCATTGTTGAATACACTTAATTGGAGATTATACTGTCTTTTGTGTATTTATTACACTAATTTTTTATTTTTTTATTTTTCTTAGCATCAGGTAATTTTAGCCAAGCTTGGTCATACATAGCATATAGTTTCTGATAGTCTGTTGCATTCACTTCCACACTAATACTATCCTGGAATTTGGACTCTGCATGCTGATTCTTCTTTCCTTGTTAATATCCTTTACACTACCAGTACATACTAAAATTTGTAATACTATTTTTTGGTTTAGCGGAAAAGAATCTGTAGAGTGTACTTTCCTCTCTAGTTATGTGCTTCAAGAATCTTTTTTTAATAACACTAAGTATTTCAGCTGAACTTTGTCATGCATAGCAAATTCTCAAGTTTCACCATTATTTCATACAAAATATAACTAATAAGATTTAGAAATTTATTTTATGCAAGTTTTGAGAGTGGTAACATTAGTTGATTAAAAAAAAAAACAAATCTCATTTCTTGCTTATAATATGCTTAATTTTTGGACTAATCAGCATTTTCATGCTTATAAGATTCATTCTATTAAAAAAATATATGAAAAATAGAGCATTATTTTATTTTTCTGTACATTTTTTACTTATATAATAAGGGATAATATTCTATAGTCAGCATTTAATAGTATCCCTTGAAAAATAATTTATTTTCTTTCAGTGCAAATATAGACCCCACATTTTGTATTCTTTAAGTTAGTCTATTTTAGGGGCACTTTATTTTAATGCCTCTGGCTTTTATGTGCCAATTTGGCTACTTAGAGGTTGTATACAGACATGCAAAATCAAAGTTTTAGCATATATATTGCTAATGCACCCCACCTGACAAGTGGACAGTGTGATTACTTGAGGGTCCCTCCAGAAAGCTCTTAGCTGATTGATGTTACCGTCCGTATCCCAACTCAAGAGTTTTGTGGATGGACCCTCCAGGAATCACACTGTCCACTTGTCACAAACCAAATTATATATATATATATATATATATATATATATATATATATATATATATATATATATATATAAACACACACACCTGAAAAAATTATTTCAGTTGAGCTCTTGGGGAGAAAAGTGAATTTGTAAACAGTGGCTATTACTGCTGCTGATGCAAGACTCTTCGTTAAGACAAATCCAGTTCTCCAGTCACTGGCATATTTATCTAAGAATAAATACGTCTAAATTCATCTTCATCCCAGCTGTGTGCCAATGGCTTAGGGGTAGAGTCTTTGACCGATACCAAGTCAGTCAGGTTTTGATCCTGGCTTGAGGCAATTGGATGCCTAGCCACACATATAAGCTGTGAAAATGGTGAAACAGTCTGTCTGTGGATGACAAAATATATAAACCAGAAATAGTCTCCCAAAGAAGAGCACTTCCACCAGTTCCAATATAAAAATATCAAGCATATCAATTAAGAAATAAAAAATACACACAAACACACACACACACTTTTATATATATATATATATATATATATATATATATATATATATATACACACACACACACACACACACACACACAGAGGATGTAATGGATAAGTTTTCGTTTAAATTAAGCAAAAATGAAAACCACATTGACATCTCATTTTAACAATATATTTACTAAAATTACACAAAAATATCTTTGAATACTAAAGACTAAATTTATTCAATAAAATCCTCATTGGCTTCAACCACAGCCTCTAGACAACTTTGGAATCTCCTGCAACTTTTTAGGATGGTCTCTTTATTTAAGTTGATAAATGCTGTCATAATCCTTGCCTTCAGTTCCTCTTTGGTGTTACAAGCAGTTTTGTTGGTCTTGCTCAACTGTTTCATATATACTAATCAAGTGGTTGCAGTCTGGAGAGTTAGGTGGCCAGATGTAAGGATTGATGTGGTCGCAGAAATTGTTTGACAGCCATGACTGGGTCCTCCTGCTTGTGTGAGAAGGTGCAGTCCTGTTACCAGATGTAGGAATTCCAGCAGCACCATCTTGACTCAAGGCAACACTACCTCCTCAGCATATTTGATATAGGCCTCTGTGTTGAATCTGAGGCTCTGTGGGAAGATGAGTGGAGGCATATCCTCATCACTAGTGATCGCTTCAAACACCTTTGTAATCACCATTAGACTCATCCAACTTTTTTTGAATCCTCTGCACTGTCCCCAGATTGACACCCAAACACTCAGTACAGCAAGCCATTTACAAATTTCTGGCAGACTGAATTGCATCATGGTGGCCTTTTTCTCAGTGTCCAACTGACCCTACTGTGCAGTGGACAAAATCAAAAACAAACATGCATGTGCGAAATTAAAAATATAAAATGCCAACAATTTACCCATATATATATATATATATATATATATATATATAATCTGAGAGAGATTTACTAAGCATAGTTTAAATGTGGAACAAAACCAAACATATGGAGCACTCAGTGAGGATCAGACTGTCATAATTTTTCTTGAGACAAATTTGCTAACCATTACACCACATCAAATTGCCTATAATATAATATATATATATATATATATATATATATATATATATATATATATATATATATATATATATATATTAAAAAGAAAGGGGTGCATAAATTTTTTTTTGGTTGTAATGTGGATTTATTGAAAAAAAAATATTATACTTTGTTTTACATAATTTCATTTTACGTGTTTCTGGTCTGGTATATAACCGTCTTCAGGTGAAATGGATTTTTTACATATTAGGAAAAAAAATTAATTTTTCTTCATGTTCAAGAGGAATATAAAACATATAAAAGATTAAATTCTGTTTAACTATTGGCAACAAATTTTTAATTGTTTTATGTTCAATCAAAGAAGTTCTCATTGAAATTCTAGAAAGAAAATTAAGATTTTTCAACACACAAACAGAATATCTCATTTAATCGAGAATATTCCACATTGAACATGAAGAAAAATTAATTATTTTTTAATATGTAAAAATCTCCACTTTCACCTGAAGACGGTTATAGACCAGACCAGAAACACGGTCGTGAAATTATGTAAAACAAAGTATAATATTTTTTTTCAATAAATCCACATTACAACCAAAAAACGTTTGCGGCACCCCTCTTCTTTTTTAATATACATACTTTTCTCTCGTTGGAACCACTACAACATATTTTATTTTTATATATATATATATATATATATATATATATAAGTAAGGTCACTTATGAAAAATATTTTTCTTAAGCACTATGCTCAGCTACCACCATTTTGTTGTTTTCCTGATAATAAAATCTAACATTTATTCAAAAAAAATCAATAGCTCATCTCTCCATCACAGACTTTCTATTTCCTAATGTAGTTATTTTACTGCTATTGCTTTCTCATATGTTCACTTTTCACTTGTACTTTTCATCAAACCATACGATTTGCTTTGTGTGCAATTGGAATAAAGCAGTATTCACAGTTAATATTTCATAAAGCAGCTGTTCTGGACAAACATCTGATAGAAAATAATTCTTTATTTGCTGCTGGCTTTGATATGTCAAGTTAAATTATCTTCAAACCAACACTTTCAGCATAAAACTGATAGCTCCTTATAAAGGAAGTACTGTTTGTGTGTATTGTTCGTTGTCGGATTATTTTGCAGTGGAAACTATAACTTTTCTATAAATATGATCGAACCTTTTTTCTTTGCATTTTCTATAAGCAAAAATGTATAATTAAGAAAAAAATGGTAAAAGCAGTTATTTTAGGCCGATTAATTTAGATGGGTTTCTTGCAGTTATTTATTTGTACTGTTTGGATATTACAAGTATAATTCTACTGTGACAGAGACAGTAGTGTGTTGTGGGGACCTACCTACAAATGGACTCTTCCACACCTATATAATATGGCTACCAACTCTGAGTAGAGGAAGACCGAGTGAGAGTCACTGAGTGAGGACACCAGTGAGAGAACGTACTCTCCAGTCCACATTTACCTTTGTACTACATTTCCGAGAATATACTATTTAACCTTATATCCGAGTCCGTGTTATCTTTCTATGGTTCTATACCATAACATAGTGATTTATTAAGTGTAGGTTAGATATGGAACAAGGACACAAATATAGAGCACCCAGTGAAGATTTAATTCCCTGCTCAGTTATAATTGATCTTGTGTGACAAACTTGCTAACTGTTACACTATATATCTACTGAGACAATATATATTTGCTCTTGATTGAAATTGTGAGTTTGTGGGTGAGCATAGTCTTGGTTTTAATATTTAAACTTTTTACATTTGGAGTAATGTCCTCATCTTTGTTATTATCATAACATTTCAGCCATGGTGCCCTCTGGCATTCTTTCGGTATTTGTTGATCTGTATAACCATCAAAGAATTTCAAGCTAAATCCTTTATTTAATTTATGAAGGTAGATAGTTCTTGTTCCGCTGTCCATGTCTTTGTACTGCTCAGTATTGCTAGTTTTGTTTTTATTGGGTTTGAATATATCCATAGCACTCAGCCCAGGACTTCATTAACCAATGCATTCATCCTCTCTGGTCTCTAGAGGATTAAAGTATTGGCGTGGGAATTTGGTAGGTGAGTTCAGTCTCTGGGCCAGGTAGTAGAAACAGGGCTAACAATAATAATAAAAAATTCTAAACACAATATATCCCTAGATATGGAATGAAGAGCTACCCCCATAGATTAAATAAAGTATTCAGTTCAGAATTCCTTGAAGGATTCCTGGATCAACTAATGCATGAAGACTAGAAAGCAAAATGGCAAAAACATTGTAACAACAAAGATGAAGACATTAATCTGACTGTAAATAATATGTAATAACTCCTCATTTCTGTAATTCAGACAGAAATTCTTGGTTCTAATTCCAAAAAGGTATTTCCAAGAGAAGAATCTTGCAAGAAAGGTCTTCTGACCAGGTTTGAAATTAGGAAAATGAAGAAAAGTTTTGAGTGTCTAGCACTGACAACAGAAGACCTGCAACTACAAATGCACTTTAATGAGAACATGAAGCCTTTCTGCTGTTCGTCTACTGCGTTCTTCTATGTGCCATGTCTTTTGAAATGTATCTTTTGGCTATTCCAATTGTTTGATTTTGGTATCTCCAATTTTTAATTTGCATTTTGGATTTATCCCTTTGCTAACAACCATGCATTCTGTCTTCTTGCAGTTGATGTTTAGTCTTTTCTTGCTTTCCTTCACTACCTTTTGTAGTTTTTGTAGGTTTCTTTCCATGTTTGCTATCAACATTGTGTCAGCTGCATATCTTATATTAAGATTATGGCTGCTAATAATGAATCCTGGTAGGGATTTCTAATTCTTTCAAAATTTCCTCACGGTATATGTTGAGCAAGTTCAGTGAGAAGACATCTTTTACACCCCTTTCTATTTTTGTATACTTACTGAATTCATTTTCTATTCATATGCAGGTGGTTTGCTCTTACTATAGGTTATGCATTATTCTATTTATGCTTTATGTGCAAAAATGTAAATTCCAGTAAAGAAATTTAAAAAAAAAAGTTTTTTTTATTTTTAATGTGGATTTAGGATATTTTGTATCCATTGGTTTTACTGTAAAGAATTTTTTTATAATTTGTATTTGCAAAATAGAATAGACTGTTATACTGTATTGTTAATAATATCTTGATCTTTGTTGCTTTTAACACAATGTAGCTAGCTTCATCCTTATATTATCCATCATCATGGTGACCATATTAATATAAAGACCTCTTATTATTATTTCACCCAAAGCAAGGAAATAAAGCCACTAAGATGTAAGAGGTTACTGAGTGTTAGAGAATGAGAAAAATATACTATTAAGGAGAGAGGACAAAAAAAAAGAACAAGAATTAAAAACACAGTAGATAATGATTGATATTGCATTTAAATTTTTGAAGATCAAAGTTGACTGTAAAGCAAGAAACTGGAAGTGAGCTTTACAAACGAGAAGACCGATAGAAGAATCTGTTAGCATAGAACTTAGTCACATCCAGCCACTCCAACTGTAAAATGATGAGACCCTGTTGCCAATCTAGTACTCCTCCTCCTTGCCATCTAAATGTTTTAATTGGATGGTGATGGCCATATCTTTGCTCTTACCTGCAACTTAGAGACACAGGACTTTCCTCAGCACATGAGCTGTTCCAAACAATGCTGCCACCTGCATAATTACAGTGATGTTTGGTGTCCCCAAGTTGAAAAAAAAAAAAAATGATTATTTTATTTTACATTTTTAAATGCTTTGTGTTAGTCACTGCATAGGATTTTGTTCAAATATTGTTGGTAATAACCTGTTCCTTTCTTTGCAACAAAAAGCATGGTTGAACTCTGCTTAACTCTGTGTATGGATGTCTTAATTCCACATCCTGTGCAAGTCATTAGGACATCTAGGAAAGCAAATTTATTGTTGTATTTTTTTATCATTAACAGTTGGAATTATCTTGATCTCCTAGTATTTGTACATCTGCCTGATAGGGTCAGAATATGAAGATATCATCGACATATCTGAGTTATGTCAGTTTTTCTAGTGCTCTTCTTAGATCCAAATCCTGAAAATATTCCATATGTTAAGTGGTAAATACTGATTCAATAGTCAGACCTTCTTGTTTTCTTTTTTTATTTGAAATAAACCTTCTGTATTCAGAAAACAGGATAACCAATGTTAACTCTATTAACCAATGAATTAAGCTAAGAACCATAATTTAGACAATAAACAGATTTAATTATATTTAGTACTTTGTTACTATTAGAATATCAAGTAGTGTTTTAGCATTTTAAAAGGTTTGTTTGGATATCTTTGAATTTTCAATTTTGCAATATTGGTATCTAGAAATTGCATATAGTGTGTTGGATTAGTGCCCCCTGACTATAATCACAGGTGGCATGATACTTGAAAAGCTCTCCCTCTTTTTCCTTTGAATTTTGAAGTGGCAAGAGACATTTCCTTCTACTTTGATAGAGATGAGGCATGTAAGTACTTCAGAGACACAGTGAAGATTGTATTGAACTGTTCATAATTTCAACTTTGTTTCCTTATCCTTCTTATTAATACATTTATTAATTGTTGCTTGTTTGAATTCCATGTTTTGTGTTTTTTTTTTTTTTTTTTTGTTTTTTTTTGCCCGGACTCATGTGAGTTCACCAAATATTGTTTGTGGGACAAATTTGCCAGGAGGTATAAAATGATAATCCTTTCCACTCCTGCAACAAGTGAAATCACTAAGATTGCTTTGTGTAGATATTTATCAAGCTTAGTTTTGTATAGCACAAGGTCACAATCATTGGGCACTCAATGAAACTCATTAGTAAGACTAAGTTACTAACTTATAAACAGACCTATTTAGACTAGTTTTCTGTTGTGGATTTTTATAGCCACAACAACTGTTGTATGTTTCTGTTCTCTTCTACATGATGATAAATTAATAGTCAATGTTTTTGTTCAAAAGTCTATCTTGCTACTTGGTGAGTGTGAGTTCAATCTTTGAGTCAGGCAGTGAAGGGTATATTCTGCTTCGGATGAAAAAAATCAAAAGGAAGAATGAAATAAGATATTTCTGAGCATATAATGGTAGAATGATTACAATTGTACACTCTTGAAATTGAAAAGTGTTTGGTTCAAGATTATGAGAAGGTTACTAAACATGATACATGTGGAGAAGGTTGGTGAGTATTTGGATGAAATCCTACTATAACAACCAAGATAAAAAAATATTCATCTGTATAGACCAGTGTATAATAATGGTAATTTCTCATCTCGGAAATTCAGACAGAAAATAACCTGCTAACTGTTGCTTTACAAATAGGGTCATTGTGGCTGATTTTTTGCCTCTAGTTTGCAGTCATTTGATGTTTCAGTATACAAGCATTTCAAGACTTAAAAAAAATTAAAAAATTGTGGACATTTTGGATGATATCTGGTGAAAAGCAATTTACTAAAGGTGGGTCATTGAAAAGACCTAGATTGAGCTTAGTAGTAGAATGGGTGAAGGAAGCCTGGAACTAATTATCAAGTCCTTCAGAAAAATGTGGCATGACATGGATGGCACTGAAGATGATGTGATGTATAAGGATTTGTTTGATTCAAGCACAAAAAAGACAGAATGAGGATGGAGATGAACATACCATAACTAATGAACTGAATGAACAAATGAAAAGAATCTTTGACAGTGATGATGATAAAGAAGAATTTTGGGGTTTCAGTCCTTATGAAGTTTAATAACTATATGTAAATGAATAAACACTTTTCTTATGTTTTAATATATGTAAGCAAGGTTTTGAAATAAAAGTGAATATTTGAAAATATTTAACAAATATTAATTATATTTATGTTAAAAAAAAGGGGCCATCTAACTCCCTAGATTATAGTGTGACCTATCTGCAAGTTAACTACAAATACCCACTTTGATAACCCCAAAATAAGAGTGAGTATATATGGTATATACTTAGTACACTATAGCTATGTGATTTTAATGAATAGTAAACATACTTTTATCATTATTTACATTGTTTGCATAAGGACTATTGTCCTCAACTTTGTTATTGTTATAACTATAGCCCACATGTAAATAGTGTAAATAATAACTCTTCATTTCAGAAATTAAAACGCAAAAATACTTGTTATAGAAAATTATTTATAATAAGGAAATGCTTTAGCAGTAATGTTTGGTTTATAAAATGATGGGAAAATTGTGTATGGAAAAAAAATATGGAGGTGTGTCGAACACTTTTTTTTTTTTTTTTTTTTTTTTTTTTTTGCATAATATTTACATAATACATAATCGTCTACATATATCTTTTCACGACCTTTGGTTTTCTGAAAGTTTTCATGGGCTGAAGGCCAGGTTCATGTTTGCCTTATGTCTTAAAGCATCATAATTGATGGTCATTCACTTCTGGGTTTTATATCAAAGACTTATTCCTTGAAATAAAACCCAGAAGTGGATGGCCATTGGTTGTCACTTATGATGCTTGAAACAGTTTTTGGTAGTATGTTGAAATATTGTTTCTTTACCTCCCTCTTTTTAAGTTCTGTGAACTGATTTTAGGCCCAGCATAAAATAACTCTTGAAAATTGTCAGAACCTCACTATTTGTATTGTGATATCCAAAACAAAAGTTATAACTGGATAGTATCAATAACATGATCTGAGATGTTGAAGTAGTAGAAGAATGGTCTGAGATAATTTTTAGACATGTAAAAAAAAAAAAAAAATGTACTTTTAACACATGCTACTATTTTCCTGTTGGTATTAAATATTCTACAAATATTGTTGAATTTTTGCTAATCAGTGATTAAATTGTTTTGACATTTCAACTTGTTTTTGAATATAGAATCTAACTTTAATTTTGATGCAAAATTAGTTTTCATGCTTGTTTTATTTGTTGACTTTAAAACTGATGAGCTTTCTTCTTTTTATTAATATAATAATTATTAATATCTACCAATTTATTTGAACTGTTGTCCTCATATTGGTTATTAGTAACAATGTTTCAGCTTTTTCTGAGATTTTTTTTAATCATTTCACTTCAAGTAAGGTGATAAAATCACTAAGATGCAAGAGGTTACTGAGAGTGAAAGAAAGTGAGAAAACATTAATAAGGAGAAAGGACAATAATAAAAAAAAAAAAAAAAAACGGTATTACATTTAAATTTTTGAAGATTGTAGTTGACAGGGAAGCAGGAATAGTTCCACTGAGAAGTGTGAGAGAAGAAACTATTAGAATAGAACTTACTGTTACATCTAGCTATTCCAAAAATAAAATTGTGTTCAAAATGGAAGAAACTGTATTATTAAAATCTGGGGTAAGATCGACACTAACCAAGAAAGCAGCAAATTATCATAGAGATGTTATCACAATTACTGAAATAATAAATGAAAGTCTCATGAGGTCCTTGCAGATCAGTCAAATATATGCTTTCTGACACACGCTATGGAAACTTTCGTCAATGAAGATGTCATCTATGTATGTCGAAGTGGCATCTTGGATTGCTTCATCCTGCAACAGTACTGTCTTGATAATTGCCTTTATTATAAGAGGTGCCACATTGAAACTGTAGCTTGATTGTGTAAGGCAGTGTCTCTGCCCTTTCAGTAAAATGATGAGCCATAACAACCAATGTACATGAACCTGTAGGTACGTTCTCCGAAGGTCCAACAGCAATACATTGTGCCCATGTTGTTGCCATTTCCTTAGCATCTGCACTTGCCATGAATGCATCTACATACTTGTTTAACTCTGTAATGCAGGGCATACTTTTTTCTTGCTCTCTTGGATAATGGCTATCAGTGGAACTAGACCCTTGGGAGGTCCAAGCCCCTCCTAAGGATATGGTATGAGCCAGCCATTATTCAACCATATTTTTAACTCCTGGTCATATTCCTTATGTACTAGCTTGGATACAGGATACTCTGACTTCCACCTTGCAACCAAAAAGCAATGATTCTGATCTCCCCATTTATTGGTGTTATGCATATTGGCCTTTTTGTCCATGACTTGCATATCTCTCTGCTGGCTATAGACAGTGAACAAATAGTATCAACCAGCACAGTGACGTTTCTGCCATCAACCAGGACCACAATCACAAGTAGTGCTGGGCTGGAGAAGATACGGGCACTGACATAACTCTTCTCATGGTTTCTCAGTTTCGAGACATATGGCCCATGGTATGGCAATGGTAACAGTGCATGGTATTGCGTTGTCCTCACTCCCGTCTCCTGTCATTTTGTCTCCTCCCACAATCTTTGGGTATGTGGTTAATACCATTGTATCTAAAGTCCTTTCTGGCATGAATGTTTGTAATTTGCATTGGCCAGGCTGCCACTGCCACCACGACTTCCTCCATCTTCTAGTCTCTCATAATTGCTCAGGCTTGGGCAGGCAGATGGTCAATAGACAGCACGTCCTAGACAATGCACAAAGAGTTTGCTTTACATTGCCTGGCAACCCATGCACAAATGTGCAAGCCAACATATGGTCACTCATCCCACCCAACAAGAATGCAAGTTACTTCAATTCAGCCAGGTATACATCCACGGATTCACTGTGCTGCAGGTGCCACAAGATGAGCTGTACATACACCATAAACAAATCCATGGCAAAGGCTGTAACTAAGGCAGTCGAATTTTGCTTTGTCATCCAGTTGTTGGTAAACTGCAAATACTCTGCCTGTAAGCCTCAAAGGAACCATGTGCTCCAAAGACTTCACTCCACATAACCTGAAAAACGAGTTCCAGCTTCTGTATCTATTCAACCACTCGAAGACTGAATGTCGATCTGTTAAACTTGGGAATTAACTTTAAATCGAATTTGGGGTCTGCCATCTATCAATCGCTGAAAGAGCTTGTGTTTGTCTTGTCTGGTTTTTGCATACCTGCATATTAAGAGTGCCTCCCTTGATTGAGAAAAAACTGGAGTTATATAGCTCTCCCAGTCCCAGACCTATACTGGCTATTGGCTAATACCTGTCCAGTATCATTCATATGCAAATAGTCAGTGCCACCTACTAGGTGTTCTTTCAACAGCTCATTGTGGAAGAGGACGCAACTCCTGGTGCTTACAGCACCACATACAACCAACTTGGAGTCTTTTATTGGGTTGACCTGATTCTCTGTTACAAGAGTCAATTGTTTCTTAGAGTTACAAAGGACAAGAAGTTGCCATTGTTACCTGTGTCCTGAAGGGAAATAGCACAAAGTACTCAAGAACAGTTTCCCAAGTTATTGTTTTACAGGGTTTGATCTTTCTATAATTATTCTAGTTTTATTATTATTATCAGACTTATTTCTGAGTGCAAGTAGTTTTACTTTGCTTTAAAATCAGTTTTCCTTCTTTTAGGAAGATTTTTATTCACATGTATTACAAGTTTTAATTACCCATTGAATTCTGAGACTTGATCACTTGCCAAATATTCTTGGACTTTTGGGGTAAATTTTTGTTTTAGCACTTCTTGTATAATGGAACAAATCAGCAATGTTGACCAGCAAATGGCTTTTATGAAGTTGCTTATATGAACTGCCTTGTTCTCTTTACATATTAGGCTATGAAAAATTTCTCAGTTGTAGAAAAAATCTGAAATTTAAAAAAATACATCAAGAGACCTCACAAAAAAACAACTAATGCACTAGTCATACATAGAAATAAATTCAACCTCAATTTTTACTTTAAAAATGCTACACTCATAAAAAAGAAATAGCTCACTCAGAAGGAAAATCCTTGAGAGTGCCGCCACTGAATATTATCCAGATATTAATCTATGCCCAAGCTTTTCCCTATATCACCTTTTCTAACAGAATTACTACTCTCCCAAGCAAACTGATGTAATGGAATAACCTGCCACCCCATAAATGGTGGCACTATAGGTGGTAACCACCTATAAGTATCTGTGAGGACAGTGGACAGGAGAGTTGAGCTAGGATCTGCGAGAACTAGTGGCCCTCCGGTAGCAGCATGCACACAACTGTACTGACTTGCAACAACCGTGCGCATAACTATTACTTCCTTGCTTGTTGTACTGGTTTCTACAATAAACCTGTTACTATTTATCCACTGTGTTTGTCCATTCCATATTCCTATTAGCATGGAATATAATACAAACATACACAACTGTATGAAGAAATAAAGAGAATTGTTGAATCTGCCAACACAACAATAAAAACACTATTTCCACACGTGATAGAACTTGACAATATGAATATAATAGCATTTTCTAAATTCTTCTAGTTGCTAAGGACATTTTGTTTTGTTGTTAATAGTTACTTTGTTTTGATAAATTCATTTCGTTTTTGCCTTGAAAATGTCCGCATTGGACAAAACGTGTCAACTAATAATAGTTTTCCTATTGTCTTTTACCTTTATACATATTAGGCTATGTAATTCTTTTTAGTATGACATTTCTGCCAACTTGTAGGTCCTTGATTTACACAAAGATAATAGTGAGATCATCTACATCTAATCAACCTTGATCAGTGTTGTAGCGTGAGTAGCTGTCGTTACTTACAAAGTAAGTTACAGGACAAACAGAATTGACAAAGTTTGCAATAACAAGAAAAAAAAGAACAGGGCCAAAAATAATCAAAAACAAACAATATATGCAAGGCAAATTAACAGTAATAAAGCAAAGCCTTAGTAATATGGTAAAAAGTTCACAAAATAAGAATTGGGGTTGACGCGCACAAAAGCAAGTTCGGACAAGCTTAATGTAGCATTCCGACTTCAAGACAGACTGGGACTGAATTGGATGAAACCTAGAATTGGTCTATTTTATTGGCAAAGAAAAAATCCCACATATGGTCTGGTGCTTCTGTTATGTATCTAGAGACAAAATCCAAAGAAGAATTTGCAATGTTATCAGTCCTGACCTGATATCACAGCTTTGTCACTACCATAACATAGCTTCCTTGTAACTTTTCTATAGATGTTTTCATGGCAATTGTTCTGATGATATTTTACTCAACTTCTTGAATATAAGCATAGTATTAGATTGTCAACTACAATCTTTAAAAATTTAAATGCAATGTCAATTATCATCTTTCTCCTTCAATCCAGTTCTCTTAATATCCTTTCTCTGCAATAATATTTTTCAGTTTCTTTCGCTCTCAGTAACTCCTTGTCTCTTAATGGCTTTATCACCTTGCTTGAGGTGAAATGATTAAAAAAAAAAAAATCAATTTCATGAACTCTAAAATTGAGTTACATGCTTTTTCTAATTTATTAATACTACAGTGATTAGACAATGAGATCATTGTACTAGTAAGGCGGTACTATGGATTAAGATGTTATGACCCATAGTCTACTGCTCTACCTTCTGGATTATAGCTTCCAGTACACAGTAGAAGTATTAACATTAGCTCTGTTACTCCTAAGTTAGTAAATGCATTGATTATCTCATTGATTGAGTAAGCAGAAATAGGCACACTGCTGCTATGGGTCTTTATACATTAGATAGGCCAGTTAGGTTCAAAATATGATGATGCCAAATAACTCTCTGCCATGAAGGCCCAGTATTAACTTCAGAAATTGGAAAGTGTGTGTGTATATATATATATATATATATATATATATATATATATATATATATATATATATATATATATATATAAAATTCTTTTACACGTGTTTTATTACATGTCTTCATATCCAGACATCTTTATTTTCATGAAGAAAATGTAATTTTCATCTGTTTCAGATGCTAAGTAAATTTTGTGGGATTTTTGATTAATCATTGTATCTATTTGGACTAATTTATTTTTTTTTTTTTTTTTTTTTTTCTTTTGTCTTTTTTAATTTTTGTTTTTTAAAACAATGTTTCAGTTGTGTTCTGTCTGGCCTTCCTTGTGTGTATTAAGTTCTGGAATGCTGTTGAATTTTATCCTTGGGTAGCATGCACATGTCCTCCCACGCACATCATATTCTGTTTTTTTTTTTTTTTTTTTTTTTTTTTAATATGACGTGTGTTGGAAGAGACTTGCATTTTCCCACAGAATAAGATTAGAAAAATGCAACAGATACCCAAGAAAAGCCACAAGGTACACAGCTGAAACATTGTTAGTCCAAACAAAACATTGTGTACACTGAATGATTAAAGCACTTTATCTGAGAAAATTTTAATTAATTTTATCCAGATTATTATAGAAGATGAGTTAAAAAAAAAAAAAAATGTCTTTATTTAAATGTTTAAAAATTAAAAAAAAAAGTCTTTTCTCCAAATTGTGTCTGATGGTGGCCTATGAATAGAATTAATTTCTGGAACACAGAAACATATTCAGTGGATTTTGCCTTTTTAAATTTTGGAATATAATATGGATTGTTGAAGTTTAGATTTTTTTTTAATTGTTTCAAATTTTATTCAAAAACCTAAATTTTTTAACTTGTTTTTTCAGATAAACCCAATTTAAAAAAAAAAAAAAAAAGGTTTTTGATGAATTTGTCTTAAATAGATTTTTTTATCCACCATTAAAAAAAACAATCTTTAATTAAACTTGAATTTATGCATCTCATTTTAAACAATTTATGTTATAGTCATGTGAAAATTCTGACCTGTTTTCATAATTTATTGATTATTGGAAATGAACTCAAACAACTTAAGTTGTTTTCATATAGCAGACAAAAAGCAAACTAAATTTCATAAGCAAGTTGTTGAAAGTGCTCGATTAGGATTTATATTTAGTTGGTTTTCTAATTAATTTTCCTAAGTCAATTGATTTTGTTTATAGGCTAGGCATTTTCTATAAAGCCAAAAAAAAAAGAAAACTTTATCACCTGAGAAATATTTTCAATGTACATATCAAAGCAAATTGTGTTTACTTGTCTGTATCAGATCAAAACAAGAACTTCTGGAAATGTGATTAATAGAATTAGTTGTTTGATTACTATCATGTTCTTTGAAATATTTTCAGGTTTCAAATCAGTTTTATCTTGCTTCATTTTTTTTTTTTTTTTTTTTCTTCTCACCCCTACTACCCAAAAAGAGAGACTACTGATAAAATACCCTTAGACATTCAATAAAAGATTTAAAATAAATAAATAAAAAGACTTAAGTGCTAGATAAAAAAAAAAAATTGAGATGCAAAAGTTACAATTTCTGCTTGAACTTCTGAGATTTCAAAGAGAAATTATTGAATAAGTATGTACCTGATGTAATAGCCCAATAGATGTGTTTGGAAAAGCTCCATCACAAATTGGCACAGATATTTAACCACTTGACATTATGTACGAATCTGAAGTTATATCCATCAGTCTTATCAATCAAGTTAGTACCAGGAGAGCTTAAAGGGGAGTGGAAAGAGCCGGGTACATCCTCATGAAGGAAAAGATTCTTCATAAATATTTGAAGAAAGATCATCAACATGAACTCTCCAAACAAGGACATTATTTAGCAGGATAATGCTTAACTTAAACAAATACAGAATCCAACAAGATCTGGGTAAACTTACAATTGTATAATAATGTAGTTTACAACTTATATTCTATAAATACTAAAATTTGTTTGTTTGCTGGTCATCATGATGGCTAAAGGTCAGCAAACTTTTTGGGATGTAGGCCAATTGGCAATATTTTTTTTGTACATACAGGCCAAGAGATATATATATATATATATATATATTTAATTTTTCATGTGTTCATATAAGTTTTTCTTTTCTGGACATTGTGTAAAAATTATCCAAATGTTTATGCCCAAGTGCTTTATAAAGGGTGTTTTTGATAATTTTATTTTATAAAAAAAAAAATATCCTTCATAGTGGCTAAAAGAATAGCCAAAAGCATTTGAACATACAGAACATTCACACAATTTTAAACACACCTTATGTCCAGAAAAGAAAAAAACTTATAGGATCGCAAGAAAAATGAAACAAAAAGCTTAGCCACAGTACTATCTCGGTTGTCTTTAATGAAATTTTATAATGAAATTTATATAAAAGAGAAATTATATATATATAATATATATATATATATATATATATATATATATATATATATTTTATATATATATATATATATATATATATATATATATATATATATATATATATATATATATATATATATATATATATATATATATATATATATATATATATATAAATAACATTTTTCATTATGAATAAGTACAAACTCGGATACAATTTTGTTAGCAATGGTCTTAGAGATGAAAAATAATTCTTCTTTTTTTTTTTTTTTTTTCCCCCCCTGATATAAGTGTTTTTCCATTTACATTAGTATAAACATGGTTGCTATGCTTGCAACATTTTCACCATTGTATTCTCTGGTCTTCAAGTATCTGTCTTACTTGATAACCATCTTATACTTTTGAACCTATCCCTTTATTCACTCTATAGTTACATAGTATGACAGGAACCTGAAGAAGGCTGGAGAGTACACTAGTTGAAATGTTGTGAGTAAACAAACAAGATGAAGATACTAGTCAGTATGGAAAGGCACATCATAATTATAATTTCTCATCAAAATATTCCAATATAAATTAAGTTGAACAGTGGTTCAAAATTTGTGCTTGCTGTCATTCAAATTGACCATGTATATTGACTAATTAAGCTCAACCTATATACGGATTTAGCATACTTCATTTTTCATAATGACTTTTCATATAAATATGTAGCAGAAAATGTTGAAATTAATTGTTGGGCAAAAGATTTTAAAGCAGAATATCCTTCATGTGTGAGACGTGTCAAAAGTCACTTAATTCTGTCTCTTTGTATTTGCCTTTCATTATATCATTGGACAGCAGGATGATCATGTCTGATTGTAGATCTGATGGAAGGTTTTCATTGATGCTTATTTTAATACATAATAATATTAAAAGGGGCATCTCGACATGATGTAATGTTTAGAAAACTTGTCTTGCTAGATTAATTACAACTGAGTAGTGAGTTTGATCCTTCTTCGGTGACCCCATACTTTCGGCCTTGTGCCACTTAGAAAATCACTGTTGGGCACTTTGACATGGTGTAATGGTTAGCAAGCTTGTCTCGCTAGATCAGTTACAACTGAAAAGGGCGTTCGATCCTCACTAGTTGCCCCATACTTTTGCCCTTGTGCCACATCTAAGCTACATTTAGAAAATAACCATAATAATATTAAAAGAAAAAATAATATAAAAGATATTACTTTAAAACAATCGTGTATTATATGTTCAGTGACCTAGATGAAATATCATGGTGGGCTTTAATTTGCTAACTCCTAATAAGGCTATTGTCATTGAACTATAACAAATACACATGTGTAGGGTTTTTGTGGTTATATAATAAAAGTTAATTTATAAGTGAATTTTAAAATTAATCATTCTGAGGTAATTAAGAATTGCAATATGAAAATTTATTTAATCTTTAACAATTGTATCCATTTTTAAAATTTTAAGAATCTCTTATTTTTTGAACCTGCCTTATTCTACTGCTGAGAATTTTAAACAGAATTAAAGTGTTATATTTTCAGTAGTAACATGGTCTCATCAATTTACAGTTGACTTAGCTAGATGAAACTATAAGTTCTTTGCTAACAGTTTCTTTTCTCACACTTCTCATTTGTGGAAATCTCTACTGGCTCCATGCTTTCCGTCTAACTATGATTTTCAAAAATTTAAATGCAATGTCAATAGCTATCTATTGTCTTCTTGATTACTCTTCTATTGTTCTCACTCCTTAATAATGTTTCTCTTTTTTTTCTTATTCTTTCACATTCACTAACATCTTGTATCGTAGTAGCTTTATTGCCTTACAGGGGTTAAAATGATTAAAAAAAAACTAAAAAAAAAACTGTATCCTATTTACCTTGGATATTTTATCTTAAACAAATGTCCACATATTAACAAACATTGTGCAAAGAATGTGGATGCTTGTCTTTACTTTACTTGACATTGTTGAGAAAGGCAAAGTATAGCTGATCACCCCCCACCAAAAAAAAAAAAATAACCTGTTTATCTCCAAAGACCAGAAGTGATTGTATTAGTAGCAGATTATTAGATGAGAATTTTTTACTTTTTCTCATACTTAATTTTCATTGATAAGTTTCTTTTTGTACCTACAAAGGAATAATGTGAATTTTTAAAGTTAAGGAACAATGAATTTATTACAAAAATACCATACATATTGAATAATGTTATATGTCATTATATAACAGTAATAACTAATAGTAAAAAAAATATAGAATTAATAGAAAAGAAAAATTGAAGTGAAAGTGTGTTGATTCCTAACAGAAACATTTCATTTGTTGTCGGCACATGCTCGCATCCAAACATCTGGATCATCATTCTCTCTCCCTATTCCAGACAGCTGTGAATCAAAGAGTTTGACAAGGCCATTTGTGTGAATTTTGGCAGACAACTCTGTGTGATGGAGAATCCCACACACTTGGCCAGAAGTGACTCCCTTGTGGCTCAATTGGGATGGGCGAGATCTGGCAAACTTGGTTGCATTGGGCTGTCAGATGCTTGGTCTGCCTTGGTTACGTCAGGTTGACTGGTGCTGCTTTCTTCTGCTGGTTTGAGATCATATAGACCTTTGCCTATTTTACCATTGGGGTCTTCAGGGATTGGTTGCATTCAGTCTGGTCCTTCCTCTTTGACCTTACTGCCATGGGTGGCCCAACATTAATGCATACATACTCATATATACGCATAGATTTATATATAGATAAATCTACATGATGTCTGTTCAGAAATTATTCAACTGTTTAATATTAACAAAGAAAATCCTCCCTCAGGCAGTGTCGCTTTAGTCAACTTCAGACTATTTCCTTTGCATTAAAGAATACATTTTACACAAAGCCTATAAAAATAGCTAAGAAAAGTCTCATCTTTCCTACTTCCACTATGTTAAAAACATGGTAATATTTTGCTTTTTGATTAAATATACTTTTCTGTTTGTAGCTTTTTGAAATCTATGGTGGAGTAATGGATAGAGGCTCAGATTGAGGAATCGGAGAGCCAAGTTCGAAATCCATTGCATTCACTTATGTGCTAATACCCTTGGGAAAGGTATGAATCCTCTTCTACCCCCCCTATGGGTAAATAGCAGGACAGACCAGGTTCTATAGCCTTGGATGGCAACTGGTCTACTGCAGAAAGAAATGGCAACTTACTGTGGGGAAAAATCTGCCTCGTCAGTTGTGTATCGAAAGATACATGATCGGCTACGTGTTTATCACACATAGCACACAACTGACTGATATATTACATATATATATATAGGAATCTTTTTCCTTTATTATGTAATGATTCCTTATTTGTCTCATTGTTATTGATTTTTATCAATGTTTTGGCCAAATGATCCTCTGGTATCTATTCAGCTTTCTTTGAGAATTTTAAACAGAATCCTATAGGGTGTTCTAATTATCTGCCAAGTGAATTTCATAACTTTTAACCATAAATTCCTTGAGCCAGTGTATATTCATGCAGTATTTTCTACAGGGATTGAACACATGACCTTTCAAAAACCAAACAAACATTGTCAGTTTATCAACTAGGCAATATCCTTTCAGACACTCAAGCACTGGAATTATGAAGCCTTGAACTTAATATCTATTGTTTGTTTTTCTAGAAATATCAAATTAGGTTATTGAATGTGCTAAACACAAAGAAAGCTGAAGTCTACAGTGACCAAAACATAAAAATGAGGAAAATAGTCTGATATAATCATTATATAATAGTAACATTTAATATAAACATTATATAATAACACCAATTAATATAACCATTACAAAATAGCAATAACAAATATAACCATTACAAAATAGTAACAATAACTTGTCTAAGAAATTTAGACTTTTTTTTCTTCCTTTTAATGGAGTATAATGCATCTTTTTGTCTTAGAAATCTGCAAGCTTTTACTTTTATATTTTTTATTTGTACTAAACACATGGAATGATTTAGAATTTTTGCATTGCTCTGGCTTTCAGATACTTTTACATCACATTATATTTTGCATTTTGTTTTTATTGCCTGGATTACATATGACATTCTTTTTTTTTTCTGCTTGAAGGAACAAGATGGGATTTTGAAGGAAGGGAATTCAATGCTATATTTCATTTCCTGAGTTTTTTCTGTGTAATGATTAGAAGAAATCTTCATGACATTGCTTCAAAATCGGCATTATAGATTTTTTCTTATGCAAACTAAAAACTAAGTCAATAACATCATAACTTATATTTTTTTCTTGGCATGTGTTTCTCTGGAGATTCGCATATATCTTCAGGTGATATTAGATTTTTTTTTTTTTTTTTTTTTTTTAAATTCTGGCCATTGAACTCTCCAGTATTTTTTGAGGAGGTGGTTTTTCCCAGATAATACAAAGATTTGTTTTTGTGTTTACTTTTTATTTAACCATAAATTCCTTGTGATCCAGTATGTTTGAATCATACATACAAGGAGGTGCTGAAAATTTCTTGGCCCAACCTACTTCCAAAAATCTAACCAAATATAAAATTAAAAATAATAATAATAATTTGGAATCCCTTTTTGGTCAGGCAAAACTTTTTAGCAAACCCCTTGTATATATGTATATAATTTTTTTTATTTTAGTTATATCAACCTTTTTTTTCTTTTTTTCAGTTCAAATCAGGATTTGTGTCTTTCTTAAGTCCGTAATACATGGGTAGTAATGAGCCACTTGATGTTTTATGGGGGAGGTGGAAGTTTGAATTCAGATTTTTCTTTCTCATAGAATTCGTTTTCTTTTTATATTAATGCAAGTGAACTCAGGCTGTCCTAGTACTTTTCATAATGGGAGAAAGATAAAGCATTGGTACAAAGTAAATGCAACAGCCTCAGTTGGATTTGCCACTTCTATATTTTGCCACCCACACATCTACTTATCTGTCACACCCACACCCACACACACATATATAACGTAATGTATCTCATTTTAAATATTACATATATACTAATAACAAATATACCTTTATTTTTCTCAATGTTTGATACACACATGTATATACACACACACACACACACACACACACACACACATTTTTTTTTTATCATTTCACCCCAAGCAAGGTGGGAATGCCACTAGTACACAGGGGGTTACAGAGAGTGAAGGTGAGAGAAAAGACTGGGTAGGGGGCGGGGATGAGGAAAGGATAAAAGATGAAAGGGATTCAAGAAAATAGATGTTGATTGATGTTGCATTTAAATTTTTGAAGATTGTAGTTATCAGGGAAGCAAATAAACAGAAGGGAGTTCCACAGGTGGGAAGTGTGAAAAAGGAAACTGTTGGAGTAGAAGTGGCAGCTACATTTAACTATTTCAACAGTAAAAGGATGGGACCTAGTTGCTAATCTAGTAGCACACTTAAATTCACATAGTCAGGGCATTGTGGGGGGAGCTTATCAGAGTAGTTGCCATGAAAATCTTTGTAGAAAAGACAGAGAAGTCACGTCACATTGGTGAAAAAGTGACTGATGTCAAGTCAGGATCCTTCTTTGTATTTTGTCAAGAACCTTGAGATGAATAGCAAGAGCACCAGACCAGACAGTGCAACTGTTTTCAATGCACAGATGAATGGTAGATTTGTAAATGTGCAAGATGAACTCTGATGAAAAAAATCTTCTGGCACAATACAGTGACATAATTTTCCTTGCAATAGATGCAGTTATTGATTTGATGTAGTCGTTCCATTTCAAGTCAGTTGAAAACATGAGGCCAAGAAGTGTGTTGCTCTCCATAAGTCTAGCATCGGCTATGCTGATGGTGGCCAGGAAAGTTTTTCTATGGTGGTTAAATGAGAGCAGTTTCATTTTGAAGACATTAAAATTTACAAGCTATTTCCTGCCTCAGTTAACCACTGATGACATTGGGAAGATTATTGATGAAAATCAGAAACCGCGTACCACCCAGTATAGAGCTTTGGTGGACACCCGCATTCATGTAAAAGGATCTGGAGGTGAGCCAGTTCAAAACAACCTTCATTTCATGATTTCATAGATTGGATTAAATCAAACAATCGCTGTGTAATACCGTAGCCCTGGAGCTTATGTACATCAGCCTGCCAAACCTTGCCAAATGCCTTCAAGATATCTAGAGCCACAGCTCAAGCTTTTCTGTTATTATCAATAGCTTGATATACATATTCAGTGATGGCCATTAGCTCATCAGTGGTAGGTCTGGTAAAACGAAAACCACATTGTTTGTCAGAGAGTAGGTTGTAAGAGGTAAGATGCATAATCACTTCAGCATTGATTAAAGCCTCAAATACTTTGCTGAAAACTGGTAAGAGACTAATAGGGCAATAGTTAGAGGGGTCGGAAGGTTTTCCAGAGTTCTTAAAAACAGGAACTACAGCAGAGGACTTCCAACAAGCAGGAAGCAGCAAGGCAATAGATGTAGAGTTTAGAGAGAACTGGAGTCAGCTTGGGAGCACATTTCTTTAGGATGACAGCTAGTATCCCGTCATCTCCACTTGCCTTATGGGAGTCTAATTTAGAAATGATTACTTTAAATGTTACTTTTAATGAATACCCATATTTGAATAGACATTTCATTTATTTTGAACAGTATTTTCTTTCATCTACTGACCTGAATGTTTGAGAAATCTTATTAAAGAAAAGTGCACCCTCCATGTGCAATATGTTAGAATAATAAATAAATAAAAAAAAATACTAGTGAGAGCATTTTTTTTTTTTTTTTTAAAATAAGATTTCTTGAATATTCAGGCCAGTAGACAAAAGAAAATACTGTTTAAATATTTTTTTAATTTTTTTATTTTTTTACACTGATGTTCATCCTGTACAAGGTATGGGAACCACTCAAGGCAGAGGGTTACAGAGTAAGAGGCACAGTTTGTGTGCATATGTGGGGAAGATAACAGTTAACTCTAGACTTAAACAGGTTAAGATTGTAATGGTTGGGAAAGTGTCCTTTTTGGAGTTGTTTCCACAGTGCAGCAATTTATGGGGTGGGGAATGGGATTAAAGCTGCTCAAGTGCAACTTGCATCTCACCAATGGAATACTGTGGTGAACAGTTACATAGAAGTGAGCCAAGGGGCTTGCATCAGGTGCAAAGGAAAATAAGTGTCTTACCTCAACATGCAGCAGATGACATTGGCATTTTGGTTCTTGAAAATGGCATTACTCTCCCATCTAACTATTCCAGCCGTATGTGGTGTAACAGGGGTTATTTTTTTTTTTGTACAGTTTGGCATGGTTCAATCATTACCAAGTTGTGTGCTGATTGGTCAGACTGGAGGAGGCTATTTGACTGAGTAACTGTGAACAAAAGCAGTTGTTTGCCATGGTGTTGGCCTGATAAAAGAGGGCTGAAGCAGTGAGAAAGCAGAATGGCTTTACGTTGGTGAAATGTGCAGACCATAAGAATGTCGGAATGAACAAACAGTATCTTGTATTGTACCAAACGACGTCCGAGGAATAGACTCTTTTAACTACAAATACGAAGGAAATTAAGGTAGTTCGCTATAATGTGTGTAGAGTGGCAGGTATATATTGTGACTATTGTCCACAGGGTTGTTTTAGTCTTTCATACGGGGGTATTGAATTAGTATGAATTTCCATTCCTCCTTTCATTTGCATTCTGGTCACCTGACGAAAACTGGGATATGAAACTTAAATAGCAGTCAAAACTTTATCTCTTTTGAGGTGTGATCCACTGAAGTCTTTTTGCTGTCTTGATGACCTAAACACCGAGTACTGTTGGTTACTGTTTAGGTGTGTGTGTAGGGGTGTCTTTTTCTTAGTTTATTTTCCTGTTCTTGTGTAAGTTTTATTGATTTTTGTTTTATAGTAAATTTTTTTTTTTTTTTTTTTTTTTTTAAGCTTTCTTTAGTTTTCTTTTGGTCACCTGGCAGGTTTTCTGTTGGTACAACCAACACTTTGGATTTGTGTGTGTGTGTATATATATATATATATATATATATATATATATCAATATATATATAACAACTTCCTCTTTATTGTTTTAACTTCTTGGTATATTATTGATGATTGCTACTCCATCTTGTCTCAGTATGACTCAACAATAGGATACCAGACTAAATTGTTCCAACTTCACATCTAATTTAATCTAATTATATTCTCTGTTCTTTCTAAGTCTTAGTAAATTATTGTAATTTCTTTAGCAATAATAACAGTAAATTTTCATTGTGAAAATTGTTTTCTTCAAATACTTTTTCTTTAATAAAATGAAATGAAAGCTAAATTTTTTATATGACAAGATTTAAAATTTTTTTTTTTTTTTTTTTTAAATTATTAATTATAATTTTCAGAAATGAAAATTTTTAAAAAAAAAAAAAAAAAAAAAAAATTTTTTTAAATTTGTAATTATTTCCAGTGTAGAAACTTTGTTAGATACAACTTGTTCTCTGTAATGAAATTAAAAAAAAAATTAATATAACTTTTAATTAAAAAAATATAAGTTCCTTTTTCAACATGCAATATGTAATCAATTTTGTTGAACATATGTAAGTATTAGTCTGATAAAATAGAAAATTTGAAATATTTAAAAAAATTTAGTTTTTACTTGAATGCAAATATATTATTTTTTAGCTTTCCTTTTTTACATGAAATACTTATGAGAAATCCCGTAAATGGAACCATTCTTTGTGCAAGCATATATATATATATATATATATATATATATATATATATAATTATAACAATTTAGTTGTAGTAAAGTAATATTCTTTTTAATTGTTTTTATTTTCATAATTTGTAACTTATGATTATTTTTTCTTTAAAAATGGTTCAAACCAACAACACAAAAAAAAAATAAACAGTTTAAAAAAAAAAAATCAATTTATCTAAATCATTCATCATTGTTTTGCAAAAATTTGAATTTCCAGCATAAAGTTTTTTGCATATTGTGAAAATTTTAAGACCTGGTAAAAAAAAAAAAAAAAAAAATATATATATATTAAATTTGAATAATTAGGTATGTTCAAAATTTCCCTGCATTTACATCTAAAAAAAAAAAAAAAAAGACACAATTTGGTGGCATAATAGTGAGTTTGATCTCTAGGTTGGGTAGTACTGACTCTGGAAAGACTTGTAGAAACAAGGTTCACAATAACTGAGCAGTACATTGACTTGAAGAGATTAAGGTTGCAGTATGTGAGGAAGCATCCACGCTGAAGTCTGTTCCACAGAGTATCAGTTCTTGTGGTGGGTGGGAGCTGTTTGGAGCATTTTCTTAACTATTGGAATATGGAAAGAATGAGGATGGTCTGACTCTGTAGATGTTAGCTGTAAAGATTTAAACTGGTAAATCTAAAGAATGAAACTCATCTGAACATTTGCTATAGAGTAGCATATAAATTACTGTCATTTCTGTGTGATGGCAGTGCATTGATTAGGTTGGATTTATTTTTTATCCTTAATACTGTTAATTGTAATAAATTTGCTTCTTTATCATCATCTATTTTTATTGTCTTCTACTTTTTGCTGATTTAAATGATAAGTTTACTTGTTCTTTTTTACCTGTTAACTGTTAATATTCTTTAGGCAATATATTTATCATTACTCTAAATAAAATATTCAGGTGGCTTATCTCTATAAATCAGGGTTGTCCTTCAGGCCTTTTGCAATTCAGTGGATTCAGATGAATTTACAAAAGAGACTTGTGCAAGAAGAATTTCATAGTGGGGGGAAAATCGTTGCACTATGGTAAGCCCACTCTGAAGAATCTTTATCTAGTGGTATGTGGAACTGTTATAACTGGAGACTTCCAGGCTGCAGTAGATGACCAGGACTTCTATGTGTCATGTCCATGCTCTGGCAGCTGGATCCGTAGGAGATTCTATTCACCCACTCCACCAGGAATTGGTCTTTATATGCAATAGACCTAACAGACCCCAAATTATCAAGTGTTTGGACTTGGTGACGACCCTCACCCTGTTTGCTCACCAGTCAGTGTTTTACTGAGATGTGGCTGCTGTCACATGCAAATACCTATTTGGAGCCACAGGTAAGAGTTGGGCACCAAGTGGAAACAATACGGATGAATTAAAATAAAAAAAAAAAAAGAATTACTCTTCCTCTGTCAACACTGCTGGATTGAATTAATACTCCTAACATATTTTTTTACACTGGATGTCACAGTAAATTCATGGTTGTCAAATATACCAATTACTACTATTATAAGAAATGTACTTAAATAATAAACAATAGAAAGTAACTGATAAATAATTTAAAAATTATATAATAAATAATAGAAAATAATCACTAAATACATATATAAAACCATTTAAAATTATTGTTACTGTTAACATTGTTTATATTTCAAAAAATAGGAAACAAATATTAAAACATGCTAAACAAAATAAATGTTAGGATTTGAAACACGTCTCCTAGAATTATAAAATTATAAATTATTATCTTCCTTAAAAACCAATGTTATGCTATGCTATATTAAAACAAAGCTCAGTTATTGATACTAATGTATAAATAAATTAGCAAATATATTAAATATTCATAATAAAAATAATATAAAATATAATAATTCTTAATAATATATAAAACATTTGTAATAAAATAAGCTTGGCAGATGATACTTTTTTAAACAACAATCAATTTATAACCACTAAGTCTAAAGAATAAACAAGTAGACTATAATAAATAAATGTGTATTTTAATAAATAGAAAATAAAAAAAAATATATATATAATAATACAATAAGAAAGAATAGATGGATAGATAAATATAACTATCGCTTTCTCGGAGCATTATTAAAAAAAAAAAAACAACAAAAAACATCCATTCACTGTGACTGTCAGCGTTCGTTCTCTGTGTTTATAACTAATGTGTATATATTGAAGTGCTTTATTAATACAATCCAATATACATTATTCTATGGTAATTGTATTCTTAATTGTTTTTAATGAAAATGTGAAACAGATCAAATAATGCTAAACAAGTTATTCCTTATTTCTGGAAACTGCAAAGAAAGATGTTTTGATACAATGTTTTATACAAAGGATTATTCCTTTGATATATTGGTCTTGGCTTCAAGCATTTAAAAACTAAGTAATACTAAACATTATCATATTTGATGGCATATAAGACCCCCTTTTTTTCTCCCAGATATTAGAATTTGATAAATTTGTAGTCAATGGATAAGAAGAAATTTGTTTTGAACTAGGCCAAATAGGGAACATGGATGAAGTTTCTGTAATATTTGATGTAGATTCTGGATATTTTTTCTTAACATAATACCCTATTGAAATGGGTGGGTGGTGGTCATTTTATATACCTGTGATGAATTACCTGAAACTAAATGAGTATGATGCTTCTTATGTAGGTGGCCATTTGCAATGTGAAAAGTATGCATGAATTAGTGCAATCCTTATAATGCTGATCATTATTTATGAGTTCAGCAAGCATTTAAGGATTTGCTTGAAGTGACAGGTAGTGTGCTGCCAGCAGCTCTTGAGAAAAGATTGTGATTGTGTTTGACAGTGATCACCAATGGATTGTGCATTTTGCAATTTATGGTGTTGGAATATGTTCCTTTTCTTTCATCTGTGGAGACCCTGTTTTGAAGCCTCTCTTTGTGTTTGCATCACTGAATCAGCCCACTAACAAGAACAATACCCATGAATCTTATATGTATCAAATGTAGTAATTGCCTTCATATTGAAAAAAATGTTAGTGATTGAGAGGAAACTCATGTCACCCCTTGCAAATCCATTAACACAATTTCACTTTGAAGAACACAAGGAAATTTCAAACCAATTAAAAAAAAACAAATCTTACTTCAGGCAATGAATTTTATGCTAGTAAAATCTGTGATATTACTTATGTGCCAAGAATATGTAAACAAATGCCTACAACGTTGTAAGTGGTAGGCTTCAAACCCTCAGTCATATGAGTAATTCAGTCTATCTAACCCATCGTAAACATGAATACTAAAATCAATTGCCAATTTTTGATCGTTCAGCACTGCTTTATCTTTGTGTGCCAAATTGTCTTTGCTTTATTAGGAAACTTGAATTTCTTTTCTACTACTTTTTCACCACTGAAATGTAAGCATTTTATTGGGTTATTGATAACACTACCATGACTGCTACCACCAGTAGAGCCAGACATAAATCACTTTGATATGACTTAATAAAGAGTTGGGTATTAAATAACATGGTGGTAGAAATAGAAAGCTTATAGCAGAAAAAAGTATCAAATATGAATGTTAAAAATGATCTAACAATGAAGAGGGGGAAACTTTCTTTTTTTTTCTCCTTGAAGTGTAAGAGTGAAGAGGTTCCTTGACAAAATAGAATTGCTTTTGAGATTCATTAAAAGTAAACAGTCAGTGACAAGCAACAACAAATAAATCAGTTGGGTTAGGTCACCCCAAAATATTTGCTTTCAGTTCAATACAAGAGAACTGGCTTTTAGGCTTAAGAGTCAATTTAAAAAGACTTAAAGCATTAAAAATTTCTCACTCTCTCTCACTTCCTCACTCTTTTGAAAAGATCTTATTTTTCAAGGTTTTATTGATGAGGACTGAGAATCAGATAGGACACTTCAGTTTTAACTTTGCTCTCCAAGAAGTTCTTAGCATAAAACATTAAAATTTTCATCTCAAATATCAAACCACACAAGCCTCCAGTTGCAAATAAAATACACAAGCTGTTTTAAGTTTAGCTCAATGGTAATGAGAAAATTGACCAAACAGCATTCTTCTTTTATGTGCTGTATCCCTTCAGGATGTAGGCAATCATGGCCCTCCACTCCCTCCTATCCCTTGTAGTTCTTAATAAGTTTTGTTTTTTTGTTATTTTTCCCAAACCTTGTTCTGCCAACCATTTGCTCAAGCTCATCAAATATGTTATGTGCTGTTTTCCTCTGTCCCTTTTCCAAGCCCTCTTTCCTCATTATGCGCCCCAGTAATTTCAACTGCTTCTTCCTGATGTTAAGTATATGTTTCCTTTTTGTTTCCATTCTCTTCAACACAAAACCTCGTTGTTGTTCACATGTTCAGTCCATGGTATCCTTAGCATCCTTCTGTAGAACCACATTTCTGTGGCTTCAAGT
This sequence comes from Acanthosepion pharaonis, assembly GCA_903632075.3. NCBI lineage: Eukaryota > Metazoa > Mollusca > Cephalopoda > Sepiida > Sepiidae > Acanthosepion > Acanthosepion pharaonis. The sequence goes on from CAHIKZ030001547.1 coordinate 622,099, forward strand.
CTCTTTGAGGAGATTGTCTAGCATTTACTGCCATACAGGAGGACAGATATCATATAACCATTCAGTACTCTTTGTTTTTAACAAAATTTTTCTTTCTTTTAATACTCTGCTTAGCTTTTGGAATGCATCTTTGCCCATCCCAATATGCCTTCGGATCTCAGTATCACTCTTTCCATTCTCTGTTAGAACATTTCCCAGATATTTAAATTTCTGTATCAGCCTGATTTTTGCATCCCCAACTTGTAATTTGCATTTTGGGCTCATCCTTTTGCTGATAACTATGCATTTTAACTTTATGCTTAGTCCTTTCTTCTTGCTTTCTTTCACTACCTTCTGTAGGAGGTTTTGTAGTTTCCTTTCCATGTCTGCTATCAGTACAGTGTCATCTGCATATCTTATATTGTTAAGAGTGTGGCTACCAATAATGAATCCTGGTAGGACTTCTAGTTCTCACAAAATTGCCTTGGTGTACAAATTGAATAAATCCAGTGAAAAGACACATCCTTGTCTTGCACTCCTTTCTATTTTTGTATATCTGCTGAACTCATTTTCTGTCTGTATGAAGGCAATTTGCTTCCAGTATAGATTCTTGGTTATTGTAATATCTTTCCGAAATATATCAAGGTTTCTGATCAGCTTTAACAGATCTTTGTAGAGAACTTTTTCAAATGCCTTTGCGTAGTCTGTGAAACACAGATACATGCCCTTCAGCATTTGTATTGCTCTTTCTGATAATATTCTGAGTATGAATATTGTATTCATTGTCCTGGTGTCTTTGACAAACCTGCACTGTTCTTGTTCTATCTCTGGCCTAATTCTGCTTCATGCGCTCTTCCTCATAATTTGGATGATGAATTTTATTATGTGGCTCATTAGGCTGATTGTCTGGAGTTCACATTTGTTTGCGCCTGATTTCTTAGGCAGTGCTATGAAAATAGATCTTCTTAGGTCTTCCGGTATATCCCCACTGTTGTAGATTTAATTTATTATTTCTGTGATTATGCTGAAGTCATCTAAGGCTGCCAGCATCTCTATTATAATTCTCTCTGGCTCTGCTAATTTGTTTCTCTTCAATTTGGCTAGTGTAGCTTCCACTTGGGTTTTTAATATTTCCACTCCGTCAGTATTTTTGTGTGTTGCCATGGAAGAGTTCTATATATTCGTTTCATCTCTGAAGTATTTTGTCTTCCTCTAATATCGGTGTTTTGTCCTTGGATTTTATTCAGACTGTTGATGAGCATGTCTTTTATCCTGTTCTCTTATTTTTTATTTTTTTTTATGCATATCTTCTTTATCTGTGACACTGAATCTTTCTATTTATGCACAGATTTTGTTGAGTCATTTTTCTTTAACCTGTGTCTGCATTTGTTCTTTATTTCTTTGTGTGTTTTTTGTATTCAATTCTGTGTCTTGCCATTGTTTTTTGTCTTCTTTGCATCATGTCAAGAATCTCATTTGTTATCCATTCGGGTTTTTTTTTTTTTTCTTTGTTCATTTTCCTTTGGGATGATCTTGTTTTCTGATGTCACTAAAGCTTCTCTTAGTGTGCCCCTCTTTGAGTTTCCATTTTGTCCCTAGTATCTTTTCATACTGTCCATATATTTTTCCTTCAAGTCTTGGTTGTTCAGGAGTCTGCTGTATTGCAATTTGGGTGCTGCATTTGGCTTCTTCAGTGTCTTTAGTTTAACTCTTAGTTTACGTATAACAGGGAGGTGGTCGCTTCTACAGTTGGTACTTGGATAGGTTTTGTAGTGAACAACTGCATTCCTAAAATTCTTGTTGACATTTATGGAGTTATTGTTTTTAGTTTCTCCTCCTGGGCTACTCGATGTCCATAATCATCTTGGATGTTCTTGGAAACAGGTGTTGACTATTAGCTGGTCATTAGACATACACCATTGGACCCATTTTCCCCCAGGTTTTTAGTGGGTTCCTCATTCAAATTTGTCAGTTTTTTAACCATCCCTCTCCTTGTCTACTTTGGCATTCAGGTATCCCATGTTAATTATAACTGCTTGTGATTTACTTTGAGCCTTGGCGCTGTCTAGCATGGAGTAGAAAGATTTGTTTTCTTCTTCTGTACTCTCTGCTGCCAGGGCATACACAATTATAATAGAGATGTTGAAAGGCTTTCCTTTCAGTTTAACTACAAGAATTCTTTCAGATAATTGACATTAAGACAGAATGCATTTCATGTCTTGATCTAGTATCAGTTCAACTCCTTTTTCATTTTTCTCTGTCTGCATATATAATCCTGTGGTCGTCACTGATAAATATTCCATCGTTTGTCCATCTAGTTTCATATACTCCTAGAATGTTGACATTTAACCTATTCATCACCTGTTTTACATTTTCCAACTGGCCACTGTTTAACATTTTAACATTCCATGTCCCGAGAGTTGTTTTTTTTTTTTTTTTTTTTATGCAAACAGTTGCTGAATGACGGTTAGGTGACACCTATCACTTATGTCACTCTTTTCCAGGCGAGGGATCAGTTCTGAGTAATTTTTTCCCTTTTATGCTATTTTTTATGATGGTCAGGTGACGCTTGTTGCACATGTCACTCCTTACTGGGTGAGGAGTTAATTCCCATAGACTTAACCCCCTTCACAACGGTAGGTTTTGTATTTGTTTGATAAATTCCATGATATTTCTTGGGATTGATAGTGGAGTGGTTTCTGTTGCCTTCTCCATGGTGGTTTATTGAGATACCACCTCTATTTAGCTGGCCTTTGACTTGTTGAGAGTTCTTCCATCCTTTAACAGGTCTTATTTTTCATCCTACTGGGTTGCGAACAACCCACCTTACTCACAAGTCCATGGAGTGGGAATAGCCGGTTTAGTTGCCAACAGTAGCATTTATACTTGTGTGTGTGTGTGTGTGTGTGTGCATCTATACACACACACACACACACACACATGTACGCTGGATAAAAAAAAATGTTTTTGTACCCCACCCCCAATCTGTTAATGAGGCAGGCTTCTGAGAGTCAGTTAGTAAGGTGGGGTAGGGTGGGAGAAGAGAAATGATTGTTAAATTTTAACTTATAATAAGTCTGGATATTGACTCTTCTAACTGTTCTCATATTCCTACTTAGTCTCCAAAAATACGGCATTAAATGCTGCGTCCCAACAATTAACATTAAACAATTAACATTACATTATTAAGCACACTATCAGTACAGATATATGTGTGTGTGTGTGTGTGTGTGTGTGTACATATATCTAAAATATGTGGTGCAGTTCAATTTATATTACAATGAATCATTCATACAAAAAGTAAATTAGTAAAGTTAATGATATAAAAATGGCTAAATCCCTTTGCTAACAAAATTTTAAAGATGCATTAACCTACCAATCACTCAATGAATGATATGATCCTTGTTTCTTAAAATTATAAACTGTATTAGGTCTTCCTTAAATGCACAAGTACTTTTGACTGTACAATCATCTTCAGGCATGGAAATTATTTTGTTTTTGGTAAAATTCAGGTAGCATCCAAGACGAAATAATAATGCGAATCAAAATTTTATTTCATTTTAAATATTATTTTATATCAACACATTGGAAACATTCAAAAATAGTAACAAGTTAGAACAAAAAGGCGTAGTCACGAAAGTAACAAGCATACATATACATTTAAAGACTGCATGATGGAGTTTGACCAACTGTAAAGAACAGCATTACTATTAGTTAAAATTTATAAAATCTTTTTTTTCTTAAAACAATTTTTCAGGAAATTAAACTTCTCAAGTCCTCTGTTATTGCTCTTTCTATCATTGATGGGAATTTCCTTCCAAACTTTTTGGTTTTGGTAGCATGGAAAGTTAATTTTATATCATTATTTTTCCTTCTACTTACATGTACTACTCATTTTTGTTACTACTGCTGTTGGCAATGTTCAAATTATGTGGTTTTTGTTATTTGGTAAAGCTGGGTTATTGTAGTATAAAAGGCCATAGGGTTTGGTGAGGGATTGTCTTTAAGACCTGAAGGATTCCTTCGCTTGAAACCATTTTTAATCATTGATCTTATAAAATAGTATTATACTTATAAGATAATAGTTTAGATGTTTCTGAAGTTAGATGCTATGCATGATATCCAGGTTAGTCTAGTTCTGACAAGGCTATTTAAGAATATGACTTGAGTCAAGATATTTTTAAAGTCACACCCAAAATGCCAAACTACAAAAATGCCTTTCTATACAGTTATTCTGTTTGCAAAATGCCTAATGAAAAAAAAAAAAAATAGTTTATACGAAATTGTTTACATACTTAAATTTTTATAACTGAAAATTTGCTAAAATGGGAATATTTTTGGGATACTACAATACATTAATATGAAAGGATGTGAAAGTGCGACTGTTCAAGACAAATTTTATCACACAATTTGTGAAAAACAATTGGATTAAGTCAAATATTCAGCCATAGACACCAGACATTGATTTGTGAAGAAGGCCAGCAAGCCAAACCCTGTCAAACACCTTTGAGATATCTAAAGTTATGACTCTAGCTTTGCCATTCTCATCTAAAGCTTGATAGACAAATTCAGTAATAACCATTAATACATCGGCAACTAACCTAGAGAAACGAAAGTATTGTTTATCTGAAAGAAGGCTCTGTGAAGAGAGATGCTTAACCAATTTGGAGTTGATTAGAGTCTCTTATACTTTGCTAAAAAGAGGTAGTAGTCTATGAACTTTATAGATGAAAAACTATCAATAATTAATTAATTCATCTTATTTCTGTTGATTTTTTTTATTACAACTCTAAGACCATCATTCTATAGTTGTTAGTGTTACAGATTGTGAAGCATTGTGAATTATTTTTTTCGGACACATTCTGTTTATGATCTCGGAGTTGCAACAAATAAGATGAAAGAAATAAAAGTTAACAATAATTTCTAGTTTTTTAAAAAGAAAACAACTTAATTGTTCTGGAACCCAACTAAAAAGATATTTACAAGACTGACAATGTTTTGATTTTCCAAAATCAAATTACTGTTAAAATCTACCCCCACTAACTAATGCCACTTGATCATTTTTATTTTTATTTTTATTTTTTTTCAGGCTTCCTTATTTGAAAATTATGGGCATTAGTTTTTGTTGCGGCATAAAGAAAAAGCACCTAATTTCCCTCAGTTATGCATTAATCGATATGCTTAATTTTTGCTAATTTCAAAATGGATTTTATTTGTACCTTTGTTATTAAATATTCCTTGTTTTTAAAGATTTTCCCAATTTATGATATACATGACTTTCTCTTAGATGATTCATTCATAATATATTGAGAAAGAAAGATACTAATTGTTAATTTTGCTAATGGAAATATGTATGTGCCTTTGTTGATAGTAAATCTTTTATTCATATTTATTCAAAGAAAGAATTTGTTTACATGCTTTTTTTTTTTTTTAATTGCTCAATATTCTCTTTTGACATTGTTTTGGCTGTAGTAAATTATTTCAGACAAAAATATTTATCTTGAAAAAATATTAAAATGACTCTCATTCTTTGATGTATACATTTTGTCTTAGATCCTGTGATTGCAAACACATACATTAGGTTGTATCAATGTGAACATAGAACAGGGCTCTCTGTCTTTTACTGACTTGACAAATCAATCCCCACATTGTGTTTTTCGTTTCTTGTTTAGTTCAGATTTAGTTTGTTTCACTCCCTCCCTCTTGAGATGTACAAAGACTAGAGAAGACTCACAGTATGTTTACAAGAATCAGAAAATGAAATCAACAGCAAGAAATGAAGACATGAGTCCAGTTCTCAATAATTTGGTGTTTATTTCAATTTAGGTTCCCTGGTTGCACCTTAATATTCTCTCAGGTTGGTAGCACATAGATCTTTTAACTTTTCTTCATACTTAAGCTGAGCAACTGTTAGACTGCTAGTAAGTGGTTGGATGGACCTGAATGGCTCCTCACTGTGTCTAGCTATCTAATCGGAACTCATAAGTAGAGTCCATGCAAGCGGAAACATCTGGTTTCTGACGAGATGTCACTTGATCCCCTTTTTCATCTCTTTCTTTATCATTTTCTTCCCCTTTTGCTCAAGTGGGTTGCCACTTTGAACACTAAATTTAAAAAACTATCTTCCAGTCATAAAAAAAAAATGACACTTCTGACTCTAATAACATCATTTAGGATCCACTTGACTTTGTGTGTATTCAACTGGTTATATGGGGAACTATTGTGCAACATCAATAGTATTTTCATTTTTGACCCTTACAAGAGCTCATTTGTGTGTCTGTGTGTCTGTTTTCAATTTTATACAGTGCTCTACATATGGCATTTTTCGATGATATGAATGTAGGAGGAGGAAGTGAAAATTATGAAGATAAGGATAGATAGTGATTGATCCTTGACTTAAAGAGATTAAGATTGTAGTGTTCAAAGAAGAATCTTTGTAGGAGCCTGTTTCAAAAAGTAGCAGTTCTTGGGGATGTAGTGAACTACTACAGAGGGTAAAGAGGCTCAGGGTTGCATGCTTGCACTAGTGAAAATGGCTTACCTCCAGGACAAAAGCAGATTCAGCTGTGTCACGCATGCAAACTATTCCAAAAGGAAAAATGGTGGCTTTGCAGGTCACACGTTTAAAACAGGTAGAGCTCAGTCAGATAGACTCTTGCAGGAGTTTGTTGTTTTTAAATATGTAAATTTTGGCTGTCAGTGAGGATATAAAAAAAAAAAAGTGCATAATGAGACTGTGACAAAACGGTGACTGCTGTAGTGAACAGGGGACATGTTGCAGTTAATGGATTATTTAATTTAAGGAAACGTATTATGGGAATTGATTACAAGCCAGAAGAAACTACAATTTTACAAACTTACAAAGTTGTTTCCATGGAACTTCCTCTTTATAACTAGAATATGGCAGGAATAGCTCCATGGATGTAACATGGCATGGGTTAGCTGTAAAGGTCTGAACTGATAGAAGTAAGCTCATTTGGGGGAAAGAGGCTGCAGAATGGAAAATAAGTAATCTCTGAACTGTAAAATGAATTCCAACTTTATTGAGGTTGGAAAGTGAGGATTGGGTAGATCCAGCCCCAATATGGCAGCAGTACTCCATTTTTGGTCAAATCTAACTCGTGTAAAGGTAAAAAAAAAAAAATGACAGGTGTCAGGTACTTTTTGGGGCAGTTGAATGAGTCAACCATTTTTAGCACCTTTAGCAATGGATCCTGTATATGAGTTTCACTTGAGATCTAACAGACATTCAAAGCATAGAACCCTGCTTGAGAGTATATCCATTCATTGTGACCAGTGAAAACTTCTTCAAAGAGTATTAATGATGACTATAATAATGATAATCAAAAGTTAAGGTAGGAGATTATATAAATATAAATAATATAAAAGTTAAATATTTGTTGTGTAAAATATATGCTTTATCATTATTAGGCTATGGACTTATTGATTTGTTTTTGTATTAATGAAATAAAAGAAAGATAACTTTGCAAGCAAACATTTACATTTGGATTACAAAGTTAATTTACTGTTTAAAAACAAACATCTATATTGGTCACTGTGCTTTTGTTTACATATTGTTAAACAGCTGCCTTAGTTTGAAATCAATATTTACTACATTAGTTTAGAGTGGGTATGATGGGTTGTTCTATGACAAGCAAATGGAGAACAGAAAGCAGTACAGTTGTACAATAGACTAGAAATAATCATTTTGCTTTTCAAATTTTTTTTTTTTTTCATATCACTATAGATTTCGTATAAGCACTCTAAACCATGAATTTTTTTTTTTTTTTTTTTTACTTTTTTAAAAAAAAATTAATAAGGCGCAGTTTTCTATGTAAATTAATTGCAAATTTATCTCTCTATGGAAGTCAAATCAGATATGTTCATGAGACGTGATTTTTTAAAATGTAAGAAAAATAAATAATTAAAAAATTAAAAAATTCATAATCTGTTAGTTCTTATCTTTATATATTGCTATTAATTAAGCACTCCAAATTACAATTTTCAAAATGTAAAAAAATGTTCTTACATTTCTTACATTTTCTTAAGAAATAATGTTATGAGAATATTTATTTTGGTTCCCATAGGGGGATCAGATTATAATGAATTTACCATATCAAACTGGACCCCTTGTTTATTTTTATAATTTTTTTTTTTTTTTTAGATATGAAGTGCTTAATCTATAGTGACATGAAAAAAATTTATTTCTGGTCACAGTTCCTATTGTACAACTCCACCCAATAAGATACATTCTTCTATGACTTTTTATTTTCTCTTTCTCTGATTCTCTCTTTTTTTCTATAGTTTTGTTGAATGTTTCATGTAGACAATTTAAATTATGCTTTATCAAGCCTTAAGAGTGCGGTTTAAAATAGTCTTTTTTTTTTTTTTTTTTTTTTTTTTTTTTTTTTTTGTAATAATTTTCCATAATGTTGGTATGTTCCTTGTTTTTACAAAAACTCTCAATCCCACACCCCACCCCCGATATAAAAAAAAAAAAGTAATTTCTTTTCCCCGTTTTTGCTATTTTTTCATTGCTGTAATTCAAATTTATTCCCATCAAAGTCATGATTTTTAAATTATATATATATAGATTATATTATGTAAGTCAATGTTTTCACAACAATATTGGTATTAATTTGATGCTGGTAAAACTTTCACTATGTATTTAAATTGATATAAGCAATATATTATGTGACTTTCTGTTTGTAATTATACGTATTATAAATATTGATAACAACTTGTTTGGAGTGTCAGGTTTTATTGTGCAGCATAACATTAATGTATTCCTTGACATTCTATAACCTTCCTTAGTCTTTCATTTGTTGATTTGTTTCTTAACATTTTTATTGTTTCCCAAAAATGTTTACTTGAATATTGTTTTTTTCTTTTTTTTTCATTCTCATATCTATATATAATAAAAAGGCTGAAACACTAATATTCTATGGTCATAATTTATTCCATTGGAATCATATATACGATGTGTATATTTACCATTAATATTATCTAATATATATATATATATATATATATATATATATATATATATAAATAATCCCTCATCCCTAGCACAACTCTGGTTTATTCACAACCTGAAGATTGCTTTGTGCATGAAACTCTGAATTGTGCTAGTGGTGAGGGATAATATGTATATTTATTTATATATACTTAATAGCTCTATCACATTACATTGAGCACTGTTTTATTAACACAAGCACTATATGTGTGATATATGAATAAAGAGTCAAGAGGAAAAACTATTCTTAGCTGATGTGTTTAATCTTTAGAGGAACTTTATCAAGCTAATGTAGGATTTATTTTGTTGCACAGGTTTGTAGTGAGGATGTCGTTGGTTTATCAAGGCTTTTTAAATTTGAGAACGTTCATGAATGTTCATCAGGTGGTTGAAAGGAAAGCGTCCATCAAAGCATGTGTTGGACACAGTGTCATAATTCAACGTCTAGCAAAACATAAGTGAGTAATATTCAAGAAAATTTTTTTTTTTTTTTTTTTTTTTTTAAATGAATACTATTTAAATTGTGATTAGATTGTTATGTAACACCTATCCTGACCCCACTGGATCAATATACTCTACAAGACCGGCCATTGGTCCTGTCCTGGTCCAGTATTACAGGCTCAGTCAAAGTCTCCGGTTCACAATGTTGATTTGATTCCACTTTCCAACCGCATTGTGTTTTTTTTTGATCCTGGAGAGCAATTAACAAATTGTAGATCCCAGAAGATTCGACTGATCTACCTGCAAGTTCATTTGGGCGTGAATCAGGCCAAGCAGAAAAATCAAATATGAACAAATCGATTTGAGTCCAAAGAAAATTTATGTATATAAGGAAGAAATTGGTAGAAAAAGAAAAATGCTTCTTTTACAAGAAAGTAGTGTATATGAAATAAAGTTCAGAAAAAAAAAAACAAATATTGCAAATAATTCTGAAAGGAGAGAAGTAGTTTTCAGGTTCACCCTTTTTGTTCTTAGTTGCTGTAATTATTTCACTATCAGGATATAACGGGGGTTCACTGGCAGTATTGAGCCAATATTGCAGATATCTTGAGTTCACTTCCTCCCCCCTTATTACAGCAGCAAGTGGACACCTTCACTCTCACTGCCTCTCTCTCTCTCTGGTTAACTGCTTGTCAACTCACTTCACCCAGCTTCAAGACTTTGACTTTGTTTGTTTTTACACAAACATCTGCTTAAATAAATGCTGTGATAGTGACAAAAACCCAGGGTATTGGTAAGCTTAGAATACAATCTAATTACTGACCTCTCATCCTTCATGATTAAATGAACAGTCTCTTTTCAATTGGTATTCCATAGTTTATATAAACACTATTGTTTTGACATTTTATGTATATTAATAATTCTGACGAAGCATAGATTCTCTGGGCACAAACTTCACCACAGATTATCTTTCTCATCTACAAACAAAATTCTGTATTACTATAATTATTATTTCAAGGGTGACCATTGCTCAATGCCACAGTTATGGGATGGATGTATGTGGTGTTCATCTTCAAAAACATGAGGTGATGGATTTAACCATTTTCTTCTGATTTTTCAACATATTTGTGGTTGTATATGTTGGCTTGGGAAAGTAGTAATTCTTTCAGGAAAGGTGAGATTGGGGGAAAAAACGAGGTGTAGATTCTTATTCTGTTAAGATTCAATAGCGGCACTCTCAAGAATTTTCCTTCTAAATAAATTACTTTCTCTTTTGATGAGTGTGGCATTTAAATACAGATATTAGATAAAAATTATGGTCGAATTTATTTCTGTGTATGAGTAGTGCATTTGATAAATTTTTTTGTGTAAGGTCCCTTTTGTGTTCATAAATATGTATTTAAGAAAAGCCTTGATAAACCAATGACATACTCCCTTTTGTATATAAACACATGCAACAAAATAAATTCTACATTGCTTTGATAAAGTTCCTCTGAGGACGAAACACATTGGCTAAGAATAGTTTTCCCTTGTCTTTTTTTATTCATTTTGTTCCTTTGCATCTAAACTTTATCTAAAAATAATTTACACACACACACACACACTTTATATATATATATATATATATATATATATAATATTAGTGGTAAATATACACATACATATACAAAATATATAAATATATATACATAGGTGCATACACATACATGTATATTTTTGAATAAAAAATTCTGAGAGGATAGAATCCAGGTAGAACTCAATGTTCAGGACAGAGTAAGGATATAATAAAGGTTTAAAACACTAATATTCCATGGAATATTAGTGCTTAAATTTTTATTATATATATATATATATATATATATATATATATATATATATATATATATATATATATATATATTTATATATATATATATATATATATATATATATATTTATATATATATATATATATATATATATATATATATATATATATATATATATATATATATATATATATATATATATATATATATATATTATTTATTTATATATATATATATATATAATATTATTTATTTTATATATATATAATGATAGGTTGTAAATTTTCTATTGAATATATATCTGGAGTTTGCTAGAGGCCATTTCATTAATTTGGTATCTTTAAAATTTCTTTTGGTAAGATGATGGACAATAGTCAGCTTTGTAGAATATGAATAAACATAGTTTTGCTTGAGAATAATTTTAGCTTAAAGCTTCTTGGGTTGATCTACATTACTGAAAAAATTATCCTATTGTCCAAGAAGTTATGATAATTATCTGCATTTATTTTAAATTATCATCAATTTTGAAGAGACCTGTAATTTTACTTCCCCAGTGACAGATGATATTGTTATCTATACTTTTAGTTTTATATTCAAGAAGCTTTGAACATAAACAAAAAATGCAGAGCAAAATAAAATGTTTGATATTTTATAAGTACAAGAAAAATGCAAAATTACTTAAATGTGGTGTCATTTTTTGGTAGCAAGGTAAAATGTCAGAATGCAAAATGTAGATTTATTTATTTATTTATTTTTAACTGAATCAATCATTTATTTAATCAATTTAATCTTTTAAAAAGTCATTTTTTTTTTTAATAATAAAGTAAATCTATGTTAATGTAGCTTTGTTGATTTTGGTAAATGCAATACATAGTTTCAGTTGTGTAGAGTTATCTTCCCTTTGATATACTGTCAATTGAAGCAGAATTTTTTTTTTTTTTCCCCTGATGCTGTGTGTGTGGGGGGATGTCAGGTTCGGATGATTACTTCTAATGCAACTTTTTGGGTGATTGGATTTGCCAATGATTCAACCCTTTAACATAATTTCTGTTCTTTCAATACTTGTCTAGCTTTTTTTTTTTTTTTTATTTTATGTTCATAATTGACTAGTCATGATTGCTTTCATTTTTGTCAGCAAAATTGTCATTTTAGGAAGAGCTCCCATTATTAAAGTTCGTATTTTCTTAGTTTTTATTTCTCTGAAATGCTCCTGAGTTCATACACATACCATTCCTTTAAATGATGATTACTGATGTAAACCAGCTGATGTTGGTGAATAAAAAGATTAGGTTTAAAATGTTCTCAATTATTAACAAGGTTCTATATTTCTGAATAGGCTGAGCAAGAAAAAAAAAATTTCTTCTCAATGTTTAGCTAATTTTCACTTTTTCTCTCCTGCTCATTCCTATACAGAGAATTAGAGTATGTGGTGGTGGTGTCACGTTTGTCAAGTAGAAATGCGGTCATCCTGTTTGACATGAAATTCAAGTGATTTCTTATATTTTATTAAAAATATAAGTTTATTCCAAGCAATAATATTATTTTATCTCAATTTATGTATTTTGAAACTAGAAATTATTTAAATTTGAACATTGTAGCCTTTGTTTCTCTTTGGTAAATATGCCAATTCTAATGCTGAATTGTAATAGTAATCTAAATATTGCTACAGGTCTGTAATAAAAGGTAAGCAAAAGATAAGTGAATAACATATGTATGTTACTTTGAACCCCTGGGAGGAAAGAAGAGAAACTTTCACATTTTGATTTTTACTAGCAATGTAGTCAGTTGTTATAAAACCTGCCAGTTGTTCCAGGCCCAGATAAAATCATTTACAATTCATTTAACCTGATCAATCATGAACCCACCTGTATTAAGATTAAAAGAGGTTCTAAAATTCAACATTTTAGAGTTTACTAATATTTTTAGTATATATGTTTATACCATGCAGTAATATCTTATTAAAGTGATAAAAATAGACATATCAAAACAAAGAGAATAATAACCACAGAAAAATGGGGTAGCAAAAATTATTACTGAAAAAATAGTGCTATTGAAATACAACACAATTAACAAAAATTTGATATTACCACTTTAAGGTAAAGTTATTTTTTTGTACCTTACTTTTTTTTTAAATTAATTATTCTTGTTTATAAATGTCTGTTTTTATTACTTTAATAAAAATTTGTACACCTGCAAAAATATTTTATCTCTTTTTATGTATATTTATGCAAATTATAATTCATTTGACTTTAAATTTGAACAGGATGTTCTACATTTCCTCTTTGGCAAATATGGCAACTCCTTTTTGTGTGTGCTTTGAAAATTTCACAAGTTAATTTTAAATAGCATATTTCCCACCATATAACCTGCACTGGCATATAACACTTAACTTTTGGCAAGGAATATTTAGGAAAAAAAACTAATATTCAACTGATGATTTATCCAGACTTAGATATCATTTCGTATATATTTTGTTCTGAGATCATCATGGGACGTGTAGCAAACATGGTTTTGTAGTTGTTAGTCAAGTACCAGTTAACCAGCAGTCTGGATATAAAGTTCAGGGTGATTTTTGGAATTTTTTTTTTTTTTTAATGATAATGGTGAGATTAGCCATATTTACATATGGGGAAATTTTCAGCATTCATTGACTGAACAGATAGCATTACTGTCGACTGATTTTTATAAAATGTTTCTCTTAAAAACATTTTTATTGCTCTTGTTAGTATTGATGAGTGTTTCCTTCCTAAGCTTTTGTTTGAAGTAGTGTGGAAAATCAACATCTTGGTTATGTCATTAAGTGTGCTTTATATGGTGGAAAATATGCTATATACATTGCTATGTAAATGTTCAGAGAATGTTTTTGCAGAATAAGTTGTATTAAATTGTATCTGTGGTATTCACAAGTCTTAGAATATAAAAATAGTAATAAAAAAATGTCACATTAGTAGATATACTGTCTCCAGACATATATGAAAATATATCACTACATTAAAGTAAAGTTAAGATCTACCATACCATGTACATAGGATCAAGTCATTCTTATTCCCTTTGTATTCCATTAGCAAAGAGGAAGTTCCACTCTGACAGCTTCTTTCCCAAACTGTTACTTTGTGGAACAGACTCCCAAAAGGATACTTCACTGATTACTATGATTTTAACCTCTTCAAGTCTAAGGTCAACTGTTATCTATCCTACATATCCTCATAATATGCACTTTTTACTTCCTCTTTTTATGCTCTTACAACATTCAGTAAACCTCTACCTTGAGTGACTCTGGGGCCTTGTATTTGGTGAACAATAATATTTTTTCAAAAATTTAATGTTCAAAATCAGATGATACAAGATATTTAAGTGATCCCATAATGTTATGAATGAGATCAAAACAGGAAAATTGAAAATAAATTGCTTTAATTCAATTTCCTGTCCTTTTTAGATATTTGTATTTAAAAATAAACATGGTCTTGAAGATCTTCCATATTGCAGACAAGCTAAGATGTAATGATCTATACAAAAACTGATATTTGTGCACCTGAGATGCTTCAGATGACTTCAATCAAACTTTGTATGAACTTTGTATTGTGTGTCCTGAATAAGCAGTTTTAAAAAGATTGCATTTCTCTTAGAAAGAACAGAAAAAATGCTTTCAAGATTTTAACAAAAACTCAACTCTAAGAGCTGGAGTGATGAAGACATTCTTAAAAAAAAATAAAAAATAAAAAAATAAAAATGAAAAGTACATTATCTTAATCTGGGTTCAGTGGATTTAACAGAATATGACTGGATTTGAATGTCTGGTATGTAGTGAATTGGATTGCTGTAAAAATCAAAAAAGTTATTACCTTTTTATTTAGACTAATAATTTCTTATTGATTTTTTTTTCTTTCCTGTATTGTAATTGAGAATAAAGACTCTTATGTAAGAGTAAAACTTTTATATAGATTTTATTTTTCCTTTTCATCTTCAATTTTGATGAGTTCAATTTTTTCACCCACTGTGAAAATTTCAAAATATGGGCTGTAATTGAAAAAGTTGTGTACCTGCTAATTTTTTGGTTCACTTCAAACTGTTAGGTTATTGCTCATTGCATGGAAACTGAAATGCCCACTGACAAATGTGATTCTGTACACAAAGTTTGCAGATATAACATATTATTATTAGAAATAGTGCAATGTACAAATTTGCAATTCTGTTATTTCAATTATATTTTTAAAAATATTTTGAATAACTATTAATTGGTATTTCAGCTGGTTTTCTGCTTGCCAACTGTTCCCCTATCCAAAGAGTAGGAATGAAATGCTCTACTATAGTTTCTCCCACACACAACTTGTGCTTGCTTTTGTTTATATAATAGTAGTTAGGAGGTAACTGAAGTAGAGTGTGGGGAAGCTATTTTTGTGTTTACGCACAAATATCACTCTCCTTACAATTTTCTTGCACCTTTTCACAAATCTTTTCTCCATTTTATTCTCGTTTTAGATGATGTCTGCAAAGATCTGGGATGAAATGTCAGAGCATCATTTTCTGGGAAATAGCTTTTGTGGTGTCATGAGAATTTTGACTTTAGCTAGGCTTTTTCGAAAGAGAGATAACAATAGCCTAAATTAAAACGAGAACATGACCTAGAGAGTTGACAAATTGTTGGTCTAGAAGTATGGAGCCTACACCCATGTTTGGTTGAGTTAAATGAAAAAAAAAAAAAAATGAAAGAAAGAAAGAAGTACCCTATCCATTACGGCTAACTAAATACAGTGAAACTGACTTAGTAGCATAATTATACAATTCACATAGAATTGTTAACTGTTTATTTTTTTTGCACATTGGTATCATTATGGATTATATACAATACTCATTGCCATTTGTTTGATCAAATCTCTGTTATGGTTTAATTTTTTTTAAAGTGCAATTTAAAGTATAGCAGTAAACAAAAATTGGGAATATCTGATCTTGGATATTTTCCTTACACTGTTCTAAGTTCATCTGATTTGTGTTTTTCTGTGAGTGTAAGGATATTGAAATTAGATTGTTTGCAATTGGAATAATCTCCTCATCTTTGTTGTTATAATCACAAAGTTTCAGATGCTGTGGCCTCTGACCTTCTTCCATTGCTGGTATTATTTTTAGTGTATATGCTAGGCTATGACAGCTACCTCAGTAAGCCTGCCATAAATATAAATATTGTATAGGAACCATTAAGAAAGAAAGAAAGAACATCATGGGCTAGAAATACCAGCAATACATTTGATGTATAGCAAAAAAAACCCAAAAAAACTATCATAGCAAAGAAAGGTAATAGAAAAGAAGAAAGAAAAATGGTAACAGAGGGAGCCAAGCTTAACATCAAGGCTGCAGAAAAAAAGAACAACATTAGGTTTAAGGTTCCAAGTTCTAGCTTCAGGATTGTCCTATGAGGGCTTATGGTCATATAGATTTGAAACACCAGTTCCCATATGATCACAGAAGTTAAGCAACATTGAGCCTAGTCAGTACCTAAATGGGTGACTGCTTGGGAATACCAGGTGCTGTAAGCTTTGGTGTGTGTGGTTGGTGTAATGGATAATGGCTTGGAATTGTTAATCAGAGGGCCAAGTTCCAATTTCATTTAGCTTTGTTATATTCACTTAAGCACAAATACCCTTGTAAAAGATGAATCCATTTCTTCCCCCCACCTATGGGTTAATTAGTAAGACTTGTATCACTGAATATTTATTATAAAAAAAAAAATTCTTACAATCTCAAAAAACAAAAATAAAACACATTTTCTGGCTCTAAATAGCCTGCAAAGGGTTGATAAGCCATAGAAAACAAACCAATCAATCACTTGTTCCATGGGATAATGGCTTAGAGGATTAAAGTATTTGGTGATTATAATAATAATTGTGAATTCAAGAGTATGGAAATACTTAGACACAGCAGAAACCAGTCTAGTAATAATTGAACAATTAACCAAGACAAGATATCCTTAGACGTGGACAGTGGAATGAGAACAATATGCACCCATAGATTGAATAAAGGGTTGAGTTCAAAATTCTCTGAAGGTTACTTAGATTGACAGAGGCCTGAAAAAGGTTTGAAAGCATAATGGCCGAAATGTGATTGCAACAACAAACCTGAGGACATTAGTCTGACTGTAAATAATGTCAATGATAACTGTTCATCTCTGAAATGATTTGGTAATGTTTTAAGAATATATAATGAGCAAAACTTAACTATTCTCTAAGAAAATTAGATGATGATAAGCTCAAGAAATTCTTCTAGCATTTTTGTTTGACATCATCAGTTCTTTAAAGAAGAAATATTTCACACTTTCAGCATGCTTCTTGGCCTGAAGCTTTTGTTGACTTTCCTGATCGATTAAAGTCATGATAAGCTGCTTCAGTGAATTGTCTTTAAATGCTTACTGCCATAGAAAGTGTCTTTTTTTTTTTTATTCAAGTGGCTTTACTGTTTAATGTTCGTTAGGTTTTTCATCATATCTACTTGTAATAAATAAAGCAGTTTTGATTAACTTTTATAGCTACAACAGTGGAACATACAAAGCAATTTGCTTTTAGGTTAGGACAAAATTACCACAACTATATCTTTGCATCACAATCATTGCATTAGTCATTATCTTTAGGTTTGAGCTCTTTGTACATAATGAACTTATTTGGTTTTAACTTTCATTTTGTAAATAATATTACATAAATTAATTTTTCATATAGGTTGTTTGCTTTCACAAAAATAATTATCTTCATTAAGTAAATCAATTGTTTAGTAAAACTGAATTGACTAGTTTTTGTTAGGCACTAATTTTATATGTAAATAAATATTCATCTAATAAAGGACTAATTTTTAGAGACAAGAGTCTTCAGATAATTAACATTTTTCTTCTGTTCTGTCATTTTATTATTAAAAATAAGTTAATATTTTCACAATAAAATTAGTGTCAATTAAATGAGGCCGGTAAGATTTTCAGTGTATATATATATATATATATATATAAGCAATACATCGTGTGAATTTCAGCTTATAATATCTGTTCTTATTAAAAAATATTGATAATGACTTGTTTGGCAAGTGTCAGGTTTTATTATGCAAACAAAATGAAGCATAATTTTTATTATAACTATAAATAAATAAATCCAAAAGATTTGAAGCCATTGAAAGATGATTATGATAATATTCCATATTACATTATTATTTTAAATGTTAACATTGGTTCCTTGACATATTCTCAACTGTTTTTGCCCAATGCACCATTTTCACCATATGTCAGACTGTCACAGCACTTTCCAAGATGGTCTGACTCAAAAGATGCATTCCAAATAATTTTCATTTCTATATTCATGTATATGCATTTACATGGATTATTTTCAGAGAGGATTTTTTACACATGATAAATAAAAAAAAAAAAGAAAAAACAAGAAAAAGATTTTTCCCTTCCCCCACTGAAACCCTGACCCCCCCCCAACCACGAGTTGAGAACCCCTGTTCTATAACCTTTGAGTCATTTAATTCATTTATTTTTTTTCAAGTTATTCTTTCAACATTACTTTATTGCTTCCCAAAAATCTTTGCTTGAATATTGTTTTTTCATTCTCATATATATATATATATAATATTTTTAATGATAGGTTGTAAGTTTTCTATTAGATGAATAAATACCTGGAGTGTGCTAGAGGCCATTTCATTAATTTTGGTATCTTTAAAATTTCTTTTGCTAAGATGATGGACAATAGTTAGCTTTGTAGAATATGAATAAACATGATTTTGCTTGAGAATAGTTTTAGCTTAAAGCTTCTTGGTTGTGATCTACACTACTGAAAAAATCATCTTGTTCAAGAAGTTATGATAATTACCTGCATTTATTTTTTAACTATCATCAATTCTAAAGAGACCTGTAATTTTACTGCCTACAATAATAGTATAAAACATAACTCCACCTGATCAATGTTGTCTTCTAAATCATGTTGGTTGCCAATTTCTATGAAGCTTAAAACTTTTATCTTGGCCATCAGATCTGTCCAACACAGTTAATTCAACACTAAAAATTACTGCTGAAAAGTCAGTTTTCATTTACTATTTTGACTAAGGAAATGAATGTAACGAAACTACAACCAGCAAAGAGAAAAAAGTTGAGCAATGTTCTTCATATTCTGCATCTTTTCTTTCTGTTTACATTTACAATACCAGCTTCTTCAAATATTTTCTTGATGATTATCCATTTAATTGTTCTCAAATTTAGTCTTGGGATAAAGGCAGTTTTTTTCTTGTCAATGTTTTCATTTTTCTCTCATTTTGTTGCATTCCCATCACTTAATAACTTTACAATATCTTCTTTCTTTTTGAGTTTATAGGTTTCGTATAACCCATGTCAATCTTTATGCATCTAGAATTAAAATACAAATATCAATAACTATATTATTACATGCATTTATTTACAATATAATGAACAAACCTTGATTATCATAATAAAATCTTACACTATCATTGCTATAATTATTTCTAATAAAAACAGATTATAAGCTGAAATTCACACAGTATATTTATCATATAAATATATCCTGAAAGTTTTACCTAGATCATTTGTTTAATATCAGTTTTATTATGGAAAAATTGACTTGCATAAGAAAATCTGACATATTGTTGTACATTTAATGATTGGTTTTTGTGGTTAAGGTATATCCTTGGATCTAAAATTATTACACAATTTTAAAATATTAGATTTTGCAAAGGACATGTAACTCATGAAATCATATTTTTCTCCTGAGTCTACTTAAATGTTGTGTATTTTTAAAACATTTTCCTATGCATGTATTGTATATTTTCAATGTTCACTATAAATATCATCTGTAAATACACACTTTAACATTCCCTGTGAATTGCACATAAGGTTATAGATGCAATATTAAAATAAAAGCTGTTTATTTTGATCACTTTGGAACAACAGGGCCTTAACAATAACCAGCTGATAATGTTAAGCAAAGAATATAAACATTGAGCAATTTATACTCATTATTATATCATTAAAATTATTGTTATAAAAAATTTTACATTACAGTGTAACCCGGATATAAGAGATTTTCTCTGGTCCCAAATTAGAGCCTGTGTTAATGTATATAAAATAGACCAAACCCGGATATAAGAGAAACCCGGATATAAGAGACTTCTTCTCCAGTCCCGACAACTCTCTTATATCTGGGTTACACTGTATAAAAAATTAATATGAAATTTATTGAAATCATTATTTATTGGGCTAATATATATCATTAAGAATTATTTATTTAAAAAAAACTTATTTAGTCTTGAGTGAAAACTGTTACCATTTAGTAGTTCATTAATAAATTATTTATAGTATACTTTTGAAATTCTTCTGGTCTATGTTGCATACAGAGACACTGTTTTAGAACTGTTTTTATCAGGGCATTGATTGGAGGATATTCTGACATTTCTTCCAAATTTGGTTCATTCTCTTCAAATTTAGTCTACATCAGTGACCTGAAAATTTTAATAACATTACCCAGAACTTTAATTAGAATAATCAAATAATTTAAAATTTATTTTAAATAAATTGTTTGAGATTTTGATGATAACCATTTTATAACATTATCTATAATTGTAATAAATGGCTCCCTTTGTATTATTATGAAAAGTTTTTTTTTTTTATTTCAGATGAAAAGACCAAAAACCAGTCTAGGGTAGCATGTGAGACGGTTCTCATGTGATTATCAAGATTCTGAAGAAATATTCACAAAAGATCTAACTACTTGTGAGGTAAGCTCTTAATTGTTTAAAATCATTTACTGTGTTCCTCCCTTATCCAGTGTTGCTTGCTTGTAGTTACTCCAAAAATAAGCAGTCCATAGGTTTTTACTTAATAATAATGGTCCTGAAATGTAATACTGACAATTCAAATATCGCAAATAGAAGCTGTAAAGTACTTTTTTTTTTTTTTTTTTTTTTTTTTTAAAGTGAAAAGGTGAAAATTCTTGACTTAACAAGGAAAGACAAAAATCATATGATGAGGTTGTGAAGATCAAGGGCAGGAACAAATCTAACCTTTATTCTAGTGTTTAATCCTTTTCACAAAGTAACCAGGATACTCCCCTCCAAAAGGGGTCAGATCTGAAGCAGAGGACACAAATACTCTGCCAATCCATGTGTAAATAATCATATTTTTGATGGTTACTATACTGGTTAGAATTGTGCTATTCAAATATACAAAATGGAAATGATAAAGGGTTTCCTTTAATGAAAAGGTAAAAATTCTTAATCAGGAAAGAAAGACATTGCTAAGAAAGGATTTTTGTATTCATAATACAACTAATTAAAAAACATTTTCTGTTAATTCTAATATTCAATGATCTAGTCTTACTAGTATCCTCATCATTGTTGTTTTCATCACAGTTTCAGATCTTGTTTCCTCCAACTAATATGCTAAAGAGAAGCTGTAAAATGCTCACCTTTTTAAGTGAAAAGGTGAACATTCTCTACAAATGTATTCTGAGATTACTAAGATCTACAGTAATGACAAAGTGTTTGCATAACTTTTATTACAGTATATTGTTATAAATGTTCAGTTTTATTATTAATTGTTTTTGTTAATTTTTTATTATACCTAATTTATAAATTGAACTTTTTTTTATTTGTGTATTGGTTTAGAAAAAAAAAAAATAATATATAGGTTTAGGTATGATCCTTGGTTTCAAACCTCCAATGGAGGTCTTGGAACAGATTTATTGTGGATAATGGGTTTTAGTGTAGTTGATTCATTGCTTATTTGGTGATGCTTTAATTTTCACACTTTTAATAATTTTTAATGTCTGAATTATCATGTGTCATGATGACAAATTGTAACATTATCAATTGTGTTAAATGGCTTCTATCTTTTATAATCATTTTCCATTTAGGGAGGAAGAGGTTTCAGATAAACATTCACCTATTTCTGAATAAAAGTAGAGAAAAACATGAAATTTATACATAAAAAAAAAACGAACCTGAAAATATTCAGTGGGTATCAAAAGTATTTTTATTTAATGAGGAACTTCTTTAGAGCTCCTATATAATATTTTTTTTTGATATTTACACATATGATATATTTTGATGATCTTAGCTCTTCTAAAATGTTTTGAGTGCTGATGGTTGGGTTATCCTCTCCACCTTGTGTTTTAAACCATCATAATTAACAATCAATGTTTATCCACTTCTGGTCTTTATTTCAAAGAACAAGCCACCACACTTCAAATGTTTAAACTAATTTTGGGCAGTATGGTTAGATGTTGTTTCTTCTTGAGTGCTCATCCATGTGCCAATGGCTTAGGGGTAAAATCTCTGGCTGATAGCAAATCAGTTGGGTTTCGATCCTGGCTTGAGACAATCAGATGTCTAGCCACAATGATGAGCTGCCAAGCAGTCTGTCTGTGGATGACATATATATATATATATATATATATAATCTCACATATGGCATCTTTTGATGATCTTAGCTATTCTGAAATGTTTTGGGTACTGGTGGTTGGGTTCTCCTCTACACCTTGTTTTAAACCATCATAATTAAAAATTGATGGTCATACTCCCCCCTTTTTTTTCTTTTTTCAAGGGACACCAGCATCAAATGCTTAATCCTTTTTGGGGTGATATGGTTAGATATTGTTTTAAATTAATTTTGGGAAATTGTCAGAATTTCAATGTTAATTTACATATGTTTAATACGGCCTGTCAAAAATGTGTAAATTTCTTTTCATTTTTTTGTTTCAACCTTTGGAAGTAAAGTCTGATGATCTGCAGTACTTTAAAAGGGCTGTGGTGAAATAATTTATTACATGGAACCTTAAAGTGGTCTGTTTTTATTTAAATTATTTGCTCTGGATTTACATTGAGCTCTCTGGATTTTATCCTCCTTGGGTTTACCCGTACGGATTACCTAGTTTTTCATAAACATATATATTTTAGTCTTTAGATGTGTACATGAAATAAGCTTTGGAGTAAAGATCTGTACAAAAAAGAAAATACTTTTTGATACATTAACAAATGAAGCATTTTTAAGTTTGCATGTGTTTAGATCATTTCTGAAAATGCAACCATACTTTTTTTCTTTTTTTTTTTTCTAATTTTTTTAAAATTCACATGTAATATATATGTTAATTAAGCATAAAAAGAGATGTAATCTGAAGAGAATAAATACCTGTTCTGGGATTTTGTTGAGTGTATTTTCTGAATTTTTAGTTTGCACAAACATATATCCATATTCAGAAAATGTCAGTTATAGATTAAGAAACAATTCTATTCAAAGAATGGTAGGGAAATCTGTGTTTTCATTTTTTATATCTATACATACATTATGATATATATGTGTAAAAATAAAAAATAAAAAAAAAATATATATATATAGTGTAAAAGTGAGGCAGTCAACACTTAGACCTTTCAGCCTTTCTGATACAGCACATCTGCATAATTAATGTCACAAATTGGATCAATTGGAATAAAAGTGAATAACAAAATATCTTTATTTATAATTAGAATGGCATGTACATTTATATGATCTGGAATCAAGTCATTGTTTCTTTTTTGTAATTTTTTATTTATGCATTCTCCATATGTTATGCTGTCAAGCTGTTGGAAAATAATTTTGTATCTAAATTAAAGTATATTAGTAATCATTTTATATATGGTATTGAAAAAAAAAAAAAATATATATAACAAAGTGGAAAAAGTTTTTGTGACGTATTTCGTCCTTTAGGGCTTCATCAGTCTAAATTTGTTATGTTGGTATGAATACAGATGCGCACAAGCAAGGGATGCTGGGGATTTTTTTATTTTCATTTTTAAAATATATATATATTTTTTTTTTTTATTCTAGCCAATTTCATTTAGATTCTTTTTTTTTTTTTTCTTTTCTTGATCGCGATGTCGTCAACAGTAAATTTGTACCCTGGCTCTTACAACATTTCACCATTTCCTGGCAATGTGGAATATCTAATAACAAAAATGATAGAAAGAAAAAGAATCTAAATAAAATTGGTTAGATTAAAAAAAAAAATTTTAAATTAAAAATTTCCAGCATCCCTTGCTCCTGCACACATGTAGTTGCACCAATATAACATTTAGTCTGATGAAGTCCTGAAGGATAAAATACATCACACAAAAACTTTTCCACTTTGTCATACATTTTTATCCAATATTGTTCTTGATATATAAAAATATATATCATTAACACTCTCACACACACACACACATATATATATATATATATATATATATATATATATATATATATATATATAATATAAGTGGTAAATATATACATATGCAAAATATATATGCATACACATACATATATATTTTTTATAAAAAAAATTCCAAGAGGATAGAATCCAGGTAGAACTCAATGTTCAGGACAGAGTAAGGATATAATAAAAAGGCTTAAACACTAATATTCCCTGGTCATAATTTATTCCATTGGAATCGTAAATACGATCCAATTTATCAGACCTACAAATTCAAAAAGAAAACGGAAAAAAAACAACTCCGGAAATAAAAAATAAAATTTAGAGAGAGTGTAAGTATGAGAGTGTGGGATGAATGTTAGAGCTATAGAGAGGGGTAACAGACAAGAGAAGGTGGGGGATTAAAATTTAACAGAGAGAAGTTTTAGAGAGGTTTCTTAGACATCACACTCAAGTTCAGAAAAGGTACAATTCAGCTATATAGAAAACCCAATGACAAACCATTTTACATACACACATCTTCCAACCACATGCCATCAGTAATCAAGCAAATCCCACTATCAATTAACCACAGGTTATCTGATAGCTTTTCTTAATCAAACCCATCTTCAACAAAGCCAAAAAAAGATTATGAAACGACTCTAAATAAAATGGATTATAAGTAACACTCACATATACATGACAAAAATGCCAACAGAAAAAAGAAACATGGTTTAACTCACTGTACAACAAAAATGTAAAAACAAATGGGAAAAATATTCATTCATAAGCACTTATCCCTATCATGCACTCTTCAACACAAATGCTTTAAAAATCAGTTATAACTATACCAAGAAAAAGTACAAATAATAAAAAAGCACAACAGAAAAATAACCAACAAACCAAACCCACTTGTAACTGTAGAGTAAAGCATGAATGTCTCTTAAACAGAAATTGCCTGCAAATATATGAAGCCACTGCAAAAACAGGAAAAATACATAAGTATAACTGAAAGACCCTGGAAACAGAACATACACATAAAAAAAACATCTTTTAGCAACAGTAAATATCTGAACAGCACAAGTCTTTCTAAGCATGCAAACTGCAAAACCAAAACACACCAAAAATATAATGGAAAATAAGGAAAACAGCACCAGCCTGTAACAATAATTGTAGAAACTGTAAACTTTGTCTGGAGGAGAAAATAGCTATAATCACCTTTCCAGGCCAACACAAATTACTAAATAAAAATTCAGGACTTATCTCAAAATGCAGGCATGTAAACAAATTTTTACTGCATTACTTTAAAATAAAAAAATTAAAATAAATATCTTGTAAAATATCACCAAGGTAAATGCAAATACATGTATTATATACAATGCAGATAATGTAATTTGACCAAACCCAATACCATAAACAAATAAAATAACTCCTGTCAAAAAAAAAAAAAATAAATGTAAAGAAATAATAAATAAATTGACAATTTGTATGAATACATACAAGATGGGAGTCATAGTCCAAATGCAAAATAAATAAAACAACTGTTCAAATAAACAGAATTAATAAAATTTTCAATAGAAAGAAAGAGGGGCAAAAATTAAATGGTATCAGGAAAGTAAGCAAACAATATGAGTAAGTTCACAGATAAAAAGCAAAAGGGTTTACAAATCACAAATTATCATCTACACCAGTGGTTCTCAACCTTTTTTTTACCCATGGACCCCTTTCCCCTTCTTTTTATCTTGGTGGACCCCTTCATAGCTATTGGACATAAGAACAATTTTCTATTCTTCACTAATATAAATTTTAAGGTTTTAATTATCAAAGAAATAGTATACGATTAAGCTTTATTTTTAAATGAAAACTAATTTAATACAAATAAAATATTCTACTATAATTATAATAATAATTATTATTACTATTTTTAATTAACACAACAATTGTGTTTTGCCTGTGGACCCCCGGAAATATTACATGGACCCCTAGGGTCCATGTAGACCCCGGTTGAGAACCACTGATCTACACAGAAAAGCTAGGCCAGACAAGTGAACCCAATGATTTTCCATATCGACAAGGTAAGTCTGGACTTAGGTTATCTCCCTTATCCTTCCCATAAGGCAGGATGTGGCACAATGCCGTTTTTTATCTGGGATGATTCCGAGCCCATAAGTTTAGACAAAAATGGGTTTATCTACCTCCCCAGATGTGACTCTACCCTTTGGCATAGCCTTGTCTGGGTTCCTTTCCTGATTCAGCAGATCTGGCCTGAGTCAAGTCAAATTGTAAATTGATCTATTTTATTGGCTAAGAAAAGTACCCCAGCATGCATTTTATGTGCTTTTACCTATAAAAGGGGATGGGGAAAATTTTTGCAGTCATTCCTACAGATTGGTTTTTTAGTCCATTTTGCGGTGACAAATAAGTCCTTTTTCATCTCTCGTCCATGGATTGTCTAGTGCTGTAACAGTCTTTTTTGTGCTTGTCAAATATCTTTCTATTTTTGTGAACATTCTTGTTACATGTGCTGGTGAGAGAACCCCTCCATAATGGCTTAGTCTCCCCCAGAGCAGCCGGAATTGACAACCCCTCCAGTATCTGCATGGGCTGCTATGAGGCCAACAAAAAGGAGCTCGGAGGAAAAATATGCACCCTATACTAAGGGTAATGAATTTTTTACCATTCCAAAGACCCTGGACACAAGAACCACCCAGACAATTTCCCTCTTGACAACTGACATGGTAACATGGTGGATTATTGGGGTTGGTAGGGACGCCATGGAGGAGGCACTTAAAAGCTTCTAGATATGTCCAAAAGTTCTTGCCAAAAGGTCTGTGATATGGGATATCCTGTTATCTAAAGAACCAAGGGAATTGGCAGGCAGTGTACTAACAATGAAATCGTTATGGCTGTATACTGACTATATAGGCATGTAGAGGACCAAAGTGTTTTTGCTTGGAGTGCAACTGGAAATCTTTTTCTCAAAGTTTGGACAAATTAAAGATCTCAAAAGCTTCCAGTAAGATAGGAATAGCCATGGGGGTTTACGTGCTGGAAATCACCATGTCCAGGGAAAATTTCATGGCAATCCCAGATACACTTTCATGTTGGGAATGCAATATCTTGGTCATTGTCAAAGGTCGTTGCCCCCACAGTTGGTCCTGTGGTGTGGTGGGGCACTTATCAAAAACATGCCCTGGCAGGAACCCACCACTGAATCCAACAACAACAGCAGTACCCAAGGAAACTATGGAGGTGGAAAAGTCTGGCCAGACTGCCAGTGGCTCCAGTGACTGGAAGGAAGTTGTGAGGAGGGGGGGAAAAAGTTGGCTACTTCTCCTTCCCAGCAGGATCTCTCTCCTAAGAAGGCGATGAAACAGCAGCAGCAACTGCCAAATATAGCAGCAGTAGTGGAAGGAGCAGACAAAATAGCAGAGGCAGTATTGTTAACAGGAGCAGTGTGAGCCACAGTCCCAACAGCAAATGCAGTAGCAACAGCCTGAGCAGAAACTGCAATTGCCAGAGCTGGTGGAGTTGCCACAATTAGATCTATATATGGAGGGAGGGAGAGAAAATTTTAAAAAAGGAGAAGAAAAATAGTCAAAGTAGCATGGAGAGGGCCCTGGTTGAAGCTACCTTGGTCTATCCCTACTTCACCAGCAAGAACAGAAAGGAACCAGCAGCCAGGTAAGGCTAGGAGCCTCCCCCCTCATCCCCTACTAGGGCTCCATCTTCTCCCTTACCTGACCCCTCCCAAGAACAAAAACCTACTAGGGCTACCTCTTCTCTCTCCCATAACCCTTCCAAGAAAAAAAAAAACTTTTCCCCAGAGGGCAGAAGATAAGCCAGATAGACTGGCCCTGGAAAGAGACCTTTCATCTCAGAAGAAGGATCTCTTGAGGCCTCTTTTTTAAGATCACCTCCATGGATGGGTTGTCAACGAAGGACCCAAGCACTTAAGTTAACCTTCTTGACAGATGTTGGCAATATTATCTCAGCGGGACGAATTACGTCTGATATAGGCACTGGAAGTCTGGGACAATCTGACTCTTGCAGATTTCCACCCAGTCTCTGTTTAAAGGATTCCTAACTTAATTGATATCTATTAAGCTAGCTAGCTTGAATGCAAGGGGACTGAAAGATTGGGGTAAAGCTGTCCAGCATAGGGAGTAGGGATCTAGTGGGAGGTTGTTGGGTGATTGTAGCCTGGTTGATCTGATAGGTGAGTTTGGGCTTGTCGATAGATACTGGGTCGATCATCCAGCGGGAGATGTGGACATGGGCACTTAAGTGGCTGTCTCTCTGGGTAGCCAGCTACCTGGACAGAATGTTAGTCATAAGGGTCATCTAGATTTGCTAGATTGTCCCACGTTCCACCATTTAGACTATTCAGATCATAAACTAGTCTGTGCCTGGATGATGTCTGGTACTAGGCCTAAAATGGCTGGACACTGGAAGTTTAATCAATCTTTACTGGACAGGTGGGACTTCTAGCAACAGCTGACTAGATTAGTACAGCAGGAATTAGTGGTGGGGGTTATTGGGAATAAGTGGTGGGAGCGGCTTAAGCATAGGATTAGGTCTTTCACCACCAAATATAACCAATTACTTGCTCTAGATAAGGCTAAAAAGATGAAGACTCTTGAGTATAGTCTGTTATGGGGAGAGGCTGGTGGGAATTCTCTAGTGATAGCATTTTCTAGGCAGGCTCTGGAGCATGAGGCTAGCAAGCACTACCAGGGTCAGATAATTATATGTAGGTTAAACAATATGTCTAATGAAGCTGTGAACATGGGCACAGAATTGCACAGGAAAGAGATCTGTCATGGTTCCAATCGATCTATTTGTGAGGTCAATACCCTGGTGGGAGGTGTTCTCTGAGATTGGTTAAGAATGTGTCAGGTTTTTTAGTGGCATTTTGAGAGCCATTTTACCAAAGGGCCTGGTCTCTGTGGTGACACGTTTCACAGCTATTTGACTGACTTTTCCCAGATTGAGCTGACTAAAGCAGCTAGCTGCAAGGGAGAGGTCACAGAGGGTGAAGTTCACTTGGCATTGAAGAGGGTTGGCAGTGGCAAGTTTCCAGGACTTGATAGTCCGCCCTACAAATTGTATTTGAAGTTGTCACACATCTTTGTTTTGATTTTGATAGTTGTGTTCAATAACTGGTTCTGGCAGGGTCTATCCTCCACTTGAATTTCCGGGGGTGTGACCCTGCTGCTGAAAAAGGGCAATGGTGTTGGGCAGGTTTTAGATGATTATAGACCCATAGCACTGCTAAACACAAAGTTAAAGATTTTGGCCAAGATCCTGACAGTGTTTGCAGTCAGTTGTCGCAAGCTTGTTGGGACCGGAGCAGACATGTGCTGTGAGGGGATGATCAATTCAAAACAACCTGCATCTGATCTGCACAATCCTAGAGGGTGTAGAAGACTACTATGAAGCAGCGCTGATCTATTTGGATCAGTCCAAGGCATTCAACAAGGTCGACCATCAGTACCTAGCTTCTATCCTGCAGGCCACCAGATTCAAACCCAACTTCTGCAAATCGATCAGCCTCCTGTATCACTTCCCCAGTGCTGTAGTATAAGTGAATGGAAAGCAGTTGAGTGCTTTTATGCTGTCATGGTTGGTTCATCAGAGTTGTCCATTGTCACCTTTACTTTACACTTTGGTGTTGGAGACTGTTGGCATGCTTTTAGGTTGGTTTTCCTACACCATGCATTGACAGAGGTATCAATTTTTTTGGGAGGTGAGTGTTAGGGACACCTTCCCTAGCTTTACCATCACTCTCACCGTTTTGGAGGCTGAGTGTCATTGTAAGCCTTGGAATCGATTGAGATTCCTGCGAGAATGTTGGGCAGCCTTAAGGGCCATTCCTCTGTCCATTGACCTTTTATGGCCTTATAGGCTATTGTATTGGGATCTAGTGGAGGGTGTCTTGACAGATCATCTTTGTGGTGGCTCAGCTTGTTGACATCAGAGCTGCGCTCTTTTTGGTCTTGGGCATCAGTGGCGAACTATCTCGGCAACCCTGAGTTTTTGCTTACCTGACAATTGATTCGAATTGTGCTACCTCTCAATGACATAGCCTTCAGATGGGGTAGGGTGGATTTGCCCGAATGTCATCGGTGTGACCTTGGGTTAGAAAAAACGGTTTTGCATGCCTTCTACCATTGTCCTCAGGTGCACCCTTTCTAGGACTATATCGGTGAGTTGATGGTTTGTGTCACTCCCGATCAGCTTGTGTCCATCGATCTTGCATACATGTGTGACACTATGTTGCCCCCATTCTCCAGGGTGAAACGGATTGTGTTTCTCATATTGCTAGCTTGTGGCAAGAATGGTGGTATTTTTATGTCATGGGGGTCCCCTGTGAATATGTGGTATATACAGGATTGTGAAGTGATAGACAAGTTCTTGTGGTGATTGGGTACATTGTAATGAATGAATGGGTCATGATTGTGATTAACTAGTACTAGGATAGTCAGCGAAGACCAGCCTTTCCCCACTTCCTCTTCACCCTTGTGCCACAAGTTTTGTATTTACAAAAATAAATATTCCTACGGATTGGAAATCAATAATGCATAAACACAACAATACCCTAAAGTAATTAATAATGAATAAATAATGATTTAAAAATTAACAAATGACCCTATACAATAGCTATAAAATAATAAAACGTTCTGGCCCATTATTATTTCTACTCAATAGCTTTTAGAATAACACAATACACTGAAAATAACCGACCTTGCTACCATTAATGCTCCATTGGCTAGTATATATAGTTGAACTACTACTCAACCCAAATGGCCTGAAAATTGCATTCAAGCATGAAACAAACTGTTACCACTTGCTGTTGATCTCAATGTCTGCTCATATATGCATGACAGTTAAGAATAAATTTAGAGTAAACTAACATACTACAATATTCAATGCAAAAAGATTGACAAGAATAAATCTTCACAAATGATCCTAAAAGCTGAGCTCCATGGAAGAATGGTAATGTTGTTCATGTAATGGAATTGTCAATTATTGTTCATTTAGTTATAAAATGCAGTGAAACACTAAATGCACATTTTCATGTTAAGCAGCTGCAACACACCCATAAATGTTTGATTGAAAAGTGCACTTGTCAATAGGAAAAATATTCTGACAATGCAAGGCTACATACAGTAAGAATAACACAAGAAAAAATTTAGAACTTGATTTTGTTCTACTCCACCTGCCATATTCACTCAATCTTGCATCAACTGATTACCTTTTTTGATTGCTGCAAAACACTTTGATGAGGAAAACATTCTCCTAATGAAAACCAAACTCAAGAGTTGAAAACTTTTTCACACCAAAACCAACAGAATTTTACT
The DNA here is from genome assembly GCA_903632075.3 of Acanthosepion pharaonis. Taxonomy (NCBI): domain Eukaryota; kingdom Metazoa; phylum Mollusca; class Cephalopoda; order Sepiida; family Sepiidae; genus Acanthosepion; species Acanthosepion pharaonis. Next base: position 653,894 of record CAHIKZ030001547.1, read on the forward strand.
CAAAAGCTATTGAAGAGTTACTGGATTGCAAATAAGGGTGAATCTATCTAAGTAAATAAATGGCAAATTCTTCCTGTCCATCTGTGTGTCTGAAACCCTTCTAACTTGGGCCACACTTGCTCTATATGGACATGTTATACCTTTTTGGAATTTGGATGATCCTGGTATTGAAAATCTGCCCTTCATCTGGTGCTTGAACATCAAGCATTGGGATTTGTGTCCAGATGAGGAGGGAACAGTTAAAAATTCAAATTTTAAAATAGCTGAAAAAAATTAGTGATTTTAAAAGGTTTTAATTTATATTGAGTTTAAAGTAACACACAAACTTTATGAATTTAAAATTTTTTGTTTTAAATTCAGTTTAAATGCCTCCAAAACTTTGTGAATTGAGAAAATTGATTTTATTTCTTTAAAATGCCAAGGAATCAGAGTTAAAATGAGGTTTTGAAGTTCCACAGTTTGATTTGAAAAACTTAACTCAATTGAAGTTCCATGGTGTTTGTGATTTGAAGAACCTAATTTGGAGCCTGAATTAAGATTTTGGCCTGAATTGGAGTTTTTGCCCAAATTATAGTTAAAGTGGGGTTTTGAAGTTCCATGGAGTGACTTAAGCAATTCAAAGATATTTCTTCAAAATTATTAATGTTGTTTTTAAACTAGACCAGACGTCCCTTTGGTTTTGGATAGGAGGTCCAATTAGCCCTCAGAAGTCCATTTTTAAGCTAATAATTGAATAAAATTGAATTTATTTTTTGAATAATAAAGTTGATGAATAAAAATGAAAATTATTTATCATTCCACCTAATATGTGTATAAAAATAGAAGGCTGTATTTTTGCTTGTATGCAGCTAACCAAATAAAAAAAAAACATTTGGAGGCTGTGGAGAAAAAGTGAAGTACCATCGCTGCTGTAATATAAAATTGTTATCATTTTTCTCTTGCTCAGCCTACTACAGTTGTAACTCTGTAATTGAGTTGTATGTGTCTCCAATCCAGGGGTCTGTGTTTCAGTAAATCCCATAGTTTAACACATTTTGAATCTGCCACTACAGTATACTTCCTCCGTTATCTGTGCCTTGAATTTCAGAAATTCAATTATCTGGATGTGAAATGAAGAGGAAAATTGAAATTATCTGAACATTTTTTCAATTATTTGAACTGAACCCATTCTAAAATTTCATCTCCAACAAGCATTTTGAGAATTTAGAAAAACCATACTCAACGTTTGATAAAAATGCTGATAAAATCAGTTGAATTCTTGTTAATTTCTTTTTTTTTCATTCAAAGAACATACATTTGGATTATTACACCTTAGTCAACTCAGAGATTATGGTTTATGCAACTCTTTTATGCATGTGACACATGAACCCCCGTTTCAATGGAGAAAAGAATGTCTTTTTGTTTGCCCAGAATGTAGCAAAGTCATTATGCTTACAAATACATCTACTTTAATCCAGCTTCATGAGTTAGTGACAGAAAAATCTGAGGCCAGCCAGAAATGGACAAAAATTGAGACAATTTTTTTTATAAAGCATAAACTGGTCAAAACCTTGAACAGAACATTATTTGATGATATAGATATTAAATTTCTTTCAGAAAATGACCGTTCCATTCTTTTATTTTTTTTTTTGTATTCTATTATCTGGAATTTTGAATTATCCAAACATCATTTTTTTCAACCCCTGTCTCAAGGTGCTCAGATAATTACTGTATTTGTTTGTGGATCTGCTACTAAAATTCTTTGACTTGCTTTCAAACCGTGGTTTGAATGGTAATTTTCTGGTATATAAGCAGACTTGTTAAACTGAATGTGGGAAAAACCTAAATATAGTTTGAAACTAAATCTTGGAACTCTAAATTCAACCATTTTCAATGATTATTTTGGCATAAAATTTGGCATGTTTTTAGTAATTTCTATTTCTGAATTTTATAAATTATTTTTAATCTAGCCAATTAAAAAGTACCAACAAAAAAATTTTCATTATAATTTATATGATATAAATTATATTAAATTTATATATCATTATATTTCACTCAGAAAATTGTTAAAAATCATTAGCTTATTCAAATTTATCCCATAAAATTTTAATTTTTTCTGTTAATTTATGAGGTCAGGTCCTGAGGTTGCCAGATTAAAAAGCTACAACCTGTCGTAACTAAACTATTGATAGTAAGTTTATTTTCTGATGATGGTGATGATGTTCTAGTTCCTTGAAGACTTACATCTGTACTGTTTTTCCTAATTGGATATGTGACATCTCAGTCAAATAACTGATAACCAGTAATTAGTCTTAAATCTTGTTAGTTGATAATTATATCTTTTAGTGTTGTGTGATATGCTTACAAACATCTGTTGCCATTGTCATTAGGAGCTGTTGTTTTAAGATCAGTTTTTTGTATACTGCCTGGTTTACTTAAATACAAATTTGTGTTGATTTTCTCTAGGTTTATAAGTCATGTTAATAGAATATTTTTTTCTAGTTGGAAGCTACTTCATTATTTTTTGATTTTATGCTGTTTACTTGAACAAATGAAGTAATGTGTTGGGATAAAAAGCAATAATAAAATAGTGTAAAACTTGTAAAATAATAATTGTGATTGATAAAGAAAGTAGCAGTTTGTCAAATTATTGATTTTTCTGTTTCAAACAATATAAGGATGAACTCCAAGTAAACTGAAAAGATTGAAAAATTCCAGGATCTGGCTAAGGAGTTGGAAAAGCTGTGGAACATGACCAGGGAAGTAATTCCTGTAGTCATGGTAGCACTTGGAGCATCACCTAAAAACTTGAAAGAGCACTTACGGAAAAATTGGAATTGAGACCAAGATTGTAGACCCTCAGAAAACTACCATTCTTTACTCTGTGAGGATTCTCTGAAAAAGTTCTTGATTTGTGAGGAGTCTGGCTGATACCATTCCTCAAGAACAGAATTTTCAAAGACTATATCAATGTGCCATACCAACATAATAATAATAATAATAATAATAATAGTGTATTGATTCATTATAGTGATAAAACTGGAGTAGAGCTAGTCACATGAGATAAAGATAGTAAATGCTACTTTTATGTTGTATATTGAATTCTTTGTAACTTTAATATAATTAGTAATTTTATTACCTTACCTGCAGATTTGTAAAAGTAACAAAAGGACAGTCTTGGTTGTTTTAAAATTTTCAGTTTAAAATAAAACTTATGTACAATGATCCTGCTTTATCTATGGTTTTTGCTTTCCATTAGCTGTGATTAACCTCATAAATAAAAAATTATTTATTGGCAAACATGGACCGTTGTGCCTGCAAGAAGTCAGTGAAAAGGACATTTTTTTTTTCTATGACTCTACCTTTTTAAACTGCCTTCACTCTTTGGCAATGTTTATTGTTTTAAAAAACAAGGATTAGAATTGGAATAAACCCTAAAAATATGATGAATGTAAATTTATACATATTTTTTGTTCTTGAGAATTTAGAATGTTTATTTAAAAGAATAATTTTATATTTATGACATTCTAAAAAATATACAATGCAATATTTGTCATTTATGAATTTATAAAGAAATAAATTTAAAAATGATTTTTTTTATTCATAAATTTATAAACATTTACTGAATTATTAAAATATGTGAACCAACAATGAGGAAATCAAGCATTTTATAAAGCTTGAATCAATTGGTAAATTTTGAAAATGAAAAATCTTTCTTGAACCTTTTGTTTTAGCTTTAATTCCAAACTAATAGATTAAATTTAATATTTCCAATAAGCAAAATACTTTGTATTTCAAACTGAATTTAAATTAAGCAAAAAAAATTGGATGGGAATTTCTAAAATTGGCCATATTGACAAATCTGTCAATACAGCATTATTCTCTTTATTAAAAAAAAAATTCAAAAATATACTTCTTTGAAAACTTCATTTGAGGAAGATTAACTGATTTAAAGTTTATTTAATCTGAATTAAAACATATTACTTAGTTTAAAATATCACAGAAAAGCATTTTTTTAACATGGGGGTAGGTGTTTTTATGGGGTGTTTAACACATTTATTGATAACCTAATGTTTTGCATTTTTAAGTAAAGAGTTGAAACTGTAAAAATTACTTGAATTGAATGTGAACATCTTTTTATATAATTTTTTTAACTATTCAGTAGTCTTAAAAATTTATAAAAATATTGTAAGTAATCTATTTTATTGAATTTTAGGTACTTTGGCTTCATAGTCTCACTTATGAAGATGCTTGTTGAGGAAACATTACAAAAATTACGAATAAATTTTAAATTTACTATAGTTACCAATTTTATTTTCTGATAATGTCATGTATGGATATCTGTATATTTATTTTTTTAAATCGGTATCATCCCATGCAAGGCAATAAAACTACTGTAACATAAGGGGTTACAGGGTGTGGAAAAATTAGGAACAGGAACATTAATAATGAGCAGGAAGAGAAAAGAGTAATCAAGAGGACAGTAGATGCTGATTGACATTGCATTTAAATTTTTGACTGGAAAGCATGGAGCTGGAAGGGAGTTCCACAAGCGAGAAGTGCGAGAACAGTAATTGTTAGCATACAAGTTATAGCTACCTTTAGCCAGCTAAACTGTAAATTGATGAGATCTTGATGCCAGTCTAATAGTACTGTGTGTAAAGTTTAGGTACTCTAGTGATGAGCTCATCCAAACAATTACCAAGGAAGTGACTGAAGTCTGGATGCCAGATCAGGACTGATAATATTGCTGATTTTTCTTTGGCTCTTATCAAGGAGCTCAAGGTAAATAGCAGGGGAACCAGGCCATATGTGGCAGTAAATATTCTGAGCATGGACAAATGGTAGATATAGATATATAAGATTGATTCTAGAGAGAAAAAAATGCGTGTGTGACACAGTGAACTGACTTTCTTAGCAGTTGATCTAGCAATGACTTCAATATAGTCTTCCACTTCATGTCAGCTGAGAACGTTAGCTTGAGAAGGTGCAACAAGTCACTTTTCTGGAGGTTAGCATCAGCCATGATCACGGAAGGTAGATGATTAATGGAGAGAAGTTTAATTTTGGAAGTGTTAATATTAACAAGCTATCTTTGCCTAACATAATGATAGACTTAAGGTCATTTTCAACATTGGCTGCCACTTTGACTGATCAGCAAGAGTAAATGGTTGTGTCGTCAGCATAGATGCCAAATCAAGAGCTGATGTTGCTGAGAAGGTCATTAATGAATATAACCCTGGGGGATATCCACATTAGTATGAATAGATCTAGACGAGTGGCCATTCATGATAACTTTCATTTCACGATTTGATAAGAAAGACTGGATCAGTTCAAAAATGTGTCCAAAGACACCATAACTTTTCAGCTTATGGAAAAGACCTGAATGCTAAAGCCTGTCAAAGATGAGATGTCCAATGCTACATCCCAGGCTTCACTGATACTCCTTCCACAATTATGATCACTACATCAGCAGTTGACCTGAAGAAATGAAAGTCATATTGCTTGTCTGAAAAAAGGTACTATGATGAGAGATGAACTAATTTAGCAGGCTAATAGGCCAATAGTTGGAATGGTTCACCAGAGTTCTTAAAGGCTGGAACAACAGACGATGACTTGCAGGAGACAGCAAAACATTTATTATACAGTTTAGAGAGAACAGGAGCCAGTTCAAGAGCACACTTCTTAATGACTATTACAGGGATACCATCAATCCACATGCTTTGTGGGGATCTAGGTTAGAGATGATAGCAGAAACCATGGAAGAGTTTATATGTATATCGCTCAGCAAACATTCAGTTCTAAGTGGGAAGTTAATCAGGGATACTCTAGATAAGCCAAGAGTAGAGTTTGAGAATTTATGGGCAGAGCATTCAGCTTTATCAGCAGAGGATGATAACACCTCAAATTTATTGAAGTGGGGTGGAATAGAGAACTAGCATGTATTTACACAAATTGACTCTTTTATACACACACAAAAAAATTTCAAAATTCTTTTTAAAATACTGGGCATTGTTGAATTGTAATAAGCTTTTCCATTTATAATTACTAAATATAGTTTTTACTAAATAACAATAGCACCTAACTGCTACAAATTAATACAGAATTTTAAAAGATTTAAAACTTTATAAATTATTTTAATTAAAATTAGAAACAAAATGAAAACAATTCTTGTAAAAATTCAGTATTCTTAAAAACAATTTTTTTTAAGATAATAGTGTCCGTAATGTATCATATTCATAAAAGCAGTTAAAAGCTTTTCTAATTAAATAATGTCTTAATTTTATTGCATTTTTTTATTTTCTGATTCAAAGTAGATTTTTTCTAACTGGGGGTCCTGTTTGACAATAAATATTTTTACACATGTGACACTGTAGCTTAATAGATATCAAATATTTCTATAATTTCAGAAAAATAATGTCCCATTACTATCATATTCTGTTTGGACTCCAATAATTCATGTTATCTTGTTACTAGCAGCCTAGTCAGTGTTCACACAGACTTAGCAGATGCCAGAGCAGAACTGATATAAGTCTGGGTATTTCTATGACATACAAATATGGTGGTGCTACCTACAATTATTTTACATACTTGTAAATGATTTTTAGCACATCAGTGTATTGGTTAGTTGTTATGAATATGCATCTTGTATGGATACACAAATTTTTTTTATCACTATTTTGTTTTTTAATTAGAATTAAGAATTTAATCAATGAATTCTTTTCTCCCTGCTCACTGAAATACTAGAAAAGGTATGACCTTTTTAGAATATCAAGTACAATAAACTAGAATAAAACTGCTTGATATTTAATAACTTCAGAAGCCATGATTGTTTCAAGGCCAGTAAAATTGGTTGTGTGAAATGAACAAATTTCCCATTTTCCTGGAATAAAAAAAAATTAGATTAAGAAATAATGCAGTTATCATAAAACAAAAAGAAATTAAAAGAACCTTAAAATTTTCAGTTAGATTTAATGTAAAGCAGCAAAATAATGTCTTCTTTATTTCAGATGTCTGCTAAAATTTAATTTAATGCTTTCAAAATTAAATCTGTATGTTCTTGTCTTCAAAGCATTAAAATAAATTACATAGTTGAATTTTAAAATAATTAAATAAATTATTTCTGTTTTTAGCATCATTTTAATTTTAAATACATCCCAACACCCTCCCAAAAAGTAAAAAAAAAAAGAAAATGCACATAAAACCATTAAAAAAAAATTATCAAAAACCATAAATAGTAAATGTTTTTTATTTTTATTTTTTGGTGGTTGGGTGGGTGGTGTATGGTAATTGATGTAAGAGTAAAATTATCTTCAATTCCTTGCAGTGTACTTTTTAACATGGCTGACTCTGAGTAATCAGCATTACAATGAGTAATAAAATCTGAGCAAAAATAATTGTTAATAAGGCAAATGAGTTAAGTGCTTGACTTCCACCATCTTATTCCCAAAGGACCTGAAAGCTAAGAATAAAGAAAAGGCCAATTGTAAATTACTGTTTCCTTATTGTAAGTGTTAAGTTCATATTTCACTCAAATTTCATGTTTTTCATTTCTTGCATCTTTAATCAGTTAATACAAAATTTCTCAGCATCCTTATTTATACAGTGTTAAGGAAACCTTAAAAGCATTACTGAAATTGACTTTGCTCTTTATTGCTTGTATATTCACTTTTTAAGAAAAAGGTAATTTTACTCTACATGGAAATCATGTTAGAATATAAAATGCATATTTGACACTGTTTGCACTTGGTGTTTAATCTTGGTGGGGAATTACAGGAGACATGAGACAATGAATTAATGAAGCTTATTGTAATTATGTAGTAGTTGGCAGCACGTTTCAGTAATGTTTTTTGTAGTTGTGGCAGACATGAGACAGAACCTGGGACGAAAAGCACAACTGTAACTTTTTTTTCCTTGTCCCGCCAAAAAAAAAGAGCTTGTATTTGCTTTGCATGTAAAGCTACTGCAGTTGAAATGAGGGAGAAAAAAGCACTTACCGCTCTGCCGTAATCCGTCCTTGGCCAGATAGCGTATAAGAATGAGGGGGGACTTGCATTGCATTTTTATGCAATAAAGATGCAATGCATTATGGGACAGTGACGCAATGAATTATGGGATTACATGAAGACGCAAGGGATCATGGGTATATGGACAAATATAAAAGCAACTACTTTTTCCCAGTGGGGTGAGTTCTTCGAGTGACGTTAACGGTTGGCGGCTAGAAAAGTCTGTTAGTGTGATTTTGAGACAGAACTCAAGAAGGAACGACTCGAGGTTGGAATACCAGCTGGGCGAGCTTGAATTTACTCGCTGGTTGCTGTTTTCTTTATTCGCCACAGTAGTTAAAAAGGAGATTTGGTGTTCAATGATAAGTAGAACTTAGAAGAATCCAGAACTCGAAATCTGATAATTGGGGCAAGTTTTGAAGGAAAATGCATCCCAGTTATGAGTTAACCTGCAGAAACACTAGACATGAATCTATGAATTCATTTAACTGATGAATTTGAACTTTTTCTTGGTAAGGGGATCAACTGGTAATTCTCTAAAACAAGGACAGATGTTGTCATGCAGCAAAACTACTAGATAATTAACAACATAATGCCTGTTCTCATGTTGCAAATATAATGCAATAATCAATCATGAGGCTATGTTAGAAAGTTCTTCCACATGCAGTGTAATCCCTAGACCTGGCACCTTTTGTTATTCGTTTTGATCCGTGCAACATTCTTTATCACATCAGTCGTGCAAACAAATTCAACATTGACAAATTCCTCGAAGATTTCATGAAAATCAAAAACTCAATTATTCTTTTATGGAATACACAATTTAGCTGAAAATTAATAACGTAACATCATAGAAGTCAGGGAAAATACTTTGATGATTGAATAATGATGCTATTAATTTATATGAATGAAAGATCATCACCAACAAAGCCATTGAAAATGTTTTGGGGACTGAATAATGATGGTGTAGAATTTATATCAGCAATCACAAGTCCCATAACCTGTTAGGATCGTAGGGACACTATATGTACTGCAGCCATAGCTACAGTGGAGTATTTTGGGCAAGATGGCCTGATGAAACCGAACTCTCTCTCTAGGCTGGTTCAAATTCAGAGTTTTCCTGCTCTTAAACTAGTTGCTAACCAAGACTATAGGGTCCAGTCTGCCTTATTTCTCTATAGTTCGGAGGGGAGATATGGATCCATACAGTTCTTAAGGATATTTACATGTAAATGAATGTAATGAACTCAACTGAAATTTAACCATGGCTCTTTGATTTCTGATTCTGAGTTACTATCCATTACACTATACACTTAGCATATCTGTATTACACCATGCACTTAGCATATAAACAAGAGCTATTCTCAAAGTATGCTTGAAATTTTTGTAACAGCCTAATAGGTAATGTATTTTCTACTTTTTTTTTTTTTAAGTTTCATTTTAAGTTTATTTTCTTATTATATATGAGGGAGTGCTGAAAAGTTTTATACTTGATTTATTTCCAAAAATCTGACCAAATATCCAAACATCAGAATTTCTTTGGAATCTTCTCTTGGTCAGGCTGAGGACTTTTCAGCAACTGTATATATATATTGCTATTATAAAATGACAAAAGGAAAATAAATTCTGTATTTTCCTATATGAAAATATTTTTTTGTTTTTTAGTGAATGACTATTATAAAACTCAGAATATAAAAAGGAGAAAATGTTATTATAAAAAACTCACTTGTCATATAATGGTTAATGGGGCAATTTTGTAAACCCACTGACGATGAAAATATTTCTCATTAGATTCTACAATAATTACTGGGATATATAACTGCTTTTCATTTTTAGAGAGATTGAAAAAAAATTGTAATTTTTTCTTTTAATATTCATTGGGAAATGATTGCTGGCAATGGGGACATTTTTTTGTTGAGATATCCACTTTAAACTTGTGCTTCTGGCAGATGGACAAAATATTTGAAAATTAACCTTCTTTTGTATCTTTTTACAGTTGAATTTCTATCAAATTTATGAATACACACAAACATTTATCACTTTAATGTTATTTTTAGTAGCTATGTATGTTTGAGTAGAAGTTCCATTTATTTATTAAACTATATATTTAAGGCAAAGGGAAACGGTCAAAAAATCCAATATGCCCTAACTGACTTGGCCATACAGGTTTGAATCCTGCCAGAGAGCACATATTTTTCTTTAATAAGATTTCTCAAATGTTCAGGCCACTAGATGAAAATAAATATACTGTTTAATAAACAGATTGTCAACTTAAACATGAATATCTATTAAAAATAATCTTTAAAGTGATAAAATCTGTTGGCTTGATGACTAAAAATCTATTACCTTTTTAGAAAGTTATTTTGTTTACATTTGGATATGAAACTGAGCAGAAATAATTTTGAGGAATCTATGATGAGAGGGATTTTGCTTAAAGGCACTGTTCAAACCTTGCTTGGTCAGCAAAATTTCTTTGTGGCCGAGTTTGTTAGGGTACATTGGCGTATCTAAAAGTAACATTTAAAGTGATAAAAATCCATCAGATTCATTAAAAAAAAATACATTACTTTTTTAAGAAAATTTCTCTCTCTTTCTTATATATATATATATATATATATATATATATATATATATAAGTAATTATACTCGTCTGGAAAAACTTTAGGTGTTTTGGCTTGTAAATGAACAAACCAATACCAAAGGAAAAATAAGGGATAAAAAAAAGAAAGAACTAAGAACATGTAATTGAGGCAAAAACAATCATCCAGAATCCAAGCTCAGAGTTCAAAGAAAAAAAACCTCCAACACGAGTAAAGCAAAAGTAACTAAATAAAGTGCTCAATACACTAAGTAGAGCAAATCTAACTAAAGAGCTAGGCAAGCCTACCTAGGTTTCATCTACGCGGATCGTCAGGGTACACTCGCCAAAGAGGTAAAATTAGAACAGTATAAGTATTTTACTTCTTTGGCCAGTGTACCCTGATGATCTGTGTAGGTGAAACCTAGGTAGGTTTGCCTGGCTCTTTAGGTTTATAGTTATAGTGATTCTCAAATGATAGGTGATTGACTCCCAGAGAAGGAATTTCAAATCTAACCGAAGAAATTTTAACCAAGGGAGAATTTAAGGAAAAATTTCAGCAAAAGAGGAATCTGCAAATTAGGAAAAAAACTACTTTATATACTGGATGTACATTTTATAATAGATAATTTCAAATGAAATACCAATCTATATAATAAATACGAATGTCATTGTTTCAACTTTACTCCTACAGGCTGTAGCCCAACATATACTATTTTGGAATCGACTCTTGTGAGAAAATTAGAAACATTCTGAGACGGATCCAGATTCACATTCTTGAAATTTTGGATTCCCAAGGTTTCATTACTGCGATTGATTTTGGTGATTGTGACAAATTTTTTTTTACAATAACAATTTTTATAACTTGGACATAAATTTGGGAATAATTGTACTTAATTTTAAAATCCAGCAAAAGTCACCCATAAAATAAAAATAATTGTTTGTACAGAAAGTAAGGACCTATGTACATCAAATTATCTTTAAAGTAGCAGCAGAAGAATTATTGTTAAACTTTTAAAAGGTAAACTTATATGTTTATGCAGTACTTAAATGCAGTGATCAATTTTAAGTTCTTCTGTAGTTTATTGTTACCTATCACATCTACTCCTCCCTACTTATTGTGATGAAAGCCCAATCACAAGCCCTCTGCAGGAGCTAGTTTAAATGCTGCCCAATAGGGTGGCTTTTAAGCTTGTATAATTATAAGGGCAATCATATTTTATCAGTTTACAAAGAACTGCTGCTTCAGATTTAATCTCATTTAGAACTATTCACTTTTTTTGGTTTGAAATGTGTGAGTTACAGAATGTTGTTGAAGAAATATCAGTTTTTCATGTTTTTTTTTAGCTTAATTCATCCATACAATCAAACTATAATTAGCACTGTTAATATGTAATGGTGAAAAAAAAGTGACAGTTCAAAATGGGTGAGGAATTGAAAAATCCTGGCATCACAAGGGAGGAATGGGATTTTGAGAATCATTGACGTAGATTTTGAGATGTGGACCTCATACATATGAATTTTACAGGTTTTCTACAAAGTGTTGAATCTGTCTTGGCATCTGATTGGTTTTTTGGTTATTGATTTAGCTGTTTATGTTAAAGTACAGCAATAAAATTAAAATATGTGAATAAAGGCTGTAGAATTTCATTGCTTACCCCATTCCTTCTCTTATATCTCTATTTGCCGAGTCATTGAAACTACTTTAAAAAAATATTTGCAAGAAAATATTTCATTTAGAAGAATAAGAGAAGGACGCAATTCTGTTTATGCTGCTTATTTCAATGAAAGGCTTTTGTCAGAAACTCGCGCGATGACACTTCTCTGTATCTGGTAACATCCTGTTCACTCTGGGAATTGCTGAATTCTTTGTTTACTGTCAGCCATTCATTTTTGCTTTGTTTGGTTGTAAAACAGCCATCATCTGCAACTTGCGGGTCTGTTGTCTAAGACTGGGTCCAAAATATCACAGGAAAAAAAATAGAGGACCTTGAAAGAATGTCTGTTTCTTTTGTCCTTCAACTGGAGACAAATGCATTCTGGTATATCCATTACTTAATCTGACCAATCAGTGTATTTGATTGAAGCCTTACTTTAATGTCATTTTTGTTTGTGACTCATATGCCATTCTTAGGATTAGTCAATTGAACAGGTTACTATTTTTTTTACTGTTTATTATCTTCCAACAGTGGCCATTGGGTTACAATATTTATTTTATGCATTTTTTTTTTTTTTTTAATCCGTATCACCCCAAGCAAGCCAATAAAGAAAAGTACGAGAGAAGAAACTGTTAGCATAGAACTTACAGCTACATCGAGCCAATTCAAATGTAACTTGATCTTGATGCCAGTCTAGTACTGCACTTAATTTTATAAAGTCTAGGAAGACTTCATCTGAACAATTACCATGAAAGTATTTATAGAAAAGACAGAGAGGCAACCTCACAGCGGTGGGAAGGTGACTGAAGCTGAGACGCCAGATCAGGACTGATAATATTTCTGATTCTTTGGATTTTATTAAGGAGCTCAAGGTAAATAGCTGGTCACCAGAGCATATGTGGCAGCATTAAATTAAGTATTTAACATCAGTATAAAGTTTTATTTTTTTTTATTAATCTTTTTAGCTTTATGAATGGTTGTCTTGTTTGAATTTATAGAAATATGATGAAAAACCATGGAACAATAAAGAAATTGAATTATCTTGATGTATTCAGAACCCATACTTATAAAATGAAGAAAAAACATGGGATATTCTTCTAAGTATTTTAATGAATTAGCAACAGTCCATTATTACATCTAAGCAGCTATTAAAATGCTATTCAGTATTATTTTTTATTTTGTATTCTTTTTTTATTTTTTTGTGTAATGTAGAAAGACTTCACAAATATTATTACTCACCAGAGAGATCCATCCCTGCCTCCCATTAGAATGTCTGACACTCAACTCCACAAGAGCACCTCTTTGTGACTGCTCGGTCTCACATTGTCCGCTGACCTGAGATGGAACAAATACATTGAGTCAATAGCTTTGTCCACCACTAGGAAAGTTGGCTCTCTGTGCTGCACCAGGAAATTTTTCCTGCCAGAGTTGATCCTTCAAATCAACCATTCACCCTTACATGGAGTATTGCTGCCATATATGGTATGGAGCCCCTTCTAATTGTCTCAAGGTCCTTGATAAAACCAAAAGGCATATATGCAATGTAATTGGCCCTGATCTAGCATCTCATCTGTAACCGCTTTCTCACAGACATGCCGTTGCCTCCCTCTGTATTTGTTACAAATACTTTCACGGTAACTGCTCCAATGAGCTGCTTTCGCTGGTTCTCAGACTTCATGAATTTATTCCACTAGGCTGGCGTCTTGCTCACACCGTTTCACTGTTGAAACTGTTAAATGTAGCCGTCTCTTCTACTCCAATAGCTTCATGACTCACACTTCTCGCCTGTGGAACTCCCTCTTCATTTCTTATTTTCCTGATGGCTATAATCTCCAACTATTCTAATGTAATGTCAATTGACGTCTCCAGATGCCCTGATCTATCCCCTAACCATCTCTTCATCCTTTCCTCTATCACTCCTCTTTGTTCTCGCTCCAACTCTGTAACCCCTTGCATGCTAGTGGCTTCCTGCCTTGCTTGGGGTTGAATGTTTAAAAAAAAAAATATATCCAATCTCAAGAATATAGAAAAGTCTTTTTTTTTTTTTTATTTTTTATTTTCTTCATAGCAAGCTTGACACCATTGTTTCTCTTCATCATTAATTAACAAAGAAAGTGCTCTGGTAAATAAGCTGATGGATATTTCATCACAGCTAACATAAAAATTACCCTTCCTGGAAAAGATTAAGTCCATGATTTTCCAAGAAAATCATTTTTTTCTTTTACTGTCAAAATCTGTGTGTTACTAGAATTAGTATTCCCTTACCCACTAAAGAGATCAATCAGTAAGACTTTTGATTCCCAATACAACAGATGTGAAAATTTGACTATTACAAAACCAAGAAAAACCAGTTTCTAAATCTCATTACTGGTTATGCAGTTTAATCCTCAAGATATCAGGACTGATACATTCAAATAAGCTAAAGAAAAGAGAAGATTCATAATACAAATAATCATAATATGAAAAACATTTGTTACATATCACAATTTAGCACACATCAAAGAAAACACATTTGTAAATTTATTACCAAAATATAATTACACAAAAAGAGAATAATATCTCAACTCAATACCCAGTTATATTTTCTGTTATGTTTTTCTTTACAATTCATTTTCAGCATTAACCCAGAAGATTCTTCTGCTATAATTTGGAGGTAGTTAAAGTTACAGTAACTTACACTTTTTCTTTTACTACTACAACAATAATCCTACATTTATAACAACAGTAACCTCCTACATAACCAATTGCTTCAGGTACAAACAATTTCATCAGTCTATAAATACTTGCAAGGGATTAAATATATCTGCCTTTTACTGCTCTACATCACCATTGGGCAAAATTACAATTCCTTCTCACTTGAATGATAGTTTTGATTTATAAACTTTAAATGATTAGTAAGAAAAACCTTCAAATTAACTACTTCTTTCACTTAAATAAGCTTAATTTCATACAAACCATCATAAAAGTTATTCATTTTAAAATTATGGCGCTAATTATTGATAAAAAATATATGTAATTTTCATTGTAAAATTTAATAAGACTTAGAAATTTCGTCACAATTCTTTTCTAAGTTTTGTAACTAATAGTAATAAGTGTTCTAGAGAAAAAAATGTTTATAAATTGGTTAAATAAACTTTATAATGATGAAAAATATAGTGTTATAATAAATAAATAATATGGATGTGTGTTTGGTGCAATGGATAGTGGCTCAGTACAAGGATTTGGAGAACTGAGTTCAAATTCCAGTCAAGTTTTGTTACATACACTCTCATGTAAATACCCTTGGCAAAGGTATGAATCTAATTTATAGTTATGGTCTCTTCAGCTTTGGTTGGTAACCAGTCTAGGAGAAGGAAAACTTTTGGAAGTATGATGTGCAAGCTTTTTATAACCCAATACCTATGCATTTTCATATAATTCTTATATATATAAAAAAAAAACAGAATTTATCATTCAGCTTATTTATCATGAAGATTGTAGTGCAGGAGAAAGCATTCTCTTAGGAGTTGGTTCCACAAAGCATCTCATCAATGAAATATGAAGGAAATGAAAGTGTTTTGTTTCAATGTGCATTGCATGGTAGGCTTTAGCCGTGAAGATTAAAACTGGTGGAACTAAGGAATATGGTTTGTCTGAATACATTCCATGGGAATAGCTATAGAGTAGCAAAAGGCTTACAATGTTTTGCTTGTGAGAAAGAGGTTGTAGGGTGGAAACTAATTCAACTACCACAAGAATGCAGGGATGCTTTTGGACTCTCTGGAAAGTGAAGACTGGGCAGCTCCTGCCCATGTATGGCAGCAGTATGATCAGCCTGATCTGGCTCTTGTAAAGATTAATGACTTGTCTGTAAATTGCAGAGGTACTGGTGACATAAATGGTTACTAAAGAATGTAATCAGTGAACCAAGTTCATATTGTAGCTATTTGTACTAACGATTTGGGGAAAGGCATTAACCTGCTTCTCTCCTTATATTAAATAGTAGGGCAGATGTAGTCTTTTGGCCCTATAAAGCAGTCTATCTTAGGTGTCTGGTTTACACCCTAGCCATGTAAAAATTCACATGCTCCTGAAACTGCACCAATATAACTTGCTGTGACATTATTCTTTTCAAACAATTTGCCAGAATTTTTTTAAGAACATCTATAATTTATACCCTTGAATATATTATAAAAAATAGTAATAGCAATGAATGTGCAACAGATATTATTGGTGTGTGAAATATTGCAACAACTCTAAGTAGAAGCTTATGAAGCTTTGACTAATTCATTTTTAGTACTGAAAATGTTTATTTTATTATAGTGGATGGTTACAAGTAGGAGGGGAGATGGGATGTGCTTATTTTATTACCAAAGTGTGGAAAGTGAAATGGAAGAGCTGAGTTCAAATTTTAGGCGAGTCTGTTCCATTTGCGCCCACACTAATACCCTGTGGAAAAACTTGAATCTGTCTTTTCTCTCTACCCCAGGTATAGGTTACATGGAAATGAAGACTGGACTCTCTAGCCTTGAGTGGCAACCAGTCTAAGTGAAGGAAAGCTTTGAATTTCAGACCATAGAGAGGTCAATGGGAAAGCACTCCATTACATTCTCTAAGAATGCATTGTACTTCAGATAATAAAGTGAAATCCATAGAGGTTCATGATTGCTTAAATCCTGAAAGAACATGGTATTAAAAAAAAAAAATAGTAGTTCAGTGGAATTGGGAATTTTAGAAGGATGATATTGGGAAGGGTATCTTGGTTTGATTTGAAATCAAATTTTTGTTTTCATAAGTAAATATTCAAAATACTACTGACTCAATAGAGAATGTACCATCTTGCTTAAAATCTACTTGACGACTAGCTGCTATAACTTCTTGATTACTAAATAGCTTGTTGTTGAGATTCATAGCTGACCAAGAAGGAACAGATTATCCATCCTTATTAATTCTCATTTTTGAAGTGTTGGTATCTTATGAGGCAGGAGGAGATATTATTTTTAGTACTGCCTTCTTTTTTTATATATATATCTCTTCGAATACAGCAATGGATATTCTGTCCCACCATTTTGCTTAGTATCCAGGCTGATCAACAGATGGTGCTTTAATACAAAGTGGAAGGAAAAAAAAAAAGAAAAAAAAAAGTACCTCAAAGAGCTAAAAGGAGGAGGCAGCTCAATATAGCTGTATGCTGATGATAATGTTTGAATGTAGCTTTCCAGTCTTGTCGACATATTTAATAATAAAGTGTCACTGGCCACGCTAAATAAAATCATGTAAAAAATGCAATTTGTCTTAAAATATTCAATTGATCATGGGGCTAATTTAAAATAGATTCCATGAGCATTATTAATTTTTTATTAGATAATCTTATTTTGTTCTTTCTTGATTTAACATTACAGTTAATTAATTATATTAATTAATAGACAAATGTAAATTGGGTTTCTTCAATGTTTAATTTTGATTATCTTGCATCAGAATGTAGTAATTTTGAACAAGTTGTTTTTTTCTTATTTGTCTAGATTTCACACACATACAGATTATTTCTTTTTAATGTGTCAACTTTTTCAATGAAAACTACTTTATACATAAATTATGAAATTTTCTGAATTTATGCTTAAAGCATCAATAAGAAAAATGTGTCTGCATTTCTGAGGAATTATCATTATTATACACTGATCTATTTAGATGAGTATCCCTAGGTGTTATAGTCACAATGTTTTGGCTCTTTCTGAGATGAGATAATATCATTTTTATACACTCATCTATTTGGATTAGTATTATTCTCTTGGGGGAACTTGAGTTGTGACTATAACAACCAAGATGACGACACTAATCTAAATCAGTATATAATGCTAAAATACTTAATGTAAGAAACTAGTTAATTTCAGATTATTATATAGATCAATTTGTCTATCCGTTTTCTCTAACAATCTGCAGAATTTTGGATAAAAGTGTTGCCTGTCTATATTTCTGAGATGAGGTATTATGTACACTTTTTACATTATTTGGACTATTGTCCTTATCTTTGTCGCCATATTTATTACAACATTTTGGCCATTCTACACTCCGGCCTTCTTCAGGTGGTTGGAATGTTGAACTGAACCCTTTATTTGTCGTTCTATTTTATGTTCTTCCAGAATATTTCCTTGTTGGAAAAACCTGTGGATAAGTCAAGTTTTTTCTAATGCATATAATGCCTCACTGTATTAATTGTTAATCTCGTGTTAAACTTATCATTAGGTAAAATACTGACTTATCACTGAAAATATTGACCAAACCTCTAATTATATTTATTTCTTTTAAAAATATCTTTAATTTTGCCTTGTTAATTATCATGAGGCAAACATGGATAAATGTGCCCGCAATAAGACAGTGTCAAAAGGATGTCCCCCTCCCCCATGACACCACTTTTTTTTTTTTTTTTTTTTTTTTTAAATTACCTTCACTCTTCATCAATGTTCATTGTTTTAAAAAGTGATGACTCAAAAAAATCCAGTGAAATTTCAAGATACTGTGATTATAAAAAAGATACAGATATAATACTTGGGATTTATTTGTAAATTTGATCAAAGTACACCTGACGATTTTTCTAAATTTTTCTGAGAGTAACTTGTAGCTGTCGGTTGATCTGAGACAGAATAACCCATATATATATATATATATATATATATATATATATATATATATCCCTCAAAGCTAGTAACATTTCATTACCACTGAGCAGATTCTAAATTTGCTCTAATCCTGATGAGTGGTCATACCCTCAATAAAGCTCTTTGCCTAGAGCATCTTTTGGATTTAAAGCACATTCCAGACTTCAAATTGAACTCCTATATTTGTTTTTTTTTTTTCCACTAAAGCTGCTTGAAGAATGGTTGTTTCCTTCTATCATTGCAGAAAATGCCTAATTCCTGCTGCGATGCTCTATCTTTACAAGAGTCAGATCAGATCATGAATTGAGTATTGCTGCTATATCTAGGCTGGTGCTGACCATTCCTCACTGTCCACTTTTGACAGAATTCAAAAGTATTTAGGCAGTCTTGTGGGTGATGAATTATTTTTCTTTCTGCAATCCTTATCTCACAGATGAAACATTGCTAATCTCTGGCTATTCTATTACAATTGGCAAATGTTCTAATGAGTTACATTCCTTAATCCCACCAGCTCAGAGCTTCACATCTAGGACCACCCACCATCCTATGCCATGTTCACTGATTTGGAGTTATAAATATAGAATTTAAAAACTGAAATATAGCTTTGAACCATTCCACTCCAAAATTTCTGTTGAATCTAAATAAATAACGAAACCTGTTAAATTTATAATGATTTCCTACCCGTTCCTTAATCAATCACAATAATAGATATTATTTTGTAACTTGGTTATAAAACAATATCTAATATAATAAGTAATATAAAGAATATAAAATTATAAACAAACTTTGTTGTAATATTATTTATTTTAGTCTATTGTAAATTTTCTTTTTCTATATAGCTGCAGTTATCTAATTTAAAAATGTAAGATTGGGAAGACTTTACCCAAGAGATATATTACTTAAATAGAAATTCTTAATTTAGAATTTACCTTCCAACTAGTTTTTATGCTATAAATGAGACTTCACATTATGTAATTTGTGTTGTACAGTCTTGCCTGAAAGCATGTTTTCCTGTTAAGGTTTATTTCCTTGACCTTTTTACTTCCCACAGCTGACCTACATGGTAATGAGGAAACCAAAGATTAGCTCCCCTCAGTTGCGCAACCTCAAGGGTGTAGGTATGAATAGGAAGAAGTATTATTCTAAACTATTATCATCACTGACACCCCCAGGCAAATTAAAAGTTCTAGTTCTGTAGCATTATTCAAATTTACAAAGCTATCCTAATTTGAATGTATTTTTTAGCATCCCAGTAACTAAAAATTGTAAATAAAATAATAATAAAAGTCAAAACCTTTTTGTAATAATTATTTTGCATATTTAAAAAATAAAACCTATGTTAAACATTTTTTTTTATAATTGCAACTTTTCTAAAGAGCTTCTTCCCCTGGTGCCTTGACTGCATGAATTTAAGCATGCTACTAGACTGGCAACTAGTTCTCACCGTTTTTACTGTTGAACTAGCAAGATGTAACTGCCAAAGTTTCTTTTCTTGCACTTTTCAACTGTGAAAACCCTTTTTTGATTTCTTACTTCCCTGTCACTTACAATTTTCAAAAATTTAAATCTTCTGTCTTCCCAAACCCTGCCCCCTTTCCTCACTTCTCCTCATTCTCTTTCACTCCATGTAACCTCCTGCATCCTAATGGCATTATCACCTTGCTTGGGGTGAAATGATTTAAAAACAAAAAAGGGAATCTATGATAATAAATTATGTAATTTTATTAGTTGTGAGTTCATATTTCCTAAATTCTTTATCATGTAACATGTAAAATAACTAATAAAACATATTTTCTAAATAGGGAATTAAGTATTGATTTTATAGCCAAAATGGCTTACAGCCACATCACATTGAAACATTGGTTTACAATCACCGAAGTTAAGCAATGTTGAGCTGTAAGCTTGGATGTGTGGGTGGTGTAATGGATAATGGCTTGGAATTGTTAATTGAAGAGCTGAGTTCCAATTCCAGTTGGGTTTATTATATTCACTTATGCCGAAATATCCTTGAGGAAAGGTATGAATCTACCTATTCTCCTCCCAGGCTATGGGTTTTTATCATCTGAGTCCGTGCTTTGAATTTTACTGCCACATATGGTCTGGTGCTCCTGCTATATATTTGGAGATTCTTGATAAAATTTAAAGAATCTGCTATGTCATTGGTCCTGACCTGGCATCTCGGCTTCAGTCACTTTCCCACCACCATAACGTGGTTTGCCTATACCTTTTCTATAAATACTTTCATTGTAATTGTTCTCTGATTCCTAGACTTTATGAATTTAAGTACAGTACTAGATTGGTGGCAAGGTCTCATCATTTTACAGTTGATGTAACTATAAATTTTATGCTAGCAGTTTCTTTTCTTGGCTTCTTGCTTTTCAGTCAACTTTGATCTGCAAAAATTTAAATGCAATGTCAATCATTATTTTCTGTCATAATTCCTGTTGTTTTATTGTTCTCATGCTTTAGTAATGTTTTTCTTTTTCTTGTATGCTCTATATTCTAGAATATCCTGCATTTTTGTGGCTTTATTGCCTTGCTTGGGATGAAATGATTAAAAAGAACTTCATAAGTTATCATTACTTTGTGCTTGGAATAAGGAGATCAAAGAGAAAAATAAGTAAAACCCAATACTCTCATTTTTACCAGTAAATCTAATACTAATGAATTTTATTAACAAATGTACTCAGGGTTGTAGGTTATGAAAAAATGTATTATAAGTGATATTTTTTTTTTTTTTTTTTTTTAGTTGGCTTGTTTTTTCTTTTTTTTATTCAGAAAGAGCATGTTTACTACTCTTGATGGAACTTAACAGTATTGACAATCATGCATGTGTTTTTATCAGATTTCCTTGCCATTTTCAATGTGAGTTGTATGCAAACAGATATTTGCCTCTTTTGTGGAGTTTGATAGCTGCACAGTGATAAAGAAATGGATTGCAGGTGCCACATTTGGATCTGTGTAAATGTTGGAAATGCTTCTTTTTTTTTTTTTTTTTCTCCTCCCAAAAAATTGATTCAACAAATAGCAAGAAAATTGACCTGACCTTGGCCTCATCAAGAATATTGGAATCATCATGAAGAAGCATGTTGAAAATGTCCTCTTGAATTTTTCCAAAGAACAGTGATAGCTTCCCAAAATTTATCAGAAGTGATTGGCAAAATTTTGCAGGAATTAAGACACATGACAAATGTTCAGAAAGCTTCTTTATACAAAAGAAAAATAAATGTTTCTGGTGATAAATCAATGAAAGTTTATCAATTTATTTAATGTTGCAAAAATGTAATTTCTTTTAATTTTATTAGACACACTTTGTTTTATTATTATGTTTACTTATATTTACACATTAAAGAATTTGCTAATAGTTATTAAGTATTATCTTGATGAAATTGGTCATTGGTATCACTCAGTAGGTCATTTTTGACTTGCTTTTATTTCATGATGTTTTTTTAATATTTTAGAAAAATAAAATATGTTCTCATTCTAACAGTCTGACATATTCCTTCATTTGTAATATTTTCATAAGTGTATCTGTAAAGAAAAAAAATAAATTAAATAAGGACTATGTTGCAAGTATAAAGAATGTGGCAATGTATTTAATTGACAATAGCAGAGTTATTAGAATAGAAAATGGGTGGAGTTGTACAATAGGCTTTGTGACCAGAAATAATCATTATTTTTCAAAATTCTTTTTCATATCACTAGAGATTAAGCATTCTAAATCATGAATATCAAAAAAAATTAAATTTATAAAAGTTACTAGTATGGTCCAGTTTACTATGTAAATGCATTGTAAATTGATCTTTCTTTGGAAGCTGAAACAAATAGGCTCATATGATGTGATTTCTTAAAAAGAATTAGTAAATACTGGAAACACTTCAAGTACCTTAGTGTTTACATCAGTTATAACAAAATTTAGTATAGGAGATTAAACATAGAACAGGCTAGGCTAGTGGTGGTTTTGTCGGAAATTCAGTCGTCCAGGATTTTATATTAAAAATTGGAATGTCTGAATTCCAAACAATAATAAAAAAAAAATAAAACCTGGGTATATCTGTTAATTAAATCATTTTTATTTATGAACATGTATACATGTATTCAAGAGTTAAAAAGTATTAAAAATAGTCTTTTGTTGTTTGGGTAGTTCATACACAGAAAAACAATTGTAGTTGAGAAAAAAACCTTTTAAAAATTTGGTCTACAGAAGAAAAAAAAAAAAGCTGTGGTTGACAAAAGTCTTATCGTTAGTGAAGATTCATTCTTTGTTGTTGGAGATGATTTGTTTGAAGTTGCTGACTGGCCATCAGCGAAGATTCACTGACCGTCCGAGCTGTTGCTGTTGTTGTAGCTGATTCATTTGAAATTGTTGAAACATGTTTCTTTCATGATGAGCTGGGGAGAGTCAGTTGGATATCTCAGCTTTCTTGTGTTTGGCTTGGAAAAAGCAGCTTCTCTGATCTTAGAAAGTTGAAATCTGTGGGTTTTTATAAGAAATTTTTCCTGAAAGTAGGCTTGAGAAAATATGGATTTATTTTTCTCTGATTGGTCAAATATTTCACATGGTGATGTTAATTTCTAACCAATAGACACTGATTTAAACAGTGTGTTATATTGTAGAATCTTTTAGGCATGTTTGTAATATTGTCTCTTATTGAGTAGAAAATAAAGTTTGAGCCTATTTTAATATGGTATGTATGTGGGTATGTAATGTGTTGGAAATAGGGTTTATTTCCTATAGTTTCACCCAATACGGCAAGCTGTTACAAAAGCAAATGTTTATTCTAAAAACTTCAGTTATATTCTTAAATAGTCTCTTCAGGTTGAGACTTTAATATGGATACCATGAATGGTATCAAACTCATTCAGAAATATCTAAACTGTCAACTGTATCCAGCTGTTCTTGGATCAATTGTTAAAAATGTTTTTGAGTGAGTGAAGCATGTAGGTCTCAGCAAGGATCATCCTTCTTTGAACCTTGTGACTCCAGTGTTACAGAATCACAAACAACTGTAGCAAATAACAGAAACATTTCAGCAATGGCAACAGCTGAAATGGCTAGCACATTTAACTTGGAGAAAATGACATAATCAAGATGTTGATATTTCACACTACATCAAACAAAAAGCAAGGAAGAAAGCCTCTATTATTATTATTATTATTATTGAAAAGAGCAATAACAGCTAAGTTCCAGAAAAATTGTTTTAAGGGAAAGGTTTTATAAACTTTAACTGATAGCCGCACTGTCTGCTCGGTCAATAAATGGCTGAATGTTTCCTTATAAGAAAACTGCTAATATTACCATTAGCATATAAAAAGCAAGTAGAAAATGATTTACACTATACTGATGTAGAAATAAGAATGAATTGGTTTGCATTTCTTAATTCAGTACAATTCTTTCTTTTCTTTTTTTTTATTCAATGAGATGGTATATTGTTAAATCATATTAAAGTTCTCATCAAATCATTGCTGTTAAGATGTGATGAGCTTGTTCACTATTTTGATGGGTGATCAATTAAGGACATCAGATAATTTAAGCAAACTGAAGAATGTGTGATATGCTAAAGAAGTCTTAGTAAATAAGAACAATTTGAAAACAAACAAATAAAATTTTTTTTTTTTTTTAAATTTAATGAAGTATGCCAAGTGCAAATTTAACTGTTTGATTTCTTATAAATATTTACATGTAAAATTTTATGAGACAGGAAATAGTCGAGTTAATTTTTACTGTTGCAGACAACAGAAAATTATGTGTTACTGTTGGATAATGATGTGTGAATTTCCCACAATCTATCTTATGATATGCATTTCTGGGAAGCAATTTTGTGTGCTAATTAGTCATAGCAACTGCCCAGTGATAAAAATGTTTAACCTCTCATTTTTTTTTCATTTTTTTTTATTGTTAAAGCTGATAGCTTACTGATTTTCTTTTCTTTTCTCATTTTTAATTGATACATGGGTTATATTATTAGTGTCATTTTATCGATGGCAAGTGTTAGCAATATAATCTAGTATGATAACAACAAAGATTGTGTTTTTTGAAAGAAATGGTCAACCAGAGTATTTCTGGAAGATAGTACTTTTAAGACAATCAGTCTTTGTAATTAATATGAAGAGATAGAGTATTAATAGTAATGGATAAAATTAAATGTTTACTCATCTGTATCTACTCTGAGTTTTGTAGTAATGGCATCCATTCATCAAGTGGCTTGATAGTAAATTGTTTAAAAGCTGAAGGGAGATCAATTAAAAATATGAATGCACTGAAAAGAATAAGAAAAAATAGCATTATGGGTGTTATTGTAATAAGCAAGAAAAGTGAATTTGGCATGAAAATATTTGAAGAACTTAGTTTTGTGAATGTAAACAGAGAAAAGATATAAAATATTAAGAATATTGACTAAAGATCTGAAAGCAACCAACCAACTAACTACCTTCAAGTAAAAATCACAAAGAGAAACAAGTTGAGTGAAGAATTACATGAAAACTGATTTCTCAGCAGTTATTTTTCATGATGAATAAGCCATATTGAATAGACCTGATAGTGGGCCTAAAGGCTTTTTTTTTTTTTTTTTTAATAAACCAGCCCTTTCCCGACTCCTTTTTTATAGAAATAGTCAAATAACATGACTTAAAAGATAAAAGTGATGAAGTGGAGTAATGTTTTCAAATATGCAAAAATTCTCGGTTCCTTCAAAGTTGATGATTGTGCTGAGATAATTGCAAAGATTTATTATACAAAGACATTTTGTAAGTGGCACAAATTCCAACCAAGAAATTTTAAACTAAAGTATATATTCATATAAAAGAATGCTTTTTCTTTTTTTTTTTTTTTTAATAAAAAATTTCTGCAAAACTGATTATTGCCCAACTTACCAAAAAAAATTTTCAATAGGAATTAATGGAATGGCTCCTAGCCTCTCCCTCCAGATATTAATCCAATAGAAAATCTACCCATCATGAAAAGAGATGTATATGAGAATGGAAAACAATAGTCAAGCATAGAAGATATCTAGGAAACAATAAAAACTATTGCAAGTAATGTAAAGATTTGAAACGATCAAAAAGTTAATTAATAGATGAAAAACTGTTTAAGGACATAAAAATGCCAAGGAACCCATATTAATGTTTAAATAATAAAACAATAATTTATTCATGTATATAGGCTATTATGTTAATCAAATTTATATTTCTTTGGCCTATAGCTTTTGGGCTTATCATACTTATTATAAAACCCAGGTTGTGTGTGTGTGTCTGTACGTTTATATATTGGATCAGATTTCCTACATTTTTCAACCGATTTCAACAAAACTTCACAGGACTACGTAAAATTACCTTGCGGTGGTTCTGACAGCACCAAAAATTGGAAAAACACAATTGTTTTTGTACAAAATCAATTTGAAAACACGATTAAGAGGCATCATGAGAAAGAAAGTGGGACAACTCATATCGAGTTATACTTATTATAAAACCCAGGTTGTTTGTGTGTGTGTTCATTTATATATGGGATCGGATTTCCTACATTTTTCAACCGATTTCAACAAAACTTCACCTTTTTTTTTTTTTTTTTGGCAGGTAGTGTTTCTTATTGTCTTGCACACTTTTTCCTTTATTTTACATTCAGAATGCTTTAAAAATTCCATTTACAAGGCAATTGTTTATAATAAAATTCTATTCAATTGGTAGACTCATAACGATTGAAAACAATGTTTTTGTTTGAGTTTGGGTTTGACCAATTTGTAAAAAAAAAAAAAAAAAAACTAATTAAGACATGCGTGTCCATCAACCTTAAACAATAATCTTTGTCAATTTTATTTTTCAGTCTTTATGATGGTGGATACTTGATCTATCTCTTACTGTTACATCCCTGGGCAACGCCGGGCTCTACTGCTAGTTATTTATAAATAAAACCTTAAGTTGAAATTTGCATAATAGTGTTAAAAAAAATATAAGTGTAACAGTTTCTTTTTTGTTTTTGGCACCAAGTTATTAATTTAATTTAAGATAGATATAATAAGCTGAAGCTTACTTGATGTATTACTTATATAAATAAAAATGTATTCTGAAATTTTTACCTACATTAGTTTATATCAATTATCTTGTTAAACTATAACTTGGATGGTATGTGATTTTTACCTTGGTCTCAAGTGTTTCATGTTTTATGACCAGTGATAAGTTTGTGAGCTTGGGTCTTTGGGGCAGCCACCCACTTGACCAAAAGTGAATAAAATAATGGATACATAAATGAAAACTTTTGAGGACAAGTGACAACAAAACTGGACATTGAGGATTTCCGATAACAGTTGTGATTGAAGTAGTTCTGACGTAGTAGTACTGGAACACCCATTAATGGCACAGTCCTGATGTTAGTGTTGCCAGTCCTGGGTTGTAATATTGAGATAGGTATAGAGTTGGTAGGAGATAGAATTGAGAGGAAAAGTTGATCTGTTAGTCTGAGATGTCAGAAGTGGCAAAAGTTGTCTTGTTTCACGTTCATACCCATCCAGTGTGTAACTACATATTGATACAGGGTTGGAGTTCTCATTTCTTGCCATGGCATTTGTTTTCACCTTTCATTTCCTTGTGAACTTGCATAAGGCCTTTCCCTGTTTTTGGTGTACACTGACACAAATGAGGATAGAGATACAATTATGGGTAGGTAGTCATTGTTCTGGTTGATAGAAAGATGAGAGGATTGTATGTTTACATTGTGAAAACGTTGACTTGCATAATAAAATCTGGCATAGTGTATTACAATTCAGTAGATAACTATTTTCTCTCAAGGTCTCTTCTAACATTAAAATATGGGCACTAGCCAAAAATCTGTCTTGGTTTATAAACCTAATAAATTTATAAGCAAAGGTGCACAAATGAAAAGATTTGAAATTGACAATTTTTTTCCATTTCCCTGAAACAGACATTAAATACTTCTATCTTCCCTTCTTTATTTCATTTTTTTTTTTTTTTTTCAATGAAACCAAGTAGTGTCTCTGAAATGTCAGTTCCATGTTTTCATGGTCAAAAGAGAATAGTTCATTATTTATGAGTTATTATGATTTTTAAGTTAATGCAGTTCAAAATAGTATAAAATAATATAAAAGGTATATTGATTTGGATGATGATAATAGAAATGTTACTTGATGTTTCTTGGGACTGACAAATATCCCCCAACTTGTATTTTTATTCACTTTTGGTGAATTTTATCTTGTCCAATTCATTTTTTTTAGTATCAAATCACAAGAAAAATGATAAGACAAGACCATTTTGTGTATAACTTTTTTAGGATGAATAGTGAAAATATACTCTTGTTTTATTTGGATCAAAGTTTAGTGTTGCTTCACCTCCCACCTTTTTTCTCATTTCTGTTGAATGCCAATTTGAAATACTTTTATTGAAATGAAAATAAATAAAAATACGTTGAGAAGCTAAATACTTCCTGCATAGACAGTTGCAGTTCTTGCTTGCTTCCTGGGAACCGATTCCAAAGACTACAAGGGTCGGTACCAAGAAAAACAAAAAATATATATTTCTAAAAAATCCATAATCACAAATACATATAAACACATTAATCGGAGCAAAGTTAAACCTTCATATGACCTAAGAAAACTTCCTTATTTATTAAAAAAAAAAAAAAATTCCTTTTTTCTTTATTCCTTTTTTGTTTTCATTTTTTCTTCTACTTTTTTTTTTTTTTTTTTTTTTTTTTTAACATATCTCCAGACATCTGTCAATATTTCTCATAGTCTAAAAATATTTGTTTACTTATATGGATAAATTTGTCTGTATATATGCATAAGCATTTCTTTTGTGAATGCAAGACGAACATTCTAATTTCAAAATCCTATTTGAATAGTTAATTTGCTGTGCATTCGTTCCAACTGAACTGATTTATTAAAATGAAATGTAAGATATCTTTAATAGCAATGTTTGTTTAAAAGAAAAAAAAGAAAGAAAACAAAACTCGTCCCTTTCTCAACCTTCTTTCCATCCTTCCTTTCTTCTTTCCTTCCTTCCTTCCTTGTAGCTGCTGCTGTATCAATCAATATGAAGACATTTTGATGAAGAGCTAAGCATGTGTATTGAGAATAAAAAGAAGATGAAGAACTACAAAAAAGCATCAAGCACACCCTCTCTACTTTCTACTTTTTCCATTTGTGTCAACTGACTACAAGCAAATGTTGATGCTCACATTCTGACAACAGCAAGAATGATGATGCTGCTACCACACATATGCCACTTCAACCTACTACAGATAGCCTCCCTCCCTTGCGTCTCATGTCAAATCTTCCAGGATCCTAGCAACCGTAACTATAAGTACTTGCTCTTTATCCTGATCTCTTTTTTTTTCTTTGGTTGCCATCTCAGCTCTAAATCCCTATCTTACTCTACATCATCATCTCTTCCTCTTTATGACTACACTGTGTAAGTTATCCCACCTAAAGAAACAATCTATCAGCATCAGCCTATCATTTAGTCATAGATTTTCCAGGCCCACGTACACATCTGATCTTGCATAATATTGTTAGATTTAAAAGGAGAAAAACAGCTATGATCGTAATAAGCTTTGTAATAAAACATTTCTTTCTGAGTGTACTGTTTACTTATCTATTTGTATCTATACTTTGTATTAATTTTCAAGCTGTTGACTTATATATATATATATATATATATATATATATATATATATATATATATATATATATATATATATATATATATGAGGTGCTGAAAAGTTCCTGACCTGACCAAGAATGTATGCAGAAAGAAAATAAAAAACCTGATATTTGGTCAGATATTTTAGGAACTGGATCAGGTCAATAACTTTTCAGTACCTTCTTGTGTTTATTTATATATATATATATAGTTTTAAGGTATGCTATATTTATGGGTTAAAGTTCTCAATATCAGGGATAGTGTATGTAAATATAAAAGTGGACATTGAGGTCAACACCCAGCTGCGACAGTCTGTTTCATGCTTAAATGCAATCCACAGGCCATTTTATATATATATATATATATATATATATATACACACACACACAACAGTTACAAGTGAGCTTTTTTTTAAAAACTAGACTGAATATATAGATAAAAAGTGTGTATTTAATGCCCACTTTTGCATATACTATATATATATATATATATATATGTTCATGAGTGAATTACTGTTTAGCATGTTGTCTCTTCATTTCTTACAAATGATTGCATTTATAATCATTTAACACACACATATATATAGCTGGATAAGAACAATTATCTTGTCACTTTCAAATAAATTGTGTAGCTTGATGTATCCTTGTTGAAAAATTCTGCTGGTTGCAGCTGCTACTGCTGCATATACTGTTATTTGAATGCACTCAATTTGGCTTGGCTTATTAATATGGAAACCAGTGGCACATCTGAGTGTTTCATGCCATCTCTGTCTCCCTCTCTCTATTTGTTGAAGCTTAATTAAAAGCCTCAAGATTATCTTATTTAGCAATAATATTCAGATTTAATGAATCAACAATGATTTATTCTTTTCAATTATTAAATTCATTTAACCTTTTGAAAGGTGTCAATTTAATTCTTTATATTAATTCTGTAAATTTCAGAAACATTTTTGTAATATTTAATTATGAATTATTTTTTAATTTCTTAGCAAAAAATATATAATTTAAGAATAAAATCAAATATCTTAGATATTGTTCTTTTCATTTATTTTTTTAAATTTTTTCATAGTAAATAGCTTATCCATTAAAAGAATATCTAAAGTGACACCTAAAAATGTAAAACACCTAATTAACAACATTTCTAAGAAAAATGTCCTGTTTGTATATGGATTTCCTTTCATGCAGGTTGTCAACAAAATAAGTTTAAAATTAAAATAAATTGATATTTTAAAAAAGACACATTGGATTATGTGAAGCTTCTTTTGTGATTAGAAATTTTTTTTTTCCTGTTAGCTAAGATTTTAGCAAATATTTATAATAATTTGTGAATTTAAAAATTAATACACCAAAAAAATTGGTTGAGAAAAGTTAAAATTATTTCTGTAATTATGAAAACCTTTTTCATATTTTTTTTTTTTCTTTTTAGAAGAACTAAAAAGAATAGAATTTAAAAATCAACTGTCTGGATTAGCAAAAAGACAAAGGAAATAATGAAAAAAATAATGATAAAAAAATGATAAAAATAATTTAAAAAAAAAATGAAAACTTGATTGAAATTTTTAAAGGAGAAGTAGTCTTATGTGAACTTTGCCCTTTATAGATGATCGCTTTTTAGCTGAAGATGGAATTCATTCCAGTTTATCTACCTGATAATAATTCTAGCAAAATTTACTGTTTTTCTGGGCTGTTGCTATTTTTCTATAGCAAATAAAAAACAGAATAAAATACAGTGGAATAAACAAATTGTTTCTCTGTCATCTGTTAAGCTTGAAACCATTTATTTTGTTTTTGTCCTTGCTATTTTTGTGTTAAGCAAACTGCATATGTGAGTTTTTTTTTTTTTTTTTTTTAATCTAAAGTTCTCTTCCCTTCAATTTCACTCTTTTAAAAATCAAGTGTTTGTTTTTGTATTATCTTTGTTTCTGTCAGTGTTTTTCAGGTACATTTTGCTTCCAGATAGTGTTAATTTGATCATGTGATAAATGAGGATTTTAATAAGCTGTAGGGATTTGAAAGCTTTATCATGTGAAGTATATTTTCCTCTCTTTTAGAAGCAATAAACAGGGAGAAATATATATATATATATATATATATATATATATATATATATGGCCAGATTTAGATCTTAAGGGTTAATAGAATTTGGGTGCTCTCTTCATTATGTATGTTCCCTTCCTGTCTATAAAAAATAGATATTTTTTCCAAAATTACACAATTTTTAAAAAAATTTTTATCTTGTTTTGCACCATTTTGTCTAATTTGTACCATTTGAGTAATTTTGCACTTATTACAGGTCTGTGTTCAATGAAGTGTAAAATTAAGCAAAGTAGACTAAATTATGCAAAACTGAAAAAGTTCCATCAAAAATCTATATCTATATAAAAAAAGATGGATCAAAATCTAAATGTGGCTCCTTCAAGGAGCCCTATTTGAATTTAAAAGATCAACTCCAACTAGAGGTACCCAAATAATCTAAATTGTTTCAAATTAGTTCAAAGGAGCCCCATTAAATTTGAAAATAAACAAATCTCTGTTCTTATCTTTGTTTTTTAGTTTTATCAGGGGGCCCAAGATATGAGAACTCTTGCAGGCCCCTCTAGTCTTGGGGCCCCTTGGTTGCAACCCGTACTCACTCTCACACTATATATATATATATATATATATATATATATAAATAAAAATCTTTTATGAATAATCAAGAGTGGTCTCCCCTTGTTTTGTCACTCTTCTCTTTGAGAGTGAGCTATTTTTGTTTACTGGGACTATAAAAGGACACTATACACGAACTTTGTATTCTCAGTTGAATAAAACTATCTTAAAGCCTACACCTGCGTACTTTTGTCATTACATATATATAACTGAATGACAAAATGGAAAAACTCTTATGTAATATGTATTGTCCTTCAAAAATACTTGTTCAGATTGAATAAAGTTTTTATTGATGCAATCATGTCTATGGAGAGGACAGGAACAAAAATATAAACAAACATAAAGAGAAATGCTGAAAAGGCAGAAACACTTAATTTTAAATTTCTAGTATTTGATGTCTCTATCTACACACTAGCCAGCTTTATTCAGCTTCTTACTACTTTTGTTTTTATTGTTAGTATTTTTAAAAACAACCCACATTCTAATTAGAAGTAGTTTTGTTAAAATTAAATGCTGGGCATAAATTAGCCCTCGAAGATAGAGAAATGAAGGCACATTCTCTACATTCTTGCTTTAATAAAATTTGTCTTTGAATTAAAACTGCATTCTTTACGTTGAAATTATAGTCACTCATTATAACGAATGACTAAAGTATTGAATGTTTCATAATAGATCCCTTTTGTCTTCATATATTCTATCATTTAAATTCCTAGACATTTCACCTATGTATTTCTTGTGACGTATTGCAATCAATAGTGTAAATTTTTGTTTCATGTTTAATAGCCTTGGTTAGCAACCAGTTTACTGTGGGAATTCCTTTGCCAAGTCAATCATGACCCGAAAAGAGTTTGATTGACCGAGCGTGCATTACGCATGACATCTAATGAAGGAATACCGATATGATTTTTCCTTCCTATTTGAAACAGATATCTTTTGCTGTATTCTGAAGAATCTTTTAAGGAGAAACCAATATTTATCTACAATTTCATGAAAAATGACATAACAGCAGTCTTACTTATAATGCTATCATTCTTTTACCTGTTTCGATATAATCATTCATTTACCATTTATTTAAAAAAAAAAAGAAATGAATTCTACATGAATAAAATACAGAAATCAAAATTCTGATAAATATTAACTCATGAGTGCAAATTTAAAAACAAATAAGCTATAATAACAACAAAATAATTTATAATAAAAGAAGCAAATTAAAAATTATATAAAAATAAATCTTCATTTGAATTATAAAATATAATAGTTTTTTTTTTTTTTTGCTTTCAATCTTAAATGAACAGTCCAATATTTTTATTTTTTTAAATTTTATTTTTTATAGTCAAGAGCTGGACAATGTTACTAAGAATTGTCCCACTTTTATTGAACTTTAATGTAAAGATGTTGAAATGAACTGGTTTTTGGTAACCTTTTGACATTTGATGACAGTGGCTGCTTGTTAAGAAGTGATAGCCAGCACAAAGCGTGCTTACCTGTTACAAGGTGAAAGGATAGCACATTCCTATAGTAAATGCAATCAAAAGTGGAAAGGTGAATATCAGAAAGGTATCACAAGAGATACTGTATTTTTTTTTTTCTATTTTTATTTATTTTTAAGGATCATTTGTTGGGTTTCTTGATTTTTCCCAAAGATCCTAAAGATAAAGGATTGAGGTTTGTGCCTTGCCAGAGATTTTTTTCTCTTTCTGATACACATTGCAAACTAACAATCATAGCATTGCTTTACAATGTTAATATTGAAACCATAGTGAGATTATATAAAAAAAAAGAATTTAAAAAACAGTAAGAATATGTTTTTTTAATCATTTCATTCCAAGCAAGGCAATAAATCTACTAAGATACAAAGGTTTACTGAGAACAATAAAAGAGACAAGGAAGACAGTAGATAACAGTTGACATTGCATTTAAATTTTGGAAGATCAAAGTTGGCTAGAAAGCAAGAAGCTGGAAGAGAGTTCCACAGGTGAGAAATGTGAGAAAAGAAACTGTTAGCAAAGAACTTAGGGTTATACATCTAGCAGAGTCATTTCAACTGTGAAATGATATGACTCTGTTGCCAATCTAGTACTGCACTTAAATTTCATAGTCTAGGTACCATAGAGCAAAGTTCATCAGAACAATTATGATGAAAGAAAAGTCACAGAAAAACTACAGCAGTATTTGTTAATTTTTTTCATCTTACTTACAGTTGCTTTTTATTACAATTGACAGATTATCAATTTTATTATTGTTAGTCTTCAGACAAAAAAAAAGAAACTCTGGCAAGAGATGAACTTGAATCCCTTATCTTTAGAAAACTGTCTTCATATGACAAACTGATTAAGCTACAAAAGCTATCAGTTGCAGTCATTTAAATCTAACCATATGACTTCCATTATTTATTCTCCCTGAAGCCTGGTATGCTGCCATATACAAACATATTCATAGTAATATTATGTAATCTTTTTTTAGTAAAAAAAGTAAGCAAATTAATAGGAAAGAAATACTAATTAAAAATTAATACTTATTAGTAAAAAATGTATATATTGCCAGTGATAGAAAACTATTTAAATTGAAAAAGAAAATATAAATTTTTTTTTAATATTTGATAACTAATCCACTTATTAGATTTTGGCTATATTTCTTTCATCTTAATTTTAGCTGCTTTTCACTGCAAATCCCCAGACTCTCAGTTATTAGCAAATGGGTGGATCAGGAAATAAGCTCTTGGCAAGATTCAAATTTGCATCACTTTTTTTTTTCCCTTGGGAAACCTGTTTTTCCATACCAGCTACTCTGTTATTTGAGCTACAAGAACCTTCATGGTTGACAGAAGATCAAATTTAACCATTTAAAATACTAATCAAAAATTTCAAATGGTTGACAATGCTTCATCTAATAAAAATGCAATATATCTCTAATCCTCTTTGCTTCATGTTTTAGGACTTTAATCATATTTTCTAAACAAAAAGCAATGTATATTGTCTGTAACTTGGAGAAGAAGAGTCATTAATATTGATAAAACAGGATCTTGCTCAATAAACTGAGTGACAGCACTTCACTTGGACAAGAGAAAAATATTCACTTAAGTAAACTTAAACAATGCCTAAAGGTTAAATCCACTTTGGAAGGAAGTGAGACAAGCCTGCCACTGCTTAAAACATATCCATTAAGCTAAGGAATAGGAGTCTAATATCTTCAGAAATTTCAATCCTTGGTAGGACCACAAGAGTCTGAATAGTTAACAAATATTATAAATTTTGATTGGACAATTAATTTTCTTTGTAATTTGATGTTGTTACCCACAATGTTTCAACCAGTCCATTCTTCAGCCTTCATCTGTAAGAAAATAGATGGGAGTCTTAATTCTTTAGAAAATGGTAATAGTATAGCTTTTTTTTTTTTTTTTTTTTTTTTTTTCACCCCTGCATCTTCCAGCCATTTGAAGGTGACTTGTTGGATTTATAATTTAGAACTGAACTCTTTATTCAAGCCTCTAAGATAAGGTAGAATAAATAATTAATGTCTTATATTCCTTGGCATGGGCTGTGGAATGAGAACAGTTCAACAAAAAAGATCCAGGTTGTTATTTTTATTTATTCATTTTCATTTTTAAAGAAAAATTTAAACCAACATTTTTTTTCTTTTAAGTTTCCCTACATTAAAATTATGAATATTAGCTTTTTATGGGAACTAATGAAAATGACTCTTCTTTTCATTGCAGCATAAAAAAGCTGTGTTATCTGAAATGAATTGGCTTTCATGTTTAGTGTCACCCATTAATACATTAAACTTTTTCATAACCTATCTTCATATGTGTATCAATCATCTGCTTTTGCTTTTTCTATGTACCTTGTCTCTTTAGGACATTGACAATCATGTCTCTCCACAATTTCCTGTCCTTTGTAGCTCATTATAAGTTTGGTCTTTTTGTTATTTCTCTTAAACCCTGTTCTGCCATCCATTTATACGAGATCATTAAGTAGGTTATGTGTTGTTTTTTCTGTCACTTTTACCTTCAACATGTCCTGTGAGTGTCAAATTTTCCAAGCCCTCTTTCCTCATTATGAGCAATAGAACTAGTACAGGTTTAAAAAAAAAAAAAAACCTAGAAAACTATAAGTTGAACAAACATACAGATTATGGTTGCATAGAGAAATTTTATCTTTTAAAACGTAAGGAAGAGTAAAAATGGTAGAAACAATTATTCCGAAAATTAATCTAGATAGCAAAAAAGGGGGGGACTACAAAAAATTAAGCTGTGATTAGATGTTGAGATATACATTTCATTTATATTCTTCATGTTAATAATTCTTTTGCTGTGTCTTTTGAATTTGAGGAAACAAATATTGATTTCAAAATATGTATGGATACAATTCTCCCAAACTGCAATACATTTAAAAGGTAACTTTATTGCATATTTTCAATATTCTACAGGATGTGGCAGAAATAACTGCTACATATATTAGTGGCAGTGGTGTCTTTTATTTATTTATTTTTTTTATCAAGTTCACCCCAAGCAAGGCAGTAAAGCCACTAAAGAACAAAGGGTTACTGGTTGTGAAAGAATTAGAAAACAGAAACATTACTCAGGAGTGAGGACAAAAGAAGAGTAGTCAGAAGGACAGTAGATAGTAATTGACATTGCATTTAATTTTTTAAGATTAAATTTGTCTGGAAAGTATGTAGCCAGAAGAGTTCCACAAGTGAGAAGTGCATGAAAAGAAACTGTTACCATAGAACTTATGGTTACATCTCGTCGACTCAACTATAAACTAATGAGATCTCAATGTCAGTCTAGTTCTGTGCTTAAATTCATAAGGTATAGGTACCATAGCGAAGAGATCATCTGAACAGTTACCATGAAAGTATTTATAGAAAAGGCACAGGGAAGGAACTTTATGGCAGTGGGAAAATGACTGGAGCTGAGATGCCAGGACCAATAATATTGCTGATTCTTCTTTAGATTTTATCAAGAATCTGTAGATATATAGCAGGAGCACTGGACCATATGTGGCAGCAATATTCTAAGCATGGACAAATAGTAGACTTATAGATATGTAAGATAGATTCTGGAAGGAAAAATTGTCCCGCACAACACATTGAACCAACTTTCTTAGCAGCTGACCTAGCAATGGGTTCAATATAGTCTTTCCAATTCATCTCAGCTGAGAAAGTTAGCCTGAGAAGCGGGCAACAAGTCACTCTTCTGGAGGTTAATATTAACCATTCTAATGCAAGGCAGAAAAGGGGTCTCTCAGATGATTAATAGAGAGCTGTTTAGTTTTGGAGGCATTAAAATTAACAAGCCATTCTTTGCCCAAGTTAACAACAGACTGAAGGTTGTTTTTGATAGCTAGTGTCTTACTATTATGTGGGAGGTATGTTTGTGCATTTGTGTTTTTAAGAAATATAGTGGTTTTGAATAATAGCACTGATTTGAAAATTTACATTTGAAATTTTACTTAGAAAATGATTTTTCAATATTATTGAAATTCAGAATACTCTACTTTCTATAGAGAAAACATGAGTTTCTATTCATGAACTTAGTGTAATATTTTTTCTATTTATGGATTTCATTCAACTCATATTAATTGCTTGAGTTAAAATGAAGTTTGGAATAAACTTTACATATATGTAATTTTTTTTTTCTATATGTAAAAAAGAAAAAAAGTAATTTAGCAGACATTGCTTGCTTTATATGCATAATTTGGAAAACTCACTTAATTGAACTCCCATTAGCAGTTGAATAGTTGTGTATAAGTTTTATTTTCTGAAAATATCTGCTTTATTGCAATATTTCAAGTAAAAAGTTATACATATATTTTTATATACTTAATATTTATCAGAATTGAAATTGGTACTGTCTGGGACAGTTATATAAAAATGAAAAGTTTTAAAATTGTATTATATCATAGTAAATTAAGCTTACACATTCAGGACTATTTTGTCAGGTATATTTATAATTTTAATTATTATTTTATAATCTTTTGAATTGAGAAGTTCTACTAATGAAAAAATTTGCCTCTGACAGGAATGAAATCTACATTTAGTCTGGTTGCTTTTAATTTGATTGTTTAATAAAAAAACAAAAAAAAAAACAGGTAACAATTCAAAAATGTGTCCCCACTAAAAATAATGTTTATAGTAATAAGAAATAATGGCAGATAAAAAATCCTTCCAAAAAAAATGACTGTGATTTATGTTAAGGGTACAAAATTGAAGCTAGCAGATATAAATTTATAGAAGTCTCAACAAGAAAAACATACCTTCTTTTAACAGGTAGTTCTGTCAGTTGGCTCTGTAGCCAAACTGGTGGGGGCAGGATTTGGCTTAAGAAGTGGTTTCTCTGAGATAAAAAAAAGAAAAAAAAGGATGCAGTTTCAATTCCTGTAGGAGGTAGAATTTTTTCTTTAGTAGTATTTCCCAATTTTGGCTGGTTATTATTAATTTCACTGTTTAAGAAAATAATAAAAAAAACAAAAAAAAAATGCAGCAACAACGAGGAAACACATATACCTACTAAAAATAATAAATGATTATAGTAATAAGAGATAATGTCAGATAAAAATTCTTTAAAATAATATTCTTTTTTTCATAATGTCATTACATATTCTGGTTTGTACAGTAAAAAAACACAAAAACTTTATAATCTGTTTGAAAATGGCTAGTGAGTGGTTTGATGATGTCTTGATATAAATAGGGCTACTATATTTTTTTCTGTATTGTGTACATTTTTACAGATCAAATGTAGCATTGAGGAAATCTGCCTCTTTCAAATTAGTTTTATTTTCAATATTAAAGCTGAATTCTTTAACTCTGTGTTAGTACTGTTTGGCAATGTCATGGCATTATGATCAAGGGGTTTTCAAAACACCCGATTTAAAATATTATATAAATATATTTAGTTCTGAATTTCCTTGTTACATATTGAGCGTTTTTTTTTTTTTTTTTTTTTGTGGGTTTTATAGGACAAATTAAAATGAAAAAAGAATGTTTTGAAAAATCAAATTAAAAGGCTCACGTTAAAAATTAATTTGTAATCATTAAAATTTGACTTTCTATTTGCTAAGTATTAAGGAATAATTTGTTTTTTTCTGGGGGGGGGGTCAAACAGGCCCTGCCACTAACGAAAGGTCAAAAGTTTTAATAATCTCCTTTCTGATTTTTATCTGTACTTAAAAGCTTAGCATTTTTTTCAATATGAAAACTTAGAGAAACTCTTTTAGAAATGTACTGATTTCTTTATTGGAACAAGGTTTGAAATCTACCCTAAATTAACTATCCAGAACTGTTAAGCTAAGATGCTTCCAATGTATATTTTATAGAAATAAAAAGAAGTGATGTTAGATTTTAAAGTTAGTCAACAACAAATTACTATGTATTTTTTTTAATGCTGATTTGGTATTACATTTGTTGTCTTACTATAGAGGTGACGAAACGACAGCTCACAAGTCACATGTGTCTCTTTGACTTTTAATATGTCGCTTTGTGGAAATATGTTGGCTGAGCCCCATTTTTTTTTTTTTTTTTTTTTTTTTTTTTTTTCATCACATTTAATATAAAAGGTAAATAAGAAAAACTTCAAGCTTTATAATTATTTACTGGGTATGAATTGAGTCCCAATTGGATCAAAACATAAGTTTAATGTTTATGATTAATAAAAATATTTAAGAATTTAAATACTAATGTTAATGCTATGTCTCAGTGAAACATTAAAGAACAATGTTGAGGAAAGGAATGGTGGGAGACAGAGGGATTGAAGAAATTTCTGGTTAGTAAGGGTTACAAAGGAATGTAAGAAGACTGAGGTCTTGGGTAAGGGGATTAAGGGTACGGCATTCACATTGTGTACATATATAATTTTAAGTTACTAAAATGCAATTTTGCACATTTTTATTAGAAGTTGGTATAGTTCATTACCATATTAAATACGCTCATTATAATTAAAACGATCATCAATCACAATTTTGAAAACATTTGATGTGTGTGTATAATATATATATATATATATATATATATAATGTGTGTACTCTGTGATTACTGAAACCAATACAAATTAACTGTTAAAAACAAAAACAAACTGCATACATGCATTTCTTAATATTTATAAGAAAATTTTGTGACAAAAACGCTTGTGTAAATTTTGTTCATGTCCTGTGGCTCTCAAACATCTGAACTTTATCATACTTGGCTCTAACATTAAGCAAGTTTGCCCATCCCTGTTCTATTATTTGTTTAATGTGGATTGGACAAAATTAGTTAATAAACATTAATAATGATCTGAAAATATTTTAACTTTGGCAAAATAAAGAAACTTTCCTAGTCCACTAAATAACTAGAAAAATCTAATGTATGTATGTATGTATGTATGTATGTATACATGCATGCATGCATGCATGCATGCATGTATGCTCCTTAAAACTGGGCATTATTATTGTGTATTGAGTTTGAACCTTACTAACTGCTCCACACACATAAATTTGTGCCAGACTAAGCTAATATGGGACACCTAGTCATCGGGTAATGGATAATGAGCTAGTCTAAAAGATCATTATTACTGTATAGCAAATTTGATTTTCATTGAGTACAACAAACATTTGATCTTGTGCCAAACTAACCCAAGCTTTGTAAATATCTTGCACTCATCTATTATTGCTGATGTGAGTTTGTTCCTCACTGGGTGCCTTAAACATGTGACCTTGTGCTACACTAAGTTAAGCATTGTAAATGCCTAACTGGGAATGGTAGCACTCATAATGGTCCCAGCTATGGGCAAATAGTGAACTCCCAAACAAAAACAAAATACTATGAAAGTATAAAAATATATATTTTTGTATAAAAAAAAAATTACTAACAATACCTATTTATAGTAAAATTATCAAGAAGATATTTTTAAAGCAAAATGACCAGCAATACATTTTATAGTAGAATTATCAACAAAACATTTTCTGTAGTTGAAGGCATACAATTGCATTCAAAATATTTAGATTTTGGCATTGAATAACCCATAGAGGTTGATATGCTGCTTAACAAAATCCACCAACCAACCTTTTAAGTAACTTAACTGAAATTTTAGTTGTTTATTTTGTAAATTCTGATCTAATCTTTAAATTCAACCATATTTCTTAAGTCATTATGTACCTGAAGTATACCAATTTTAGTATACATTATAGGCCTTCAAAATACTTACAGATTATATTAGTTGAAATGTTGTTCTCAATTTATAAGGATAATCAGTTTATAGATCAATTTGTACCAATTATACCAAACTCCACAAGCCTTAGTTTTGGTTAATGTTACATTGCCAATTTCTTTTTTCAAAGGATCCAAACTGAAATTTAATGATTTCTCTTCAAGATGCAAGTGGTTAATTATTTGAAGATGGCATATTCTTCAAGACATGGATTCTAGAAAATACAGTAAATGTTGTACAGGAATGTTTAGCCATGATGGCATTGTTGATGTTACAGATTGCTTAGAAGTGGATTTATTATATAAACAATCT
Organism: Acanthosepion pharaonis; assembly: GCA_903632075.3. Lineage (NCBI taxonomy): Eukaryota > Metazoa > Mollusca > Cephalopoda > Sepiida > Sepiidae > Acanthosepion > Acanthosepion pharaonis. The sequence goes on from CAHIKZ030001547.1 coordinate 695,544, forward strand.
CTATGATTCTGCTTTCTACATGAAGAATTCAAGTAAACAGAATTTTCTTGCATATTCCTCAAACTATTCGGGAAAATGTTTGATCATTTGACATTCATTTTCCCATAATTAAATATTTGCATTATGAATGATAGTGATGGTGGTAGTGATGATGATGCCACCACCCTGATGGTATACCAGGCTACTGATCTTAATTGATTGGATGTCTTAATTTGTGAGTTAAGATGAGCTACAGTAAATATCCTGTTCAGTAACACAAATTTGCTTGTCAGTTTTCTGATATTAACCACTTAGTCATATCTCCTAGTGGCTGACACTGTGCATCTCTGTTCATGAGTGGGAGTAATGAGGTCACAACATAGTCAGGTTTTGAAAGGGCTGTTTTTATTTTTTCTTTAGTTTGAAAGACGAGGTAACCAAGGCAACTTTGGAGTGATATTTTGGAATACACTCAGACAAAAAAAAACTATCTACTTGACCAGAAGATATTTCTGACTAGGTCTCACCTTCAAGTTTATATGCTGTTTTTATCAAATCCTGAAAGAAAACCAGATATTGTCACTGTGAACAAGAAGACAACTTGTCAAGCAGTGGTTGCCAAAAGAAAGTGAAATTATGAGAAAAACTTGAAAAAATTACAGAGCCTGACAATGACAGTTGTGCCTAGCATTATTAGAGTACTTGAAACAGTCTCAAAGAGCCTGGCAAGGAAATTGGAAGAACTGGAAATCTGTAGAATAAGACATTTCTCTTTAGTGTCCAGGCTAGCGTTTCTCAATGCTTTTTACCCTTGTGTAACCTTTAAAATAAATTACACGTCTCAAGGAACCCCAGTGCAAAAACAAAATCATTTTATTTTCATTGTAGTTCACATGGTAAATATCATAGTATATATTTTTGAATAACTGGTTTAAGGAAAAATTAATACTTCTTTATGAAATTTTTCAGTAATCCTAAATAAAATTTATACTGTTCGTTTATACTTCATCAGGGAGTTTTCAATGATTGTTATATTTTTTAATAACATAATAGGTTAGATAGGATGATGTCTATATTACAATAACCCAGAATATAATGTGTGTGTTTAGTAATATTACATATATAAAATTAAATAAAAAGTCAAAAGTGCATTAGCTCATCTCACATGTTTTCATGGAACTTTTGGGGACCTTTTGCGGAACATTCAGGTTCTGGGGAACCCCGGGTGAGAAATGCTGGTACAGGCTATCAGGTCCCAATTTTGTTCTGATGGTTACAGCATTTTTGCTGTTTTAGTTATTAAATTTCACTACCCCTTTGGTTGGATAAGCAAGTCATTGCACCAATTCCAGAGGTATTGTGGGTTTTGAATTCAAATTTGTTCTAGACTGGTTACCAATTACAGCAAGAGATGCAAGTTTGCCTTCTTTTAGGTAGGAGGAGAGAGGAGATGGATTCATGTCTTTTCCAAGAGTATTTCTGCAAATGTGAATGCAATATTCTCAGCTGGAATTTGAACCTGGTATGACAAGACTACTTTCCACACTGATAACTGTTATGCTCTATGCACATCTCGAAAGCATTTAAATTACTAAAATCAGCTAGAAAACAAATGAGAATGTTGGGGTACTGAGGGGACTTACTGGCACTTAATCTTTCAGTAAAAGTCACCAATTACTAGTGTAAAAACTCAAAAAAGTACAAAATAATGAAATATCTATTTATCCGTGTGTGTCAGTATCATAATGCCTGCAAGATCATTTCAACAAGAGCAATCAGTTCTACTTTGAAATTATTCTATATTGCTGCATTTGTGGTCAACAACCTGGCCCTTGAAATAGAACTTTAATTTTTTTCTATTAATTCTCTGTACTTAGTCTACACTCCTGAAAAAAAAAGCCAAGGAAAATAATCAAATGGTCATTGCTCTATATTCATGTCTGTAATATTTAAGTGTTATTATATGATAAAAACAAATATTTCCTATTCTATTACATTTGAATCACCAAGGCAGCTGGCCTGTTGACATCAATTAAAATGGATTTCTATAGGATTCTTGTTTATGTTAAATCCTGAAACTGTCATCAGAATTTCTTGATGTGGTTAAATCTTTTTCTATGCCCAACAAGAATTGAATCTTTTGTATTGAATATTCATTACTTTGCTTGTCTTTGAGAAGTAATAAAACATCTTTGCTATGTTGGACTGTACTATTTGTTTATCCCCCCCCTCTCTCATATATTACTTTAAATGTTATATTTTAGTGGCTGCACATGTTTGAGTAGAAACCCCATTTTTTGTCTTTTTTTTTTTTTTTTTTAAATCTACTGGCTTGTACATTTGAAAGACTTAATAAGGGCAATTTACTCTCTAGCAGGGTTCAAACCTGTATCCTTCTACTTTTAGGAAAATTTTTCTTTAAGTCTCTCAAATGCACAGGTAGGGAGACATAACTCACAATGTTTTTAAAAAAAAATGAGGCATCTATTCAAATGTGTATATTCACTAAAATATAATGTTTAGAGTAATGAGAAAAATATAACATCAGATTTTATTTTGCAAGTCAACATTTTCACAATTACTATTAACTAATTTATATTGATCACATTTTCAGAATATACATATATGTGCGATAATTACATTAGTTTCAACTTATCAATATTGTTTATAAGGTTAGATATTATAATTTTTGTCTGTCAGCTCTTATGTAAACTAAGTGCTTGATAAAATTTTAGTTCTAAGTCAATCCAAATGATATCAGCCATAGAAACAACATAACTTTAACATGTACCCAAATAAATTATTTTATATGTTAATATGGGCTTTTTGACATTCTATAACCTTCATCAATTTTCCACTTGATTTTATTAATTTTTCAACTCTTTAACATTACGTGCAGTAAATTGTCTTCCCAGAGGTGGTCTTTGTTTGAATATTGCTTTTCATTCTTAGATGTATCACTTTTAATGATTGGGAATAGTATTTTGATTAATATCTGGAGTGGTTAGGGGGCTATTCTATTAATTTTGTCTTTGAAACCTTTTTGGCAAGGTGGGCAATAGTCATCTTAGCAAGTATGTGAAAGAATATTTTTTTGCATGTATATACTTTCTAGTTAAAGCTTCTTGGTTACAACTTGTAGCAGTCATAGAAAATCTTGTCCAAGAATGTACAATAACTCTTTGCATTTATTTTGGCACCATCATAAGCTTTGAAGAGACCTCTGATTCTACAATATTAGCCCAAAACATTACTCATCTGTTGTCTTCAAAATTGTATCAACTGATTCTTTCTGTGGAAGATTCAGCCTCCAAGCCAGCCTCCAGATCCTTTCAATATTTATGTACAGTCACCACTAAAAATTAGTGTTGATAAATCAATGTTCATGTACTTCTTTGCCCAAATTTATCTTTGTGGCGCTTAATAAAGGTGAAAGTTTGACTGAAGACATGAAAGCAAACTGTATTCTGTAGCTGTTATTTCTGTTTATATTTACAAAATCGGCTTCAAATAATTTTTTTGCTTGCCAGTGCATTTTTCTTCCTAATTACTCTGTTAATTTTTCTTAATTCACTTTTTGTAACATTCTTAAAGCAGCTTTTTTTCTTGCTCTTGCCAATGTTTGTAGCTTTTTTTTTTTGATTGTCCTGATGTCTTTACTATTTCCAATGTTGTACTCTCTTCAGTCAATCAGTTTACAATATCTTTCTGATGAGCCATAGCAATCTTTATATATAGAGAATTAAAAAATAAATTATACTATCCTATATATTTATTTCCAATATGATGAAGAACCCTAAAGTTGCATAATAAAATCTTATACAATAAGTTATTGTAAATATTTCTACTATAAACTGAAATGTACATAACAGATATAAATATATCCTGAAATGTTTTTAAAAAATGACAGTTGATTAATATCAATTTTATTGTGAAAGCATTGAATTACACCATAGAACTTAGTGTAATTAAAATAATTACTTATCATAGAACTAGTTTATTCATGCTGTCAAAAATAAAAGCATATGCTAATATCCTTATTATTGTTAGGTTTTCACACAAGTTAATTAAATCACTAATGCAAGGGAGATAACTCTAGTACAATAAAAAGTTATAACTACAGCCAGAAAACTGTATTATATAGTAAGATGCATTCACTATATATCATAATATGTATTATATATATCCTATATTACTTGTTTATTACTGGTTTCTAATATATGCATTGTAATTATAATTTACTTAACTACATTTGATATTTCTGGGATTTTTTTCCTTTTTAAAATATCCCTTTGAAATTGAAATACTTGAATCTGTAGAGTACTTGTACTTTTACCCAGCTTGGCTCTTTAATACTGAAATTTTAATTGTAAATGACATAAGTTCTTATGCACCATGAGATGGTATATAATGTTGCTACTTTATAATACATATTATATATCTGTTTATTGCCTGTTTTACACAATTATTGATATTTTGTTTTACATTCTTATGGATAAGCTGTTTGTGGTAGCTAGAGATTTTGAGAAACTTGTGGAAGAACTTACTTTCTTGTAAATAGTCAAAAAAAACCCAATTTTACAGATTTGTATATAATGTTTGCTTGGAATTCATTTTCCGTTTTCTTTGCTTACTCTGATTAAGTGCTGATTTAGTGTGACCTCACTTTTCTGCATTAGGTTAAAATTATATTGTATATAAAACAACACTTGCTTATATATTGTCTACTGTTGCAAATATAGATGTCAGAATATCAAAAAAAAAATGTTTGTTTGCTTTAGGACTGCCTCTGATTCATCTTTTTGTTGATGGGATCATAAATCCAAAGAAAATCACTTTGCTTTTTCATTATTAAACTGATGTTTTGTGATGCATAATCTTTGTAGATTGTAATTATTGAAATTACTTATCTTAGTTTCTATTCATTATAATCAGTATTATTGAATTGTTAATCATGGTACCTTTACACACGTCCATAGCCTAATGAATAAAATTCATCAATTTTAACAAACAAATATTTATTTGCCATTATAATCTCTTTCCTTGTTCAGGCACTTAATTCCCAATATTAGTGAATACTAATCAAATATTATACAGTGAAAATTTCAGAATAAAATTCAGTTAATAACTGTGTTGGGCTTCAAACTTATTGATGCGCTTTTATACACTAGGATTATTTATGATAGATTTCTAAGTTAGGCACTTAAAGATAATATGGGAAAGAGAATAGCAATTACAGAACAGACCTTTTAGAAAAAAAAAGGTTCATGTTTGAATAATTATTTTCTTTTTTAATCTGTGTTATTCAAGGTCATAAAAGACAAATATTACATCATTTTATAAAAGCAAAACATCAGAAAAACCCTTTAAAGACAACTGAAATATTGGCCATCTTTATTAGAAGATGAAATGCTCCTTATACATTGGAAGAGAGCAGGATAATTGGTCATGTGATCACTTTATATGTCAAAGAGAAGTCAAGGGAAATAACCTTTTCTGGCTAATTTCCAAAGTTGTTTTCTACTCTGGTTGGAATGTATCCATCATTTTTTTTCTATCAACTTATTATAGCAAAAAAGAAACAAAAAATAAGTCATTTTTGCTGTCTAAATTTTTAGATGAAGCATATTATCATGATCAAACAAGGTATGAAATAACTTCTAACCACAAAATTAAGATATATTTGAAATCGGTAAAAACGATTAGAAATGATCATTAAATGCATTGAAAGGGTTTTTCTTAATAAATTATATTTTGAAATGGATCTGAAGCTTATAGGCTTATATGTAATATACTGGAAAATATATACAGGTTAAATTGCAATGCTACTTCTTCCCATTGGCAATATCTCAATAGTTTATCAAACCATTAAACTACAGTTAACAAAGTTTCGATATAAAGTTCATTTTCAAAAGGATTAATAATAAAGGGAAAGTTTTTTTTTTTTATATTCATGATATGAGGCTTCATTAAAAATTCTACTTAGGATTTCCATGAGTTCAAAGGTCATGAGCATTCTTTTAGGAATATCCCATTAGAGATTAAAATATATATTAGTGCATTTTTCTGTAAAGCATCTCTTCAGGACACATGTGATCATGGCTCTCTACAACATCCTACTCCTTGTGTGTCTTAGCAGTTTTTCTCCATTTGCTAAGACCTCCCAGACTCGGTTCTGCCAAGCTTGTCAGGTAAATGGCCCACTGCATTCCCCTATATCTCTTGCTTTCAATATGCCATATGAGGATTAAGTTTTCCAAGCCTTCCTTCCTCATTCTGTGTTCAAGGAATTTCAGTTCTCTCTTCCTGATTCTGAGTATAAGAATTCTTTCTGTTGCCATTTTCTCTTAGATGTCCTTGTTGCTTATTCACTCCCTCCATGGAATTCTCAGTATCCTTCTGTAGAATTACATTTCTACTGTATCCAGTTTCTTGTCTGTCAGGAGATTGTTCAGCATTCACTGCCATATAAGAAGATGGATTATCACATAGTAATCCAACACTCTTTTCTTTATAAACAAAGAATTTTTTTTCTGTTTCTCAGCACCTTGCTTAGCTTTTGGAATACCTCTTATGATAATCCAATGCATGTTGGGATATCTTGGTGTTGCATTTTTCATTCTCTGTTAAAACACTTCCCAGATATTAAAATTCTGCACCTGATTGATGTTGATGTATCCAATTTGTAACTTGCATCTTGTGTTTTTTTTTCTCTTGCTGATGACTATATATTCTGTCTTCTTGAAGTTGATGGTTAGTTCTTTTTTCTTTCTTTCTCATACCATCCTGTCTAGGAGATCCTGTAATTTTCTTTCCAAGTTGGTCATCAATACAGTGTCATCTATGTATCTTATATTGTTAAGATTACACCCACTGGTAATAAATCCTGGTAGGGTCTCCTGTCCCTTTAGCATAGCATTGCTGTAGAATAGAACACATCCCTTTCTAGCACCTCTTTTTTTTTTTTTTTTTTTTTTTTTTTTTTTTTTTTTTTTTAAATTTTCTCTCCATATGCAGGCAGTTTGCTCGCATTATAGGTTCTGGATTATTCTAACATCTTTTCCAAAGAGATTGATTTTTCCTAAAAGTTCAAATAGATCTTTGTACCTTACTTTGCAAATAGTTTTATATATTAGAGTTGCCATAATTTTATCTTTCATATGATTTTTTATTTTTTGAATTAGATCACCAGAATGTTTAATATGTGATAGATTGATTGTATCTAGGAAAAGATTTAATTTTTGCTGTTGCTAGATTGTTGGGGGGGGGCACTGTTGATGCTGGATACAATAGACCTAATGACTATGTTGCTTTGTAGAACAGAATCCCAGGAAAATGCTTTCCTGACCAATACAATAACCTCTTCAAATCTAGAGTTAACCATTATCTTTCACACATATCAGCATAAACTGCACCCCTTTACTCTTATTACACATAACTGCATTCAGTAACTTTGAGTGGCTCTTGGGCCTTGTATAAGGAAGACATTAGTAAAAAAAAAAAAAAAAAATCCTATCTTAGCTACAATTAAGCAATCATATATTAAATACTCTTTTGATCTAATTCAAAGAATAAAAAAAACACATGAAAAACAAGATTATGGCAAATCTAGATGTTGAATTCTTATACAATTAATATATATTTGAGCATTAAAGATGAAGAGGACTGAAATTCCTAAAAGCTTGAAAGGTTTCTTTGTGAAAGAACTATGAATATATTGTCTATAAGTTTGAAAAGAATCTTTAATATTTGAAATTGGAAACAAAGAACTTTACCAAATAACAGAAACTACATCATTTGAGAACTTTCAACAACAGTAACAACTAAAATAAATACCACATGTAATTTGAAGAGTGTAATGACAATGAAGATGTTGGCATTCCACACTACTTCAAACAAAGGGTTAAGAAGGAAATAGCCTATTGTGGAGATAGGTTTCTCAATTCCACTTTTGTCACTATTTTCCTGAAAAATTGTATTGTTTCAAAGATTTTATAAATTTCAACTAAAAGTAGCCCTGGCTACTGAGTCAAGGAATGCTGAAAGTTTCCTTGTAAGGAAACAGGTAATTGATGTTGCTGAAACATTTTTGTAGCAACATTAGTTACACAAATGACTTCAGTTGTCTGAAGAAAACTTGGAAAAACATAGCTAAGTATCTTTTTAATTTTTTTTTTTTTTTTTTTTTAAAGTCCATCCAATACAGTGCTCGAGAGCCACTCATTATAGAGGGTTACTGAATGACTTGTGATATATATGACGTGAAGAGTATAAGGAAGATATATAATGATTGATCCTTGATTTGAAGAGATTATAATTGTAGTTTTTAGGGAAGCATCCATGCAGAAATCTGTTAGCTGTCTAAGTGGAAGTTTCTCCTTACAATTGGATTACAGTGGAAATGAGTAGGATTAGACTACAGCTAGGACATGTCATGCCACCTCTACTGAAAGGCCTTAACTGGTAGAACTAAAGAATGGAGCTTCTCTGAACATTTACCATGGATATAGCAATAGACTTGCATTGTAAAAGTATGTATATCAGCCTGTTCCATTTACAATGGTGAAAAGGGTGTATATGAACAATGTTATTTTTTCATGCAAGGATGAATATGCATTTGTTTGCTATTGACAGTGCACAAGCATTTTTATGTGCCATACCTATTCAGAAAATGGGTGACTATGGTTCTCAACAACATTCTACCCCTTGTAGTACTAAGCAATATTTATTCCCTTACTAACGTTTTTTTTTCATGTTCTATCATCACTGTTTTCCTCTATCTTCAATATGTCCTTTGAGTGTCAAAAAGTTATGTTTTGACCTAGGTAAACAAATGGTTTGGTCATCTTTTTTTAAGATTCATTTTATTTTTTTCCCTTTTTCACTACTTACTAGAATGGTAATGGAATATACAGTTTTTTTTTTCTTTTGTTTTTGAAGTGTGTGTGGTGAGGATTACTTAGAACTATTTTTTTTTTCTGGAGGGTGGTGAATATATCAACTTGCCATCCTTTACACATGGTATGATAACGGGTAGGGTAAAATTGATCCTTTCAAAGAGTGGAAGAACTTTTTAATGTATCAACAGCCAGCTAACTAAAGGCGGTGCCTCAAATTCACCATAGAGAAGGCAACCGGAAACCACTCCATTATCATTCTCAAACAATTTTGGCTTTCTAAAAGTAGCCAACACTAGGTTTTAAATTTGTAACCCAGCAAACCAGATGGTGTAGTCATTTTTATGTTATTGGCTAATCAAAACCAAATTGCTTAAGGTTTAACAACTTAAAAAAATGATTTCAAACCAGATTTGAAAATGTATTTCTTTGCAGTTACTATTGAGCTTGTAAAATATGCTGCAACTTTGTTAAGCATTATGCTACCTGTACATCCTATCAGAATAATAGTGTGGAATTGAATTCTGATCTAAATTGTTGCATTCACCTGTGCACTAATAACCTTGGGAAAGGCATTTCTTACTTTCCCAGCTATTGGTTAAACAGGAAGGTCAATAGGTTTCTATAGCATTGAGTGTTAACCAGCAAAGGAGAACAGCAACTTTAATTCAAAACTGGAAAAGGCATGGGGGAAACTACTCCACTATCTTTCCCAAGAAGTCATGATAATTTGTGGATAATAAAGAGAAGGAATTTGTGGAGAGCTATGATTGCTTACATCCTGAAGAGCCATAACATTAAAAAAAATTCCCTGATATTCAAATAGTTGTATCTGCACCTATAACAAACATGTCCTGAATATACTACAGATAAGTAATAGCGAAATACTCATAAATTTCCATTGTCTTGTAAACATATTTCTAATTTATTATATCAGAATGTCTAAAAATCTAAGTATTGATTTTAAGCCTCAATTTCTATCTGTAGTGTTGGATCAATTTCTTGCGGCCCTCATGTGCCAACAATCAGTCTTGATCTCTAAATTCTTGCATATCTGCATTTTTGATGTTAGTTTTTGTTGGGTTTCTCTTAAAGTTTTTTTTTAATATATTCAATTCAGCCTTTTTTTATTGCCTTTTGTCTTTTTTAAGTGAATGCACTTTGTTGTAAAATAAATTGTATTGGAAAGAAGCAACAAAAACATTTCCAGTTTTCAGTCTTTATTTTTTTTATTTTTTGGTAAACTGCCTCATGTCTTTTTCATATTACAAAATGGTAGTGCCATATATAAGACCCTCGTTTTTCTCCAAATATTAGAATTTCATAAATTTTTAATAAATACACAAAAAAATATGTTATGATCTAGACCAAAGAACCAACATGGCTGAAGTTCCAGTAACATTCAATATATCAGCCAATAATATTTGTTTTTCTTAATATTCTCTACTAAAATGGCAAAGTTTGTTATGCTTTCAAATATGGTAGTGCTCTTTTACTATTTCTAATTTTTTTTTATTATGCTTATCTTGTAAATATATAAATATATGAGGTGCTACTAAGATATTTGGGGATGAACAAAACAAGAATTACTATAGATAAGTTTACAGTTGGCCTGATGTTTAACAGCATGGCCATTGAAATTAGTGAATCTGTTCACAAAAGATACTGCTAATAGTCCATGTTACATTTAGTTCATGTGTGTGATTTATATTCCCTGAACTTTGGGGGAGCAACTTTTCTAAATTAAAAAAAAAAAAAAATACCTGCAGAGATAAATGTTATTACAAATTTAAAGAGGGAAAAAATTTATTTAGCATTTGGCCTCTTAAGTTTTAATGGAAAGAAACAATGAAACAGGTACTCAAGTTTTCAAAGACTTTTCTGTTTGTATGTATGTTGTCGCATTATACCTTCCAGTTGAGTTTGTTACATTTACTTATCATTGGGAAAGTGGATCCATCTTTACTCCTTCTAGCTGTCAGTTAAATAGTAGGACTTGTATCTGGAAATAATCATTATCACAAAGAAAAAAAAAATTACTCTTACAATCCAAAATATGTTTTGGCTTTAAATAACCCGCAAAGGGTTGATAAGCTATAAAAAACAAATCAATATCTCATTATACATTGATTTATCTAAACTGGTTCACTCTAATGAGAACCCAACTATATTGCACCTGACCTGATTCTAGAATGAGGAAAAATCTAAGGAAAGATTTTTTTTTTTTTTAGAAATACTTTTTGTTGATTAGCATCCTTTAGATGTTTCTTAGGCTGTGACACTTATCAGAATAGAAAAATATTGTTTTGTTATTGATTTAGGTGGGGTCCTGTTTATAATATTGATAAAGATTTAAATTGATCCATAACTCTTTCAGTTATTGACTTGAGCTGTTTTGCATACTAAAATAGACTATTTTTAAAGTGGGGGTTAGAGAAAGATTTCTCTTAAATAACAAAAAGATATATACATTTTTTTAAGTAAAGAAAAAAATATTTACATCATACTTATTATAAAACCCAGGTTTTGTGTGTGTGTCTGTACGTTTATATATTGGTTTGGATTTCCTACATTTTGCAACCGATTTCAACAAAACTTCACAGGACTACATAAAATTACCTTGCGGTGACCCTGACATCGCCAAAAATTGGAAAAACAAAATTGTTTTGCACAAAATCAATTTGAAAACTATGAAGAGGCATCACTGTCACCAGAATGAAAGGGGGACAACTCATATCGAGTTTTACTTATTATAAAACCCAGGTTGGTTGTTTGTGTGTGTTCGTTTATATATGGGATCAGATTTCCTACATTTTTCAACCAATTTCAACAAAACTTTTTTTTTTTTTTTTTTTTTTTTTGGCAGGTAGTGTTTCTTTATTTTTACATTCAGAATGCTTTAAAAATTCCATTTACAAGACATTTTAAAAAAAAAAAAGAAAAAATTAAGACATGTGTGTCCGTCAACCTTAAACAATAATCTTTGTCAATTTTATTTTTCAGTCTTTATGATGGTCGATACTTGATCTATTTGTTACTGTTACATCCCCGGGCAATGCCGGGCTCTACTGCTAGTAAATTAATAAAATTCTGTATCTGTTTATTCTTAAGTAATTGTGAATCTCAAATGTTTGTATGTGCTTCAGAAAAAAAATTTCATACAAAGAAAAAAAAAAGTTTTAAAAAAATGTTTAAAAAGGTTAAAAAAAAGATGTAAATATCAATGATGTTAGTACATTTCCAAACTTGGCATTTGTAAATAACAGCTAAAGCACTTAGGCCAGTAACTCTTCAAAATTAGGGATCGTTTTGACATGGTATTGATATTATAAACAGCCCCCCCCTCTAAAACAATAACAAATCAATTTCAATTCTGGTATGTGTTGCAGCTTAAGATCTAAAGAATGCTAATCAGCAAAAATTATTTCTCAGAAAAACTTTCCATAATTTTTATGAGTGGACCAGTCTATTCAAGTAGTGCCCACCAATTTTTCATTCATTTATCATAATAAAGTTATATACATGAACTTGTTAAGCACTTGTACAATTTGCTGATCTTGTAGTCTAGTGAGAAGTCATTTTTTTTTTCTTGTCTACTCAAGGAAAGTAAACTTCAGCCAAAGTTGGACTGATCGAGCAAATATGTTTGTGCAAAGAAAGTTTCCAACTGTATATTTAGTCTCTGATTTTCATAAAAGAGATTCATGCATGCATACTCTGGACTTCAGTTGTCCAGAAATGAAAAGAAAAATTGAAATTCAAATATTTTAAAATTAACTGAGCTAAACAAATTCTAATATTTCAATTCAGATAAATGTTTTGTGAATTTAGGAAATTGTACTCAGTGTTTGATGAAAGAAATGACTATATTTAACAAAGTTAAGTTGGTTGTGGGTTTTAGCAACAGATAAATATGGACTCATTTTTCAAAAAACAAAAAAAAAAAAAAATAGAAAAAATCTTGAACAAAGCATTTTAAAATATTACTTGATGACATAAATATAAAATATCTTAGAGAAAATAACTTTTTTTTTTTTTTTTTTGGATAATTTAGGTATTTAATTAGCCAAACATATTTGTCTATACCCCCCCGATACTATAATGGCTTCTGTCAGTGAGTGGTAATTAGAATATTAATTTTGTTACCCATTGTGGATGAATTTGTTATTCCCTAGTGCTCTAGTTAGCTGTGTCCATCAGATATCTGTATGCTTGTAAAATCTCCATCCACAAAGGGATACTGAAAAGTTCTTGGCCTGACAAAAAAGCTGTTAGAAAAAAAAAAAATTATCAAGGAGTTAGAACAATAGAATAATAATCATGAAGACAACAATTGACATTGCATTTAAATTTTTGAAGATCAAATTTGGCATGGAGACAGAAGTATTCCACAAACAAGAAGTGCGAGAAAAGAAACTTAACAGAAGTTATCATTACATCTAACTAATTCAACTGTGAATTGATGAGACTTTGCTGCCAATTTATTACTGTGCTTAAATTCATAAAGCCATAGCGAAAAGTTAATCCAAACAGTAACAATGAAAGTATTTATATAAAAGGCCCAGGGAAGCTACATTACAACAGTGGAAAAGTGACTGAAGCTAAGACGCCATGTCAAGACTAATAATATTGCTGATTCTTCTTTGAATTTTATCAAGAGGAGAACCAGACTATATGCAGCAGTAATATTCAAAGCATAGATGAATGATCCAAAATTTTGAATTATCTGAAGATATTTTTCAACCCCTATCCCAAGGTGCCCCAATAATCAAATAAGTACTGCAATAGTTTCTGCCAGTGACTGGTGAGTAGAGTATTAGTTTTGTCACCCATTGTGGATTAATTTATTACAGTGTTCTATAGATGTTTCTTGGTGTTCTAGTTAGCTCTGTCTATAAAATAAATATCTGTATACTTGCAAAATCTCAATCCACAGAGGGATGCTGAAGTTTCTGGCTGAACAAATTTTTTTTTTTTTTTTAAAGAGTTTCTATTTGGTCAGATTTTGGGAAGTGGTTAGGACAATAACTTTTCAGCACCTCCTCTTATTTATGCTACTTATTAAATTGATTCAGGGAACAACACTATTTAAGAACATTGCTCTAGTTGGCTGTGTCCATCAGATAAAAGAAGTAGAAAAAGTGCATTGATAAATTTTATAACATCTTTATTAAATGTAAAACAAAACCTTTATTAATTCAGAGGAAAATTATGCTATGTAACCCATATAGGTTAGTCATACTTTATTTTTTTATTTTTTAAAAAAGTATCCTTTTTATTTTTGTTATTCAAAATTTTTTTATACAATGAAATTTTAATCGTATTTTAGTCTGACAAGAGTTGTACAATTTATATTCACAATTAATTTGAATAAACGCCAAGGCTTTAAAAAGAATATAAAATTTACAAGTCTGAAATAAAAGCTAAGGTTTTCAAAAGTTCACAGAAGCATATAGTTTGTGTATGTAAGCCAATGGTTCTCACCCTTTTTTTGCCCTTTTCACCATATGTCAGAATGTTATTCCCCCCCCCTCTCTGTTTTCTAAGATTGTCGGACTCAAAAGGTACATTCCAAATAATATGCATATATTATTAAAATCTTCATTCTTTCCATAGTAGATATACGTTTAGATGGGGACACTGTGACGTGGTGTAATAGTTAGCAAGCTTGTCTTGCTATGACAGTTACGACTGAGTAGAGAATGTGATGCTCACTGGGTGCCCTATAATATTGGCCTTGTGCCACATCTAAGCTATGCTTAGAAAATCACCATATACACATGGATTATTTTTAGATAAGAGTTTTACAAATTTAATAGCAATGGAAAATGATTGATTTTTAAACCTGTATATATTAAATAAATAAACTGAAGCATACTTCAATAAATAAAATGTTCAATAAAAGGCCAAAGTATTTAAATTGATTTTATTTTAATGAAGAGTATAGTCAACAAGAACCTTGTGAAAAAGTAAGACTTAAACAGCACACACAAAAATTCCCCCTGGAAGGTGTCCTCCCCCCCATTATCATCTAAGCTAAGCAGACAATAGTAATAGTGAAAATTCAGTCAATATCTATACATTTTGAATATGTGAGGAAGAATGAAATATTCTCTTTTGGTGGTAGGCTTAAATGGTAGGAAAATAGCATTCATATTCATTAAATATGTTGTATAAAGTTTACCTATCTCTGCCTTATCAAAAAAAAAAAAAATTATATTTTGAACTGAATGACCCATTTCTGGCATCAAATACTTTTCTAGTATAATATTTCATCTTGTGTAATGTTTTCTCTCTTTTTCTTGTACAGTAAAATCAAATAACATGCTAAATTTGATTAATACAATAAAATCTATTATTAAGTTTTGGACTAGCATTTCTTTCATCTTAATTGTTTTACATTGAAACACTGGTTCTAGTATGGTCACCAAAGTTAAGCAACATCAAGCCTGGTCAGTACCTAGACAGGTTACCACTTGGAAATATCAGGTATTTTAAGCTTAGATGCGTGGGCGGTGGAATAATAGATAACGGCTCAGAATTAGATATTGGAGCGCCAAGTTTTGATTCAAGTCTGGTTTGTTATATTCACTTAATTTCTCTTAGTAAAGTTATGAATCAACCTCTTCTTCTCTTCTCCCCACAGCTATGGGTTAATTAGTAGGACTTGTGTCAGTAAATCATTTTTATCTCCAAAAAATTCTTACAATAAAAACATTTTAATTGAAATTCCTTTTTATCATAATTCTTACTGTCACTTTACAATCATTAGTAAGCAACATAGAGCAAAAATAAAGAATAAAGCCTCTTGGAGGATTTTAACTGGCATCCCAAAAGCAACTGACTACAGAGACTCAAATCTAACCATATAACTTTCATTTTTTATTTTCCTCTGAATGCTTGATTCACTGTCATCATTAATGTTTACATACACTAGTAGTATCCATTATAAATATTATCTTAAATTTATTAGTGTAAAATAACCACAATGACAATGGTAGAAATAATTCTGAATTACTATATTCTTGTATCAGCGAGATACAAATACAAAAATACATTTGACCCCTGACCACTAAGCTGTTTATATAACACTGGAGGAGGTAACTTATGTCCTCCAGTGTCTGCTTGCAGAGCCCCCAACCCATTTATCGAATGAGACCTTTCACTTCTATTCTACATTTGGATGAAGCATTGTTTCTTTCTTTTTTTTTTTTTTTTAACTAGTATTTTTCATCTTAAGTTCAGTTACTTTTTATCACAATTCTCAAATCATCAATTGCAGATTAGAAATAAAAGAATAAGACTTCAGTGAGACTTGAACTAGTATCCTTAGCTATAGTGTTGTTATTATACTTGAAAGACTGTAACCAGAAGGTATCCATGGTTTAACTGTTATGGAAGCTATTGTATTAAGTGGGGGGGGGAGATACAATATTTAAATTTATTAATTAAAAAGTTTCCTTTTGGTTGCTTGGGGATTTGAACATTACAGACTTTCAAGTTCATTGCTGCAGTTTTTAATCTGAGAGGGTGCTGAAGAACCTCAACCTGGGTAAGAAGGGATTCCATATCAAATTCTGATGTTTGGTCAGATTTTGGGAAGTGGGTTGAACCAAGAACTTTTCAGCTTCTCCTCATATAGAATAAGTTTTATTTAATCTCTACAAGAATAGATTAATACGTTATTTAAATTTATTAAAAGAAAACATCTACTTTTAGAGTTAAATTTGAAGTTAAAATTCTAAGAAAAAGTTCAAATCCAGTAGTAAGCTTTAAAATTTATTGCTGCCACTTTGATATAGCAAAAATTAAGCAGTTGACAATAACAAAACACCATTTGTCTGTCAAATGTTCCTCTTATGTATAAAAAGATCTTGTTAACTTTATAAAAAAAAAAAGAAAACGTTTTGAAAACTAAGCTGAAAGAGTTACCTGAGACTGTAAATTATTTACATCAGAAGAAGGCTGGAGCATACAACGGCTGAAAGATTGTGAATATGGCAATATGAGAACAAGAATTCGAATGATGTAAATAGTTACAGTACCTCATCTCAGAAATATAAACAGATGTAAATTAATTATATTGGTTCAAGGCAAAACAAACAACTTGCCAGTTATCAGTAAATCAAATTATACATAAAAATCATTTTACTTTTGTCAATCTCACTCTAGAATATATTAAAAAATATTATGATTGATGAATATTTTTTAATGTGTTCTTTATTGATACACACACAGAAAAAGGATTAAATGGTTTTAATGCTAAAAAAAAATTATTTACTGTATTGCAACTATGTATGACGGGGCAGATTAGACACTAACCTTGGTTGATAACCTGTCTGAAGGAAAGGACAACTCTAAATTCAAAACCAGGAGTTGAGCCCCTTGAAAAGTCAACCTTGACATTTTTTTGGCAGCTGCTGTAGCCAAGCTGATACTAATACAAACAATTTTATATTAAGTTTAACTATTAAGCATGAAATAAAACACTTCAAATGTATATCTACAGTTCACTTCCAGATGCATTATAATCTTCTGTTCCTGAAAATGTATGACTGACATGACCTACTAAGCTGGGAGTGAATTAAATAAATTGCCCTAATAAATGAGAGAAAAGAGACTCTCCCTATGAAACTGCTTAGTTTTAGTTGATTTATTTTTTACAGCTTATCAACCTTTGTAGGTTATTTAAAGCCAGAAAATATTTTTAGATTATAAGTTTTTAATACTAATTAACCCATAGCTGTTAAGAAAAGAGGTAGATTCATACCTTTCCCATTCGTATTTGCACATAATATAATAAATCCTACTGGAATTGAACCTTGGTTTTTTTGATTTCCAATTCTAAGCTATTACTCATTACACCACCCACACATCTGAGCTTACAGCATTTGGTAATCCCAAGTGGTCACCCATCTAGGTACTGAACAGGCTCAACATTGCTTAACTTTGGTGATCGTATGAGAACCAGTGAAACTTTTTAAAGCAAGCAAACATCTTGAAATAATTGAATTATTGTATCATAGTATATTTTTTATTCAGTACCAAATCTGATCATCAACACATTGAGTCTAAGAATTTCATTACTTTAAACATTATTTTTAATGAATACCTGTATTTGAAATTAAACAGGACATCTATTTAAGGAAAGCACCAGATTTTTCTCAAGAGTGGATAACCATGTTTGAAATAGATGCTCCATTTTTGTGTGTATTATGTCTAATCACATGAAAAATCTGAAAGAAAATGTG
This sequence comes from Acanthosepion pharaonis, assembly GCA_903632075.3. NCBI lineage: Eukaryota > Metazoa > Mollusca > Cephalopoda > Sepiida > Sepiidae > Acanthosepion > Acanthosepion pharaonis. The sequence goes on from CAHIKZ030001547.1 coordinate 713,671, forward strand.
GTCGCTTGCTTGGCTGTCACACTCTCTAACTGAGAATTTTAAGACATGCTGGATAAAAATGTTAGTTTCTCCAACAAAGGGCAATGCAGGTTTGAACCCTTGAATTTTTCTAATATCCTTCCCAAAATATATCAAGCTTACCTAACAGATTTTTGTAATGTACTTTGTCAAATGCTTTTGCATAATCTATAAAAAAAAAATAGGTATATTTTTTTTTTTTTTTACAATAATGGTTTAAACTTAGAATTGCTCTACAGTTTATGTATTGAGCATTTTTTTTTTCTTAGGATTAGCTAGAACTGGTTAAGTCTTGTAATTAATTTCTTGCATTTGGAGGTACATATCACATTCATGTGCTTAGCTGTAAAAACTGTTGGAAGTCCTTAAAATAAAGACAAGTAACCAACCTTTAATAACATCAATTATGAACATGACCACATTATACTGGCTGTATTTGTCAATTAAGAATAGTTTTTAGCAACATTTATCCCATCTACAACAGCACTTATGCTATTATAATAAATGGTATGTAACTAAAATCCTTGAAAATGACTAATAAATTAGTCAAAAGTACTCAGAGCCAACAAACCTTTTACATTTATTAAAAAGTACCTTGTCTGTCTTATTCAAGAACACACAAAAATGATTTCTAATGTTTTATGAACAGAAGGTTATAGTGTACATTTAAGTGAACAGTCAATGTATTTCTGAAGTGTTTTATTCCATGATCAAGCCTTAAATGGTGAGTATCATTGTCAATTGGTATTTCATTGCAGCTCAGTCTTCAATTGATTATTTAAACTTTTTTGCAACAATTCAAACATTCATTTATGATTCATGTGAGGTTGTCTTTTTTTTTTTTTTTTTTTTGGAGTAGTTGCTTGAAAATAAAGATGAAAGAACAAGCTTAAGACAGGGTTATGTTTGCATCTCTACTTTTCAAAGGAAAAAAAAAGTGAAAAATAGTGCAAAGAATACATAACTTGTTGAAAAATATTAATTTTAAGAACCCAGGATTTGTGGATTTTTTCCCCTTTATTTTTATAATCTAAAAGAGTTAAAATATCATTTTTATTTTTTTGTATATAATTAAAGGGAAAATAAACATAAAACTATTTTTTTCTTCTTTCTTTAGCTTACACCTCATGTTCTGTGTTCAGCAACTAATATATATCTAATTGAGCAATTGAATGACAAAGTGGAAAAATTCTCTGATTCTGATGAAGTCCTCATGGAGGATGAAACATGTTACACAAAATTTTCCCATATAACTGATAAATTTGATTTTCTGTAATTCTAAACTGGGGAAGAGATGATAGGTTTGTCCATCATCCAGTTCACAAAAGTAGAGGTTTATTCTATTGTTTCCTGTTTAGAAGGAATTGGAAACATAATCCTAAAGTCTTCTCATTCTCTTTCACTCCCAGTAACCAATTGCATCTAGTGGTATTATTGCTTTGCTTGGGGTGAATTGGTTTAAAAAAAACAAAAATAGCTTCCTACAAGATTCTTTGAAAAAACTGAATGGTTCCTTGCTTGTGTCAGAAGAAAAAGCATTCTTACTTGAATGAAAAGTGAATGATGTTGATACTCCAAGATCCCTCCAGATGTTGCAAAGCCACCTTCTACAAAATTTAGGAAAATCTCAGTTTATTAGTGTTATCTAAAACTTTTTGTGGGATCTTGATGCTTAAGGTGTAACATGAAAACTAGCTGGCAAGAAAATAAAGATTTCCAAGCAGACTAAACAATGAATTATAAGAGATGCTATAGAAAATCCATCACAAGGTGTTTGGAAAATTATACAAACAATAAGCCAGTTACAATAAATATCAAAATCTTCCATTCACATCATCTTGGCCAGTAACTCTCATGTAGCACTGGTGCAAGCTAAACTGAAATCTTATTTGTGTAAATGCCACAAAGAAGCCAGATGCCAGTGGGTAGAGATGATCCTCAAAAAGCACCCTGATCTGCAGAATTCGATCTGAACTGGCAAAAAGCACTTCAGTTTTGACAGATATAACTACTATGGCTTTCTTTAGTATAATCTAGAAACAACACTAAAAAGGTTTGCTTGTAGGTTTGGTGGTTAAGGGATTATGGTCTGGGGTGGCTTTATTGGCTGTAGGTTATACTGTCTTATTATTAATGGAACTTTGCCAACATTCAAGCACAAAGATGTTAAAACATAGCCCAATCCTAAAGATACCAATAAATAAAGGAGAAAGGAAAAAGTTCTTCTTTCAGCAAGACAATAAGAATTTCCATTCTGCAAAGACAACTGTTTTATACTTCGGTAATCACTTCTCATCAGTAATAGAATGATCTGCATTACCTGTAAAAAAAAAAAAAAAATTGCATAGAAAATGTTTGAGGAAGGAAAGCAAAAGATATGTACACTGTCAATACTCCATATTTAACTCTTGAGGTAAAACAAATCATCATGGATGCATGAGAGAAAATCCCTCACTCTCTTTAAATTCAGTGATGCATTGTATGATTCAGGTTTTGAAGGCAAAAGGTACAACCATATAAAGTATTAACTTTTTACTAAATGATGTTTTGTTAATAAAAATCAGTGACTGCTTTTATAATTACTGGATATCAGGTTGTTTTTTTTTTTTTTGGGGGTTTTTTTTTTTTTTTATATTAAAAAGACAAAGAATCTTCTAAAATAAGAATAAGCCTAAAAGTCACAACTATACATAACTTTTTTTTTTTTTCCTTAATTATTTAATCCCATCAGTAATGCCACTAATACACAGAGTGTTACAGGGAGCATAAGTGAAAGAGAAGAGTGCAGATTGAGGAAAGGACAAAAGATGAATAGGGTTCAAGATGACAGAAGATGCCAATTGATGTTGGAGTTAAATTTTTGAAGATTGTAGTTATCATAAAAGCAAAGAAATGGAAGGGATTTCCATGGGTGGGTAGTGGAAGAAAATGAAATTTTGGAGTAGAACATTTTATGAAAAAAAAACATGGACCTGCTTTCAGATAAATTCTACTAAAAATTCAATAATTTTAGTCTGAATTTCTGGGATGAGAAGTTATTATTTACACTATTTACATGCAAACTATTGTCCTCAACTTTGTTGTTGTTATCACAACAACAAAGACTGACACTAAAGTCATAATGGTCTGAAGATTGTATTAAACAGACTGTTGCCTTCCGGTATTGATATCAATGCCTATTTTTACATTGATATGCATTCTATCTGTGATATTGACCAAATTTACCCATAAATATTACATACAAAAATGTTGCACAATATATATAAAGTATCTCACTAGTAGAGTCCATTACATAGGTGAAATGCCTGTTTTTATTTATTGGACTATTCTGAATATATAGTAGAAATAGAATTTTCTGTTAATTTAAACTTGACAAATAAAGTACTATAATTTACACTATTTACATTGTTCAGATCATTGTCGTCATCTTAATTACCATATTCACGTTGTTTCGGCTGTTGTACGCTCTGGCCTTCTTTGAGCGATATATGTTAGAATTTCAAACTGAACCCTTTATTTTGTCCACTGGTGTAGAATGTTCTTGTTCCACATGACATGCCTTTCCTGGATATTTCAGTTTCAGTTATTTCCCATGGATACATGGCCCAGTGGATAAAAGTATTGGTTAAAGTAATCCAGTGATTTCACCCAAAGAGTTGTGAGTTTGAACATAGCAGAAGCGAAAAAAAAAAAAAAAATTAAAAAAAATGGAAAGTTGAGTTACTAAAGGGAAATAACTGAAACAGATATCGAGGAAAGGCATGACATGTGGAACTAGAACAATCTACCCCAGTGGACAAAATAATGGGTTCAGTTTGAAATTCCAACATATATCATTTGAAGAAGGCTGGTGTGTACAACAGCTGAAACATCATGAATATGACAAAGATGAGGACAACAGTTCAAACAATGTAAATAGTTACAATACCTTCTCTCAAAAATATAGACAAATATAATTTATTTATTTTTCACTCCTAGATTATTTTCATCTTGCAGATATGTGGATAGTAATTTTGCAATGTCTATCATTGCATTATATGTCAAAAGTTTAAATATTTTTTTTTTTAATAGTATAAGTAAACTAGTACAATAACTTCTGTGCACCATTGAGATTGTTTCTAAGCTTCTATGTTTTAATCTTTGTTTGATACAACACAAGGCGTCTTTAGTGGGGGCACATGTGAAGATTGTACACTAGCTCATTAACTATCACTATAAGCTGGGTATATCACTTTTAGAATCTACTTTATATCAAAATTGTGACTCAAAAGGTTAAAGAATTTGACCCTACAAGATCTGCAATGTTATTGGTCCTCACCTGGCATCTCAGCTTCAGTCACTTTCCCCAGTACTATAACGTAGCCTATAAATATTTTCATGGTAATTGTTTTGATGAACTTTCCTTTTTCATACCTAGACTTTACAAATTTAAGCACAGTACTAGATTGGCAGCTAGGTCTCATTTTACAGTTGAAGTGGCTTAATGTAATCTGTAAGTGTGAGAGAAGAAACTGCTAATTATGTTAAGTTTCTTCTCTTACACTTTTCACTTGTGGAACTCTCTTCTTGCTTTCCAGTCAATTTTGATCTTCAAAAGTTTAAATGCAATGTCAATCATTATCTTCTTAATTCCAGTTATTGTTCTCTCAATGATTTTATTTTTCTCATTCTTTCACACTCAGTAGCCTCCTCACATCCGAGTGACTTTATTGCCTTACTTGGGATTGAAATGAATTAAAAAAAAAATAAAAAAAAAAAATCTTTTTTTAAATTAATTTATGAATGCAGCTTATCTCATCTGCTGTTTTCACACAAAAGTCTGTATATTAAAATTCCCCCCCTTTTTTTTAACACCTTATAGTTTTCTTTTCTTTGTTCTCTCCTAGCTCCATAATCATGCATCTGTCAGAATAGTGAGGTCTAATTCATGGTGCCCATCTCCTCTCCAGATAACCCATGTCGGGTTTAACGGTCTTAGATGGTACCAACAGCAAGAAATAATCTTTGATTTGACCACATTTTTTATTCTTTGCACCAACCACTTACCAAAATCTTTTTGTCTTGTATTTCATTATTAATATATATTTTTTTTCTTTTGTCTTTGTCTCTGCAAGGTATTCAAGTGAAGGGTGTCGGCTGTTGTATGTGACAACAGTACCCATGCCTCAATAACAGTCGTTCAGCTGGATGTGCATAGAGCCAAATCTATTGTTATTTTCTTCATCACTTCGTTGCTGATTTGCCTTCAATTATCAACTGCTGTTAGACAATGGCT